>CM055406.1:106838210-106851181 GCA_029228625.1 Pseudolycoriella hygida | reverse complement strand
AAGGGGGGCGGCCGCCCCCATTGCCCCCACTAGTCGGCGCCACTGATGTTAACACAATCATCTGAAACTGCGACAATTTACAATTAAAATGTGTAGGTATGAAGTTTTTTACAAGGTCGAAGAATCTGCTCAACATTTTCCAATTGGGAAATCCTGTGAAGAATCGCGTTTTGTTATCATTGTTCTTGAAATAGTTAAAATCGATTAGCACAGTTGACAGTTTCAGCAAAAATTCATCTCTTTCATCTGGGAGCTGCGGGAAATGATTACCATTAAAGGCATTTTTGATTTTTTAGTTTAAGTGACTGAGAAATAATGTAATGTATTTTATCATTGCAGACAAACTGAAATACAATTAAAGTTAATTTTGGTTCTTGTCATTTGAATGTACGAGTTATTGTTTTTATGCTAATTCATTGCTACATACAATTTAGTATGTCCTAACAATGAATAAGCTAACATCAACAAAATTGAAGACTCTGAAAATATTCTACTTTGAATATTTTATAATTGAAAATTTAATGGCTGCAAATCAAGCAAATCCTTTTTCGTACTGAACTCCTTGTCGTAGTGAATTCTACCATGTAATTTAAACCATCATAAATTCGAAAACTCTTAAAATTTATGGACTTTTCGCAATCTTCGTATTCTTTTCCAAAAAATCAATTTTCTGTATGTTTCTAGAAATTGCTTATTACGAAAGCCCTTCCGAAGTACTAGGACCGACTAGGCCTGACTATAAACAAAAAAGTTTATTTTATACATCCTTTAAAGTTCTATCTTCGGCAAAAATGTTCTCCTTAAAATTCACTACAACATAACAAAAATTGATATTTTTACCCTTAACCCGACTTTGGGACCCTTAGGTAAACACCGAAACCTCTAGTTCCATGGGCAAAAATGTTCCCCTTGTAATTTTCCACAACTTTGCCTTTGGAGCCGTTTCTGTGTACCTTGTCTGTAATAAAATATTGATGAAAAATCACTCCCTATCGTATATTTGCGCGTAGCCCGACTTACCATCACTCCAAGAACTGTCCATCCCGAAAGACTCAAACGATTTCCGAAAATGTTTACCGCTCGCTTTGAGAGATCCATATCTTTCATTTGACATCTTTACTTGGTACTTTATTTGTCTTTCACTTAAACTAAAAAATCAAAAATTCCTTTCAATTGTATCGTTTCCCGCAGCTCCCTGAGGTTCTTTGATAGAATTCATATAACGAATCAATGTCGTTTATTGTCATCTCAGTCTGCACCTCTTTTGGCCAAAAGATATGTCTTCGGTAACAATGAATTTTCTTTTTTTCAGTGGGATAGTTGAGTTCAGACTCTGAGAACAGGTGGCCGAGCTTTCGGTATTATTTACGTTTCCTTCTACAGTTCCAGTTATTTGATTGGCTATGCATAAATTAAAAAAAGTAATAAACCACAAAGGTAGAATGGAATACAAACCAGTCGATACATTGCCAACTTTCAAATCGGGAACAGGCGTATTCTTCAAAGCAAATGCTTTTGAATCAGAAACAGAAACGCATGGTGTTCCAAAGACTTTATAATTTTCTTCATTTATCAGACTCTGATTTTTTCGTACATGCCCACGAACAGGGCCAATGTTTAAAGTATCAACTCTTCTTTCATGCTTGAAAAATAAATACAAATAAATAAAAACAAATAAAAAACATAACCAAGATCCGTACGTATCAGAATAGATGTGACAAACAGAATAGATATGGCAAAGTGACTCGAACGTACTTACCTAACTATACAAATAAGCAAACAATCCAACGTTTTCTGTTCTTTTATAACTGTAAGAATTTCAAAGATCAATAGAAATTACCCAAGGTAATGTCAAAGGCCCTACCGAAGTACGTCTCAGACCATTCAAATCTAGAAAAGCTTATATCAAAGGACCAAGTCGTTTTTTCTTAAAACCCAGAAACACGTGTTATCTAAAATTTTATTGTCTACAACTTTGTCCTTGGAAGCAACTTTCAACCTCTCATAGTTCTGGAGATCTGTGTCATCCTGCCCAATTATCTAAGTGGCCATATACCAGGATTGGACCATATCTCCCCAAAACCCTGAAACACATGTTCGCTTAAATATAATTCTCAACAACTTTGCCTTTGGAACCAACTTTCTAACTTTAACAGCTCTGGAGATCCGGGTCATCCTGCCCAATTATGGAAGTGGCCATATATCAGGATTGAGCCATATTTCCCCAAAACTCTGAAACACGTGTTCGCTTAAATTTAACTCTCTATAACTTCGCCTTTGGAACCAACTTTCTAACTCTCATAGTTCTGGAGATCTGGGTCATCCTGCCCAATTATGGAAGTGACCATATACAAGGATTCGACCATATCTCTCCAAAACCGTGAAACACGTGTTCGCTTAAATTTAATACTCTACAACTTTGCCTTTGACACTAAATCTCCATATTGGATAGTTAAGGAAATATAGACGAACGAAAAACTGTTTTCGTATATGGCCAAGAATCTCGATTTCGTCCATTACATTGGTCCCAGTGCCCAGACCCCTGTACCGATTCCCACAAACTTTTTATCCCAGTTTTGTAACATCAAGTTTGACACCAAAATGAGGAATTTCCGTGCTTTAGTTGCTGAGATATTTGCGAAAAAGCTTCACCGACCTTCGAAAAACCATGTTTTTGGTCACTTCCTCGACCATATCTCCGGAACCACTTGATCGATTTTGCTCATCTTCGAACTTGAATCATGGGAAACATGTTCCTTTCAGGGAAAAAAAATTAGGCTGATCGGTTCAGCCGTTTGGAAAAAAAGTGGAGACGGACAGACGGACATGACTTGTGTCAAACGACATCGTGCACTGTTGCCTTCTTTTCGGTCTTTAGACCAACTACTATACACTTAATGTCTAAATTCATTTGAAAATTCGACAAGCATAAGAAAAACGGAGGCATACTTTCAGAATAAAAAAAAATGTAATTGTACAACAATTGTTGACTCCTAAATGGAAAACGAAGTCCAACTGCTAATAACTTCGGAATTACGAAAAAATTAGATTTCAAACTTTCGATGCATTAAGATTATGATTTGATGCAACATTGCAATAATTGCATGGTGACCGAAGTGAAAAGAGATTTTTTTTTTATTTACATGCTCAAAAATGCTAGTAAGTTCGAGAGTAAGTTGAAAAATTGTCGAGATAGGAATTGAATGCATGTTATGCACAATATGTATTCGAAAAATTTTGAAAATTGTCGAAACTATGGCGAAATAAATTTCCAAACGACAAATGGCGGCAGAAATGACGAGACATGCCTACGAAAGCAAAATACTTTTGGATGGTTTCGGTCGATGGCGTTTTTCAAAGACATTTCGAAAACCCTTTACCAAAGTCCTTAAATCCGTGAATTCTCAAAATTATGCTGTTAAACTTTTAATTCTAATATTTGGGTATGGATTCATTTATTTGACCAAATAAAGCATAACAAAAATTTTGATAATATTTTTAAACATCTTTTAAAAACAGTCGTACCCGGAAATGTTGCTACTGTACAAAATGCTGAAAATATCGTTTTCACATAATCTCAATCGTATCTAAGATCAACATATCTGAAACTAGTCGAACCCCCGCCCCTAGGGGCCACGCAGGCTTTATCATTTTCGCTTGTTATCTATTCAGAGAGCCAAAGCATATTTCTTCTCGTTTTAAATAATGATGCGTAATGTTTCATGTCATTATATCACTTCGTTGATATTACCGCTAATAATAATAAAATTCAAATGGGCGGAAAGGCACTATAAATCAAAACACTTTCTTTGTCGCAAAATAACTCCACTTCCCCCGTATTCCATCTCAACCGTATTCCACTTCCCCCGTATTCCAAGTTCTCCGTATTCCACTTCCCCCGTGTTCCACGTTCTCCGTATGCAACGTTCCCCGTATTCAACTTTCCCCGTATTTCAAGTTCCCCGTATTCCACTTTCCCTGTATTCCACGTTCACCGCATGCAACGTTCACCGTATGCAACGTTCACCGTATTCCAAGTTCCTCGTATTCCACGTTCACCGTATGCAACGTTCCCCGTATTCCATTTCGTCCTTATTCCACTTCCCCCATATTCAACGTTCACCGTAGCCTTCCAAAAGTATAAAATTGACCCCAAATAGACACAAATTTTCATCTCATTTTTTTCTACAACATAGGAAAAAACCATTTTTTCGTGTAGGGCAGACCTTAGGACCAACCTAGGGCCATAAGAAAATACTTCGGACACATACTTCCATAGACAAAAATGTTTATCTCAATTTGCTTTGCAACATAGCAAACAAATTTTTTTTTAGCTAGGGCCGACCTTAGGACAGACCTGAGGCCCACTTCAGCCCTGAGCACAGGCATCGGGTTCAAATTTGTTTTTGAATATAATTAATAAATAATATATAATTAATTAATAATATAAATAATTATATAAATAGAAAAAGAATAAACAAAATCAGTTAGGAATTATACAATTTATGTAAGCAAACACGTTGAGCCCTAGTAGAAACTCAGTTTTAGGGTCCTGACTGAGTCCAAGGGTTTCTAATGAACAAATTTTCTGCCATAAAACGGTAGACAGTCCTAGACCTTTCGATAAAACAAAATTTGAAAATCGGAAGAGATTTACTCGAGTTATGTACAAAAAACATGTATGGCACTAGCAGAGACTCGTCCTTAGTGCCCTAGTTAAGTCCATAGACTCAAATTTAAAAAAGTGTCTTCCATAAATTGTCAGCCATGCCCAGATCTTTCAAACAAAAAAAAACTTTAAGTTAAGTTAAAAAGTTTCCTTCCGTACTATATCCATGTACTATAAAGGCTTCACAACTTGCAGTAAGATGGCGCTGTTGGTAGTGGAAAGAAAGATGGTAAGGCACTTTGTTATTACCCTAGGGATCATAAAAAAATTATTTACCTAGTGTTTTAACTACCTGAAATAATGAGTCACTTAAGCACCTGAAAAACAGTGTTTAATGTAGGAAATAAACACGCCGATGGTACAAAAAAAATTTATAAAAATCGGAAAATATTTACTCGAGTTATGAACAAAAGACCAAAAACTACTTAAACGGCCCTAGCTCGGCGGCCCTTGGGCCGACAGTGCCCAGATTCAATCAAATAAAAGATGTTTTGATTACCTTTCTTTTACCTAACTTTTTTTCCCTGAAAGGTAATCAAAAAATCTTTATGGGATTGAATCTGAGCACTGTCGGCCTAAGGGCCGCCGAGCTAGCTCCGTTTAAGTGATTTTTAGTCTTTTGTACATAAATCAAGTAAATCTTTTCTGATTTCCATAATTTTTTTTTTTTTTGTTTGAAAGACCTGGACATAGTTCACAATTCATGGAAGAAAATATTTTGAGTTTGAGTCCTTGGACTTAGCTAGGGCACTAAAAACGAGTTTTGCTGGGGCTGCATGTGTTTTTTGTACATAACTCGAGTAAATCTTTTCCGATTTTCATCATTTTTTTTTTTTTTTTGAAAGATCTGAGCATGATTGAAAATTTGTGGAAGAAGTTTTTGGATTTGAGTCCTTGGAGTTAGCTAGGGCACTACAAACGAGTCCCTATGTACATAACTCGAGTTAATCTTTCCGATTTTCAAAATAATTTTTTTGTTTGAAAGATCTAGGCATGACCGACAATTTATAAAAGAAACTTTTGCCTGTGCTCAGGGCTCAAATGGGCCTCATGTCGCGTCGCGTCGCGTCGGTCCTAAGGTCGGCCCTAGCCAAAAAAATTTTTTTTTGCTAAGTTGCAAAGCAAATTGAGGGAAATATTTTTGTCTATGGAAGTATGTGTCCGAGGCCTCTACTTAGGACCCTAGGTAAATGCTTAGGTCGGCCCTAGCCAAAAAAAATGTTTTTTTGCTATGTTATAGAGAAAATTGAAGAGAACATTTGTGGAGGTCAATTGTGTGATTTTGGAAAATATGTTTACACCGTTTCTTCGGACGGATTTTTCAATATTGCCCAATCGGCAATTTCTAACACGTAATGTGGACCTAATTTCATATATACTTATATATACTTCAGGGTTAAGTCAATATTTATGTAGATTTAGTTCGAGTCTTTTTGCTACACATCCTTCTGTTTGTCACATCTATTCATCGTACGGGTCCCTTGCATATGTTTCGTTTAAAAATGTATTTTATAACTTTAACAGACAAGAACAATATTATTATTCCCACACGTTTTGCGGTCATGCAAGCTTAGTTTAAACTCCTTTGAACATTCACTAAACTCCTTCACTTCATTCCATTCAACGTAAACATTCTCATACAGTCAATGCCACCACACTGTAGCTGCCCGTGTTATTTCCATTCAAAACAATAACAATATGAGAATCTCAAAAATGAACTTGATAAAATATAACAAGAAATGTACCATTGTATTAGCATTTGAACGAAGAGAAAGAAAATGAATAGACAATGGAAATGGGTGACCGGAAAAGGCCAAAATGGTTATATGTTTAGTAAGACACACGAAATCAGTGCCGCAGTTGAAGTTGAGCAAGATGTGTTGAAATTTTCACTCGTACAGGCGAAAGATCTATTCTATTCTATCCTATTCTATTGAAAATTCTACTAAGCGTAAACCAGTGATGTTCAGTTATTTACATTGAAAATGCATGGTAGAAAAAGTCTAACGTGAACAGCTGTCAAGTTTTCAAAGTGCACACTGATATTTCCAAACCGTACATTTTTGTTCACGTGAAATAAATGTATCGTGGACAGTAATAGAACGAAATTTTATTGCGGTCGACGTAGTACAGTGGACCTAATTTCAAAATGTTACGCTTTAACGTTTGTAAATGTAAATTTACAATGATATAAATCAAAGTGTAATGTCAAATGCATCAAAGTGAAAGCTTGTAACTGCTTAAGGGTCGTGTACTTATGACGTCACACTTGCTATAAAAAATTAGTATCCATAAAAGAGTCATAACTCAGTCAGGACAGCAAATTTTGTTTATAGAACTCTGGGAGGGGGGTTGCCGGAGTACTATAATCAAAATCTCTGACCAGTTTGCAGTTATGTACTTTTTGGATTCTATAGCATGTGTGACGTCACAGGTGCACGACCCCTTATCTCCGTCGGGCCTTTGTAGGAGTCCTTGAAAGCTTGCATTGGTTCAAATAAAATCACATCGCAGCGCCACTTTTACGAAGAAATGATTCTCCTTTTCTTTAAGGAAAATAAGATCAAACATTTTGTAAACTTTTTATATTTTATTACGATTACACAAGCCCCAAATAACCCAGATCGAAAATATTTTCAAAATAAATTTTAAGTTCGCAAAACATTTCTCCGCTCATTTTCCCCTTTCATTGTTAAAATCGATCATTGTCCCCTTTTTTATAGGAATATGAATGAAAAGGAAGAAAATGTGTATTTTAATGACGTCACATGCCGGTTATAATAGAAATCTAAGGACTAAATTATACCCAGACTGGTATTACTTACGAAAAACTATGACTGCGACACCATTGGCCTATTCGCGATTCTCAACGAAAAGTGCGACATCTATTGCTCTCGCAGCGTCGGTATCATGAACTAAAGGTAGTCTGCTTCAAATGTCAAAATTGTCATATAAAGTTAGTTTGCTTCAAATGTCAAAAGTATAGAATGTGCTGCCATCTATTTTCATTAAGAATCGCGGATAAGATACAATTTCGTACGAGATTACGTACTCGTTCCACCAATACATATAAACGTTATGACACTTTGTCAAATCAAATAATACAAAGAATATTATATTGCATTTCTCTATTGTGACATTTGTCGTGCCCTACTAATTAGTGGCGCATGACAATATTTCGTAGACCATGCAACATTGTTTACGAAATATTTTTCCATATTTCCAGTCTTAAGTAGGAATAATAACATTAGTTGAGGAGAAGCACTCAATCTTATGACGTCATTAGATTCAAATTGTGATTGGTTTTTTATTACAATTGCTAAATCTATAATTTTCTCATTGTTACGTTTCAGCTGGTGCACTCATTGTAGCCATTCGACTCGTGGCTCTTTTAAATTTTCATTGAGATTTGACGTCATGATGCTATAGTCGGACTATAATGAAATTTATATATCTCTCTACTTTACACTACAGCACTTTACAGTAGAGCAAGTAAACTTTCAGTCGCTCGATTCATAAAACTATTTATGCTACACAAAATGTAAAATGATATCTCGGTTCTCGATGTCGTAAACTAAGTCCTCGACTTCGTCTCGAACCAATTACTCCATCTCGAACCGAGATATCATTTTACAGTTCTAGTAGCATAAAATACTATTACACTACACGAAATGTAAGAAGGTATGTCAGTTCTCGGCGTCTAATACTAGGTTCGCGACTTCGTCTCGAACCATTTACTCCACCTCGAACCATTTACTCCACCTTGAACTATTTACCCCACCTCAAACCATTTACTCCACCTCGAACCATTTTCTTCACCTTGAACCATTTACTCCACCTCGAACCATTTACTCCACCTCGAACCATTTACTCCACCTCGAACCATTCACTCCATAAGCATAAAATACTATTATAGTCGAATCGAAAATTATGGTCGGACTATAATGAAAATTATTGCCGAGTCGACCATAATATGCCTACTATATGCCTTCCAGTTTGTATGAAACTCGACTATAATATGGTCATTATACTCCTACTTTCAGATATATAAATGGCTTATAATATGCCCAAGTGATATAATAGTATATTATAACACAAGGGGTATAATCGCGTAATTATAGTCGAGGTTGGTAAAAGTTCGAGGGGCGTCAGCCCCGAGAAATTTTACCCACCGAGACTATAATTGCAAGATATACCCCTTGTGCTATACGATATTTTATCACATCGGGGCCTATAACTGCCAATTTTGCACAAAACATGAAAATACACTGTACATTGAAATCGTTGCAAAGGCAATCGTTTCAATCTAGTAAACAGTTGTCATGAAGTACGATTTCAATCGATTCCTCCAAAAAAAAGTAAACAAAACTCGTTTTGATTAAAATTTTGTTTTAATTCGTGTTCAAATCCTAATTCAACACAATAAAATGTTTTAAACAACAAATAAACGTTTGTGAAGTTGAGCATGCTTTGAAAAAAGGCGATGTGAGTTTGATTTGCTATTTTCCATCGACATAAGAAACATTTGATTTGCATGTAATGCTTACGTTATAGTCCTTATTCAACATATGAAACTCGACTATAATATGCCGATTATAGTCCTGCTTTCAGGGCTATAATGGGCATGTTATAGGCCCCGATGTGATAATAGTATATTATAGCACGAGGACTATAATCACGTGATTATAGTCGAGTTTCAATGAATGATTGGGGGTTGTAGTGCACTTCGCCTCGAGGTCACTTCACGTATCGAGACTATGATCAGGCGATTTAGTCCTTGTGTTATACGATAGTTTATTGCTGGTGCCTATAATGGCCAATTATACACGAAATTGTAGATTTAACAACAAGAAATATTTGACGATTGATAACCGATAAAGCTGCCATATTGATCCAGAAGGACGAAGAGGAGTTGGTCGGCCGAAAATTAGATGGATCGATGGTGTCGAACAAGATCTTCGGACGCTCGAAGTAAGGAATTGGCAAAACACGGCTAGGAACAGACGCAATTAGATCAGAATCCTCGAGCAGGCCAAGGCCCACAAGCGGTTGTAGCGCCGAAACAGTGAAGTAAGTAAAGCTGCCACACATTACCAAAGAAAATAGATAAAAAGTGTTATCTGTTGCATCGCTATCCTTACATTTCTACATTACAATATCCACAACCAGTTTTTACACGAAGCGCAACGCAACTGCGAAAATGTACAGCCGTATATATGAAACAACGTCAAACTTCATGCAATTTCGATCCTAATCTGACGTTTTTCTAGAATTTTATATCACTGGACGTACAGTCAGCAATGGGGGAGCAGGGGGGTAGGTTTGAGAATTGCTGGCGCTTCATATGTAATAAGTTTTTTCCGTGTATTTTTGCGCGTAAGGGGTGAGGAGAGATCTAAAATCCGCCTTTTTTAGCGTGCACACTATTTGAATAACCCCTTCATTGTATACTTCACTAAAATCAGCGACAAGATTCATTTGACTCGACTATAATATATTCAACTCCACGATAATAACGTCGATTATAGTCGAGTCTACTGTAATAACGTTATTATGGTAGTGTGTCGATGTATGAAACTGTCCTGTAGTTCTATTTTCAGTGGTTTTGAGTGCTATAATTGACGTATTATAGGCAGCAATGCAATTGCAGTTGACTGTTGGAAGCGTCACACAGAGTATGCATAGAATTGGCACTAGCTACGGCCCTGGGTTCCAATCGTAATATTTAAAGTCATTCTGTCGAAAGATGTTTTTGTATTGTTGAGTTAGTATTATATTATGGGAAAAGTATTTCTTTGCCAATTTTCAGTTCGAAAGACACAGCGAGTTTCTATAAATCCAATATAATTTTCAATGCTGTACATTACCAATGTACATGCTGCACTATATACAACAATGAAATATAGTTGTTACATACGCTGAATTGGTACATCGAGTGTGATATAAGAAATAAGCGATTGTAGCCTATATCTATTCGAAGAATAGATTCAACGAGAGCAAAAGCAAGGAATCTGCCAATAAACGGCAGCAAATTGTAATGCTTGGAGTACTTTTACATGCTGGTTTGATGGGTTTTGGTTTCGGTTTTAGAGGAGTTAGATTTTATGTATCCAATCCACCTAACTGTATAGCGTTATGCATGAATAGCAAAAATTTCCCTATTTTCGTAAATAATACTCGAATTGAATTGTATCTTGAAATTCTATTTTAGATTTACCAACAATATGTATTTACGAATGTATGTCTTTGCAGGAACCAACTCATTGTTCTATATGTACGTAAGCCGTCGAGTTGCATTCCCATTGTATACGCTGTACAAAGGCTTGTAAGTCAAGAATGCAATGCGCCTTTTCTCTAAAAGAAATTCATGTTACTTTTGTTGCAATTGCTTTTAATGTTGCCTTCATTTCCTGCTCGGAAGAGACATGCGCTTCACATCTTATTCAGATTTTTTTGTCATATTTACAGTTTTTAACATTCAATAAGGGACAGTGTTATTAAATTCAAGTTAGCTAGAAATGTCATGTTAGCTTGTCTTATCATCCAAACAATAGCTGTGTACTTTGAACATACATAGTCAGTTGTGGGAAATGTTAACCAGCATTATAAAATTGAAATTGAAATGTTTTGGATAGCAAACGTTCAAATATTTTTTGTTTCAAATGTAGCACTTGCCTTATTTTACCAAACACGACAGTTGCTTTTCAAATCAAAAGATGTAAACAAATTTGAATTTTATAACGAATTTTAACACTGCATTCCATACTTTATGCACTAATGCTGAATAAAATTGACTAATCAAATTTTAACATTTCCCGCAATTCCCAGTTGGGATTTGTATGCATTTGACAGCTCTTAATTTGTTTTAACTCTTGAAATTTCGAATCGTCAGTGCAGCAGGTGAAACAGTATTTTTCTACGAGTAAAAATATTTCGAAAGTTATAAAATTTTGACCAGTTCTGTGTTTGATTGTTTAGTTGTGAACCTTTTTTTAATAGAATAATCGGTGTAATCCAGCAAAATTTGGCAAATTTCGGTCCAGTAAAAAGTGATTCTGTATTTTGTATTTCAACCTTCTTCCACCGCTTCCTTATATAGTATTGGCAAGAAATTTGTTTTTATTACAATTGCTAAACTATCATAAGCAAAGTGTTAAAGTTTCGTGAAGTTTGAGTAAAGAACTTATTTATAAAATCTTCCGATTTGTTTACATATGTCGTATTGGTCCATTGTTTTATTTTACACAAACACATTTGCACAGAATATGTGGAACATAAATGGACATTGCTTTTATGTCATATGTAAATAAGAAAAAAACAAATCGGCAGATCACAAATTAAATTAGATTTTATTATACATTTTATTGCTCCAACTTCACATAATTTTAACACTTTGTTTTTAATAGCTTAGAAATTCTAATAAAAACAAATTACTTGAAAGAACTCTATAAGGAAGCGAAATAATGCTAGTGGAAATACAAAACACAAAAGCACTTTTTACTAGGCCGTAATTTGCGAATTTTTGCCGGGTTACACCGAATTTCTATTAAAAAAAGATTCACAATTGAACAATCAAACACAGATAAAGAACTGGTCAAAATTTTATTACTTTTGAAATTCTTTTACAGGTCAAAAATAGTCAATTATATCACTAGGAGCTACGCTCCGCCCTCTGACCTTTCACCACCTGGGTCGAAATTAAAAACTTTTACTCCGTGTGTTATATACTATTTTATGCGCAAACGGACAAAAAGTCACATTCCCAACAAATTATCAAACAAAATCAAATTCAAAATTTGTGAATGGTCACCGTATACATAGTATATGAATTTGAGATTATAGTTGCCTGAATTTTGGAATTTTCCGTTCGTCATTCATCTTTCATTGGTAATATGTTGTTTTTTTTACATTGTTATTGAACTTTCTAATAATGTTGAAATCAATATAAATTAAAGTAACTTTGAGATAACTTATTGTTTTTATATTAGGACCTGTGTTCTAGTTTAATTTTAGTTATTTTTGAATAGAATGTACTGTTAACTTGAGCATTTTTATCATTTTTGAGTAAGGAAATACAACTGGGCAAAAAAGTACTTTTCGGTCCAGGACCGAAAACGACAGCTGGGTTAAAAGGCAATTTTTAAAAAGTGGTCAAAACAAGCCTACTTTACGCTCTCAATCTTGTGAGGAAATGTGACGTTTTTTGTCCGTCTGCGCATAAACACTGTTTCTTCACCTTCTGCACTAACTATTCGAAATTTCAAGAATTAACAAATTAAGAACTGTCAAATGCATGCCAATC
>CM055406.1:106823443-106837710 GCA_029228625.1 Pseudolycoriella hygida | reverse complement strand
ATCTAGGTACGTTCGAGTCACTTTGCCACATCTATTCTGTTTGTCACATCTATTCTGATACGTACGGGTCTTTGGTTATGTTTGTTTTTTTATTCAATTCGGACATAGTTTCTAGTGTGCTTTGACTTGGAAAGTCGAAACAATTTTTCGCACTTCAAAGTTTAGTTTGTTTTGAAAATATCAAAAGATAATTTGATTTAGTCTTATTCGTGATGATTTAAGTGTCCTCGCTTCATCTGTGCAAAAATTGTAACCCGTTACCACAGGGTTTGCTCTGCGTCGTCGCAGTTGTATGCAATTCGGTAACGGTGACTATAGGAAGCATTCACGAATTGTTACGTGGAAAGCAGGTGACGCGCTGTGGAATTTAGTTGCTACATCTAGAGTGTGAGGCAGGAAAGTAAAGGGTGGTCTGTGTGAAAATGACTGAATGAATTACTTGTTTCATGAAACCGTATTATGGTACGTATGTTCTGTATGAATGAGTAACATGGACACAGATCATTGCTGATGTTGAATTGAATTGAATTTTATTACACCGCCATAAAAATTGGCTGAATAGAATATTACATAGTTCATAACAGCATAATAGTAACAATATCACAGTCACGGTACATTCTAAGTCATTGAATCATCATACATCAAAATCCAAGTTTATCAAAAATTACAGCTTTAAATGCATTCCTGTCATTGAGTTTCAACACATCCACTTTATGCTCAATAATTAATCTTATCAGGCGATCGATCGGTTGGTTTGCTAGATAGTCGTTCGTTCGTCGCGGTTCAATTAGCAATCGTGATGTAGAAGCACGAACGTCGTAAATGTTCTCATTCCGGTCAAATTTCGGTGAAATTAGTTCGTCCTGAGTGCTGTTCTTGAAGATATCGAAGGCCAGTACTGCGTCTGCCACCGTGCGTCGTACCTCCAAACTTTGCATTTTCAGTAGCTTACACCTCTCCACGTATGGTGCTAATCGATAAGACGATGCATTAGCACGACTCTCCAATAAATAGATAACGAACTGCTTTTGCACAGATTGGATGTCGTCTATGTAAATTTTTGCAGCAGGACTCCGGATGGTTGATGCGAATTCCAGCCTTGATCTAACATACGCCAAATATAGAATTCGTTGCGTTTCCTTGGTGAATTTGCCATTTGAATAATGCTTTATGCATCCGATCATTTGTCGAGCCTTCATCGTCATTTGCTCTATGTGTAGACCTGGATGGAACCTCTTGTCAGTCCATACCCCCAAATCGTTAACTTCATCAACTCTTTCAACGACGTGATCACCCATTATGTATTCGGACTCAATAAATGCGGAATCGTTTCGGTACACGCTGAAAATGTGGCACTTCTCGTTGTTGAAGTGAAGACAGTTGTCGGTATTCCATTTCATTACGCTTTTAATGTCTTGTTGCATTCGCCGTGTGTCGCTGTGATCGCGTATGATTGATGCCAGTTTGATGTCGTCGGCGAATAGTAACGTTTTTGCAAATTTCACGGCATCGACGAGATCATTGATGAAAACTGCGAACATGAGTGGTCCGAGCGAACTCCCAGGTGGCACACCTGACGGCGATTCAAATAGTCTGGATTTGACGTCACCAATCCGTACATAATTCGTTCTGCCAATAAGGAATTGACATACCCATTTTGCCGTTTTTCTTCCAAATCTAAACTTGGCTAGCTTGATGATCAGTAGTCGTATAATCAGTTTATGGTCACCGTAGAACACGTCCAATTGACAAGACAGCTCAAACGCCATATGTGCAAGTATTGACAGGCAGAGCAAATTCGTGACGACCGATTTCTTGTTCCTGAATCCGTGTTGTGCACTTTTTAACTGTGGTTGGATCTTCTCACTCATTTTTCGTTTCACAGCCATTTCGTGGATTTTCATTACGACAGTTTGTATAGCGATAACTCTATAGTTCTTTGCGTCAGCCTTGTCACCTTTTCTCTTGTACACGGGTACAATACGTGATGTCTTCAATGCAGTAGGAATCTTACCTTCATCAAAAGATTTTTGATACAACAGCCATATAGGCCATGCTACAGTCAATGCACACATCTTGATTACGAACGGTTTGATGTCATCAGGACCGTCTCCGCTTTTCCAATCAAGTTGATGGATTGCTGCTTCAACGAGATATTGATGTCCTCCGCGCCAGGTATCGGGTCGTAAATATCGTCAAATTCCCAGTTCGTTTCGTCACGTTCGTACAGTGATTCGAAGTAGTCGGCAAACAGATCGACAACTTGTTCCGTTGATTTTGCTGTTCTATCACCGCATCTCATTTCGTCAGGGTATTTCTCCACACCACCAGTCAACTTAGCAAACTTCCAAAACTCAGCGGGATTCGACTTGATGTTTTCTTGCGTAAGACGTATAAATTCATTATGTCGACGGTCGTTTTCATCATTGAATGCTTTTTGCGAAGCCTCAAATTCGGTTGTCATTCCAACCTCATTCTTACGCTTGTACAATTTGTCTCGACGATTTTTAAGACGTTGTAATTCAATAGACCACCACTTCGGTTTATTAGCATACTTTTTGACCTTAATCTTCGGCACGTTTTGTTCAATCAAGCGCTTCATTGTGTCGATGAAAAATTCGTATGCTGAATCAGGATCTCTGACATTGAATTCGTGCCGGAAATTTATTGCGTCTAGTTGAGAGACCATTCTATCGTAGTGTCTCCGTTTGTATTGATAGATTGTCACGTTCTCTGGCTGTGCTGTCGTTGACGCAGAAACTATAGGAAGCATCACCCTGAAGGCACCTCGAAGTATTAAAATAATCCTATAATTTCAAATATGGCGGTGATGGTGTAACTTATCTGTGTGTATCTAACATCACGCCACTCATGCGAGTGATGCGAGCCGTTCTATATGTCAGTGGTGTTGTCGCTTGAATTTTCAAAGAAGTCAAACACGTTATACAATCAAAAAAACGGTTTTTTAATTTTCATGTGCACTGAATCTATTGTGAACATTTATGATTGAAAAAATTTGTTACGTTTGCTAACATAATATACGATGGTGAAGTTCTGTGTTCCGGAATGTGCGGCAACAGGCAAAAAGATTTTCCACGCCTTCCCAGCGAACAATAACGTACGGGATCAGTGGATTAGGAATACCAAAACATTTCACTTATCTGAGAAAGAGCTGAAAGGATATGCGAAAGTGTGTGCCTATCATTTCCGTGAGAGTGATTTTGAGTTAAATCCCAGAGGTCAAAGAGGTTTAAAAGCTGGTTCAGTTCCTACTTTACGTCTCCCAGGTCGCCAAATGGATTTTCGAAATGAACATAATTACGCGGTTGTAAGTGAGCCCAAAGTTTTTGCTATTTGAGTTTAACCGATTTATCCTGATAAATTTTCAGAGCCCGGAATCATCCTATGGTCCAGCACGAAAAAAAATTAAGAGAGCCTCGATTTGTCCTGAAACAGAATCGGTGAATGACAGTATTTCTGAATAATGGTACTTGGTCTTCTTATTTATATTGCATTTGTTTTAGGATCTTTCAGCATATGTTCAAAATAACGACGTCGGCACCGTCGATGATGTGGTTGATTTTCAATTGTATGAACCGGTTGAGGTCAATGTGATTAGTGAAAATGTGTTGGTGGAATTAGAATCTCTTCGCAAACAGAACAAGGAACTGTTGACTGTTTCCAAATCGAAAGAGGCTCAAATAATGAAGGAAAATAAACAGGTAAATAAAAAAATCGACAAAAGCCTCGCTTTGAAGAATTGCGTGACCCAAAACATTTGTAGGCGGTGATAGTAGCACATTTGTGGCCCTATAAAAAAATTGTTTGATTTGTGCCGTAATATGACTTGGCAATCGCAGATTATACGAGCAATAAGCTTTAAGTCTTTCATTTTCCGACCTATCTCGAAAATGTATAAAAAAACCATATTTTCTCACTCTTTTTTGGTGATTTGATTTCTTACCGGTCCGAAGAGTGTAATTCAGTTGCGAAAAGCCATATTACTTCAGCTCGCTTAAACCGCACCTTGTAGATGACCTTCAAAGAGGTTTAATTCTTCATTTTCATCACAAGAACTTTGTTCATCACGTGCAGCAATCATTGCACATTTTATAAACGAAATTTCTTATAAAATCAATTGTTGAAAGTCAATACAGTAGAATTGTTATTGGAGAAAAGCGTAGCCTTTGAATTTGTTTAAACATTTGGTCGAATATACGCGACCGGTGATTGGAATTGGATCATGATTGTGACGCTTCCGTGGTTGGTAGAGACTTTTCCCGCTCCCTAAATCTTCGGCATCCAGTGGTACTAGGTACACACTGAGTCGGAGTCAATTATAAATTTAAGATATTTCTTTTACTAGATTTTGATTATCATTTGCTATATTGAGATTTAGGATTAAATTTGTGAAGTTTATGCAAGTCGGAGATATTTTTATTGAGAATGTGATTTCAGTTTTAGCCAGAAGAAAATTGCACATTTAATATCCCGTGTGTTAGGATTACTCGGGAGCTACGACTTGTTTTTAGTTGATTTTTCAATCTGTACTCTTGCCAATTCATTATTGCGCCACACAATTTGTCTTTCAATAGAAACTATTTCACTTTTCAGTTAAAAAAGAAATTGTCTGAAGTGACCAAAAAACTGATAGTCAACCAAAAGAAGGTAAAGAAAGTGCGTCAGCAGCTTAAACATGAGAAGTTAAACGATAGTAACGTCTTGGAATATTTGAGGCAAATATTCAACCCGACACAACTGACATTTTTCAACATGCAAATTACGAATACTCGGAAGAAGCGTCATGCAAGGCGATACACAACGGAGGCCAAAAGTTTGTCGCTGATTTTATACAAACATGGGCCGAAAAACTATCGCTTTATGCAAAAAACATTCGCTTTGCCGGATAAGCGAACATTAGGACGATAAAACGCCAAATTGGCTTTCGATACTGGCATCAACTTACAAGTGTTTACACATATCCAATCGAAAGTTGAAAAGATGGCGGAAAAAGAGAAATTGTGTATACTAACTTGGGACGAAGTTAGTCTGAAGGCGCACCTCGATTATTCTACCACGAGAGATCAGATTGACGGCTTTGTAGAGTGAACGTGAGTACGTGAGAACTTCTGGTTTTGCTACTCACGCTCTTACATTTATGATTCGCGGAATTCAAACAGCATACAAACAGCCAATTGCTTTCTTTTTCACAAATGGAATGAAGGCTTTCGAATTAGCACATATGATAAAACTGATGATCGAGGCAGTCTTGGGTACAGGTAATTTTTGTTTGATAAAAAATGTTTCCCATCCATAGAGGCGCCGATTTTTATTTTAAACTGAAACGTGGAAATTTTACTTTAATTTTCGGTCACATAGACAAGTAACAGAAGGTCACAGGTTGAGAATTTTTATTTTGAATTATTTTGTCATTGTAATGACGCTCAGATTGAACTCAACTAGAACAGTTGTGTTCTTGAACATATTAGAAGCATCAATATTTCGGCATCCAGTGCCAATCATCAGTCAAGTCATGCACCTTGATATGCTGATATGGGGTGAAGTACCGACTATTTGATGTTCTATATGAACAATCTACGGTTAAACTAGGACTAGTGAATTATATCTGAGAATGAATGTATAACTACATCTAACGTCAAAACTCCAAATTTAATCCTAACTCAAGCACTGAAACTCTTGCTGTGTCATAGCCGATTAGTGGCGGAACCACTATTTTTGTTATGAGGAATAGCACGTTATTTTTTACAATGCTGTGCTTACATTGCATGGAACTACATATATGTAAAGTAAAATTTCCACGTTTCAGTTTAATTGTTCCACGATCAAGCAAAGCTCGAGTAATATATAAGATATTCTCAAAAACAATTTTATTTTAAAGAGAGGGGGCTAGGTCAAAGATCAATAATTCGATTTTAAATTAATATTAAAATTTGACCACGGTGACATTTTGGCTAATTTTTTCTGCAGAGTTTCTCTATCGTCCGGTTAAAATATCTCTGGACAAAATAACCCCGATAAAATCACTCTGAACGGAATAACCCTAGTCAAAATAACCCCTAAAAATATTTTGAAAATTGAAACACCCGCTCCTTACGCATATGTTGTCCAGACCGAGAAATATATTAAAATAAGCAATGTGCCACAGGCCGTTAAAAAAGCGGGGTCGAGGGGCGACAGCCACCGCAATGGGGGTGAAGGGTGGTATAACTCCCCTTCCGGGGCCCCAAGTATATATTCATGGTTGTGGAGCCGCCTGCATGGGCATAGAAAATCCCGCTGTAGGCGCGGGCGTATAAGGGGTTATTTTTTCGGCGTTATTTTGTCTGGGGCTATTCTGTCCGGAGATATTTTGACCTAGAGCCGTTTCTCTTAGGCCATTGAGGAAAATGTTCAAATTTCGAGTCAATTTATTACGTTCTCGCTGAAAACTATGAGCATTATTTATGTTTCTGATGCCGAAACAGTTTCTCTTGACTCTTGTTTCGATAGTTGAAGTTATGACTCCGGGTAAGGGTAGAGGCATAACCTTTGTTAGTTAACTAGTCGTCTTTATTGGAAGGAAAAAGTTTCTTTTGATAGATTTTAATTTTTTTATTTTTAAGGGTTGGTTGTCATGCTTTCTACGTGCGACCAAGCAAGCACCAATGTCAAAGCGATAAATCAACTAATGGATCCGACCAAGAAAGGATCAACAACGGTTACTGGATGTCTCTTGTCATACAATATTGGAAAGGAAACAATAATCCACAATTGGGACCCTCCTCATCTCCTTCAGGGAATCAGGAACAATTTAATAACAAAAAAGCTGACCCACCATATTACGAAGCGATGGAACGTTGATCAAACCGAACACAAAAAGCGACGAATGGCATCGTGGAAACATATTCGAGAATCGTACCGGTATACCGCGGTATAGTATGCGGTCGAGTACAAGGCTCTTGGAAAAGATTACACCTGAGCACTTAGACCCTGGAAAATCTAAAATGAGAGTCGATGTCGCCGCTCAAGTTTTTAGTCAATCATTTGGGAATATGATACTCAAATATTCGAAGAGTCGATCACTGCCAACGCGCTATACTGACACAGCTGAAGTGCTGCTTTTCTTTAACGACCTCTTCGATAGTGTCAATGGAGCATGTACTTCTGGAAAGAACGACCTTAAGGCAGCTGTGACAAATAACTCGATCCATTTTTCATTCTGGAAACACGCTTTACATATGCTCTCAAAAATGGATTTTTTAGATCCTAAGATCGGCAGACCAACCAGAAGAACTTCAGTGCTCAAACATTTCCAGTCGACTATCCGAGGCTACATAGAAGTGTGTAAGAAATGTTTCGGGTTGAATTTAACTGAAATTTCTCTAAGGTATTTAATGCTCAAGTTCAGTACAGTTCCTGTATTCATCGGCTTTGACTTAGTAGCATTTCAAAGCATTTGTGTTTTTATAACCACGGGTAAAACTGAGTTAGTTGGGAAATAGTTTGAAGGTGTAAAAATAGGAATTGTGAAATCGGATGAATCACAGGCTTCACACTACATCTTGCCGTGTCCGAAATTCGGACAATTTATCAAAAAATTTCGGACACTTTTGGACATCCCTTCAATGAAATGTCCAAGATTTTTAAAAGCGATTTTTCGACCCACCGTCATGCAAAAAGGGACGCTTTGACGTACGCTATCCTTATTTACATTTTTACCATCCACTCTGTAGAGCGGATCGTCTATCTTACGATTGTACCCGCATCATTGAAATAAAATTCGAGTTTTAAATAAGAAGTCTCTGGTAACACATGATGAAGAAAAATCGAATGCGCCGCAGGCAATTTTGGGATTATAAAATTTGGATTTTTAATGTTATTCACGAAAAATTTCGAACGTTTCGGACAAATTTTGATTATTTCGGACATTTTAGAAATTGGGAGGCCTGATGAACCGAGAAAAATAAAATAAGAACAGAAAATGATTTGAGCAGCGAGGGAAGAATTCAAGTCAATAAAAATGGAAAATGATTTTAACTGAGGGCATTGCTCGCACCGCTTGCGGTTATTTTGTTGAACACCGCCTCTGGACCGTCTTTGCCGGTCTTATTTATTATGAAAATTCACTTTCTCACTCACTTCCATGACAGTCACATTCATTTCGGATATTTCTTTATTTTATTTTATTCGCCTATTGCAGGAGGTACTTGTGTTGTTTTATGAAAAACAATTCCATCCTCCCCTTTGATTTTCTTTTACATTTAACGAGGAAGTTACGGATGTACGTTGACTTCCGCTTTACAAACTGTCGTAAGTAAATTCGTCGACTGTTGACCTTTTTTCTAAAATCAAAACCCATTTCGAAACAACATGAGGTTCTGTTGTAGTTTAAAATCTGTGTCGCAGAAGTGAAAAATTACGATTTCTGTTGTTATCGTGATGAAAAGTTGTGAGAATCATAAGTGACGTCGGAAAAACATTCAACCTGTGTGACCTTGCACTTGTTCGCACTCGTTCCTTGTGATTCTAATAACTATTAAAGTAACTGTAGAACAATTCAGCAATATTATGAATTAAATTCCGTAGGAACATGAACCAGGATGGTTTGGAAAATTTTTTCGGCATACCAAAATTCGTCGTCTCTTGTTACCATGCACTTTAGGTCGTCTTACGCAACTGCATTCGTTAATAATTTTGCATCTGCTCGTTCGATTCATTCTAATTGTGAAGCTGATTTGTCAAAACCACTTTTGTCCGAAATGCACGAGTTTCTTTTGAATGATGAGCTAAAAGAAATGAACCTCAGTACCTCCGCAAATTGTGATCATCCCTCTTCCAGTTCCATAAATGATGGATATGAATATGATTATGAACCTATCTCTATTGGCATACGATATTCCGATGCAGCTCTCAAATCCAAAGATAATTTCGCTGATGCTTGCAGTGATGTGTGTGATAAATTGATGAAAGTAACGAAATGTAGAAACTGCAGAGTAACACTCGAAACACAAGACAAAGACAATCGAGATGCAATTTGTAAGCCGTCCGATTTATTTAAAAAAAAAACTTTACAAAAATTGCTAACATTAGTGGCATAGTTCTACCAGAAATTTGTTATCAAAAATTTGTAAAAAAGATTTTGCTTAAGTATATAGCTGAAGAAGCTAATATTGAAGCAATAGGATGCTCGAATCATCTTGAACAAGTCAAGTTAAAGTTTCTACAATATTCTGCCTTGTGGGGCATACTATATTTTTGCAAGAATGTAAATAATTTCTTAGGTGGCAAAAATTTGCATCTCCGAAGAGACTGCAACGCAATTGAAGAAAAAGCTTTTAATTTTAATGCGAAAAAAAAAACACATCGGAAAACATTCCGATATTTTAAAAACAAAAAAAATATAAATCTTACCTTCCGCGAATATCTATTGTTCAATGATTTCGAGCTTACAAAAAATTGTTTCAATAATTTCTAAATTTAAAAAGAACTATCACAAAGAAGAAATAAATTATAATGGATATATGGGCCATTCCAAATAGTATGTAATGTAAGGAACGAAAATTTCTCCCGAGTCATCCAAGGGTCCAAATTTTGTATTCTATGAAAAAATTGTTCATAATTGCAAGATCTAATTTTCTGCCGAACGTATGGTTTCGTTACCTCCTACGGTTAAGGCAGTATTTCCGTTCCTTACATTACAGGCGTCGCGATTTGCATGGAATGGGCCATATAATGAAAAACAAATATAAAGAATTTAAAAAAAAAAATAATGAACATGATAATAATTTTAAACTTCTCACTTTAACTTTTTAATTTTAACTTATGATATAATTATAATTTTAAACTTTAAGCTTCTAACTTTAACTTTTTAACTTTTAAATTTTATTTTAAATTCTTACTTTTAAATTAGATTGTAACC
This sequence comes from Pseudolycoriella hygida, assembly GCA_029228625.1. Lineage (NCBI taxonomy): Eukaryota > Metazoa > Arthropoda > Insecta > Diptera > Sciaridae > Pseudolycoriella > Pseudolycoriella hygida. The sequence goes on along the minus strand of CM055406.1, from coordinate 106,827,791 downwards.
ATTATAACTTTGAAACATGTCAGAATATACCATTTTTATAGTTTTAAAATTTGGACCGTTGAAGAATTTCGCAACCATGGATTTAAGAAGAAAAAATTATGATTTTTAGCCTCATTGCCTCATTTTACCTCAAGGTACCAAAACTGAATAATCTGAAAACGATTAAAATTCTGGCATAAGAGGGAAGCGTTAAGAAACGTTAAATCATTAGGAGCTGCAACTACAGGGCCATAGAACTATTTGAGCTTTTAAGGTTGAAGACAGAAAGTAACCACTTTTATCAGAATCGTTTGCGCTCATTAGAACTTACAGGCATTTTCTGAAAAGCTATTCATAAAATACGTATTTGAAAATACAAACTTTGGACTCTCCCACTCTGTCTGCAGCTTGCAGCAGTTTCGTACGTAAAACAAACATTGTACGTACTCTCTCAGCTACACTATCTTCTCCTCTTTAGCACTTACGTACTTATGTATGGCCTTCACTACTCGTGTAGGTCTGCCAAATTAAAGAAAAAAGTAGCACAACACTTCGAAGAGAAATGAGGTCAGACAGACTATGACGAAAACGTAAGAAGATCACGATAGTTAGACAGCTACATCTGCCATAAGACACCGAACATCCTCCCCTTCAGTCCATAATCAAATACTACCCTGTGAAATCTACAGCCCCTACGAGCCTGTAAGGTTCCTGAAGCATTTTTAAGAATCGGAAAGTTTATTGAAGGGCGTAGCGTTTGTGGAAACCAGTTTCTCTAAAATAGCACCTGAGCAATTTTATAAGTTTTAGGACGTTTAAAGAACTCGGTTCGTTTAAATAAGAAAAGGAATCATCCAGTTTTTCGATAAAAAATTGCGAAAAAAAAACTTGAAAAAATTCAGTCTAGATCTTGTTCTGTTGTTGAAGTACCTAGAAGTCGGCGCGAATGGCTTCATTTAAGTAAAATAGTACGTACATTCTGCCACAAAGTTAAAAAATAATCCTTCGCTGGAATTCCTGTTCATAATATTCAAATCCAAAAATAACCATAGAAAAGTTCAAAGTAAAATGTTAATTTGTTTACTCACCTTGGATTAAATTAAGATGTGAAGCAAATAAAGCCAACTGAACAGTTTATTTTTCTGGTATGTACAAATAAATACAACATGAAGATAATGTTTGTTGTGCCCACAACAAAACCTATCGGCTTATGTGATAATTAGGTGAATTGTTCCTGCCATTCCATTACGATCTATAATTTATCTTTTTATTGTTTTGCAATTAGAATCGGAAAACTTTATGATAAGCAAAAACATCCATTATATGAAGTGACAGTACGCTCCTATCACCCTGCGTCACATGCGTCAATGACCAAATACTACCAACTTCACTCGTTGTACAATTTTTGAAAGAGTGCAAGCCTTATATATTCTACACTGCCCATAGGGAGGGAAGCATTCACGAATTGTTACGTGGAAAGCAGGTGACGCGCTGTGGAATTTAGTTGCTACATCTAAAGTGTGAGGCTGGAAAGTAAAGGGTGGTCTGAGTGAAGATGACTGAATGAATTACTTGTTTCATGAAACCGTATTATGGTACGTATGTTCTGTATGAATGAGTGACATGGAGACAGGTCATTGCTGATGTTTGATGATTATTGTGATTTAATTCATCAACAACAACTGACGTTACCTTCATATAGATTTATAATAAGAAATTTTGGTCTGTTGTATTATTGTCATAATGAGTAAAGCAATGTGGATTTGAATTAAAAATTTTTGATGTTCACGGGTGAGACACGAACTCACAACCTTCAACTTGCCGGGCTGATGCTCTACCATTGGTACCAACGTTTCAAAATTGGATTTGAAATGAAAATGTCCACGGTAGCTCAATGATAGAGCATCCGCCCGGCAAGTTGAAGGTTGTGAGTTCGTGTTTCACCCGTGAACATCAAAAATTTTTAATTCAAATCCAATTGCAAATAATTCTAAAATTTATATAAAAAATAAATAAATAATCCATGAGAACGGTTTGCTTGTGGAATTGTGTAGCTGTCGCATTCCCATCGTTGCTTTGTCACTATGAGCACACGCTCTGGCAGTGGGTTCAATTCCTTCATTGCCGAGAACTGACCCCCAATAGATGGTTGGTCGCAAGTAAGGATCGACCTGATTTGTTCAGGTCAGGTCGGACCCAACTTTGACCTGAACCTTCTCTTGCATTTTGGGTCCGATCTGAAAGGAACCTGAAACCAAAAATTCTTAATCAGGTCCATGAGTACTCGTTTCTGGGTCTTGTGAGTCTTGGTGAGTCCTGATGCGTCTTAATGCGGTCCTAATACTGTGCATTGAGACGCATTGTGGCTTATGGGGACCGGAAGTGAGTACCCCTGGAATCAGGTCGACATGTTCAGGTTGGGTTTCAGGTTGTGGTTTGATGTTTTCTGAGTAATGAAGTCGACGTAAAATTCAACCTGAATCTGACCTGAAAAAATTAGATTGACCCAAATTGATTTTTTCGATCCAAAACCTGAACTAAAAATTCAGGTCAAATTTATTTTGAGTCAGGTCGATCCACAACGACATATTCCGATCCTTAGTTGCAAATCACTGTTATACGTGTACGTGAAGTCAACCCAAGTGTCGCAGATTGCGATTTTTCGCAAACTATATACAAATGACGGCGGACTCTGCACGGGTAATTGTGGTAGCTGTCTATGATGACTGGACTTGGACGCGGTAAATCGATTCCGGCAATATAATCTGAAGTCAAAAGTTAAGACAATGTCGCAGAACATTGAAGAGCATAAACCAAAATTTAAACGTTGAACGGAAATCGCGTGGGAACCATGCATTATTGGTCACATCGTCAAATCACACAATCACGATAAATTGTAAGTATGCACGACAGCAGCATTCAAGCTGTGCGCAGGTAATTGCAATCCGCAAAAAAACCTCTTACAGAGGAGGTGTGACACAAGTCTTTAAGTCTGCTTACAAAAGCTGTGAAATCAGAAAAGTGTGACGCATTAATCATCTAAGGTAAGACAATTTTCTTCCAGTCACAAAAGTTATGAAATCAGAGGGGGGTGACGCATTAGGCTTCGATTCGCAAAGAAAATTTTTAAACAAAATTACGTTGAGTTCAAAAAATTGCGTCACAAATGCCAGAATATCAGTACTTTTGTAAGTTTATATATCGTCAAAAACCTGATGGAAGATGAAAAGTGCTATAAATCCTATAAGCCTAGGAAGCTCCAACTTCGCTTTAATTTTTTTCGTTTGGAAGCTGAATGCGTCACCTTTTTCTGATTTCAGAACTTTTGTAACTGTAAGAAAATTGTTTTACTTTAGATGCTTAATGCGTCTCCTTTTTCTAATTTCACAACTTTTGTAAGCAGACATAAAGACTTGCGTCACACTCCCACTTTAAGTGGGTTTTTGTGCGGTTCATTATTCATTAGAAAATAAAAATAATTAAAAATGAAGATAATGTGAGAATTACTTTTACTGTTCTTTATTTCTTTACATGTTTCCGCTAAAATTTAATTCTCTGCAACTCTGTCTTTAGAAGCAAGTTTCTAACTACTATAGTTCTAGAGCTATGCATCATCCTGCCTAAATGTGGATTGGGCCTTTTTTTCCCAAAATCCTGAAACATGAGTTTGTTTAAATTTAATTCTCTTCAACTTCGCCTTTGGAACTAACTTTCTAACTCTCATAGTTCTGGAGATTTGGGTCATCCTGCTTAATTATGGAAGTGGCCATATACCAGGATTGGACCATATTTGCCCAAAACCCTGAAACACGTGTTTGCTTAAATTTAATTCTCAACAACTTCGCCTGTGGAACCAACTTTCTAACTTTCATAGTTCTGGAGATCTGGGTCACCCTGCCTAATTATGGAATTGGCCATATACCAGGATTGGGCCATATTTTTCCAAAACCCTGAAAGACGTGTTCGCTTAAATTTAATTCTCTACAACTTCGCCTTTGGAACCAACTTTCTAATTCTCATAGTTCACGAGATCTGGGTCATCCTGCCTAATTATGGAAGTGACCATATACCAGGATTCGGCCATATTTCCCCAAAACCCTGAAACACGTGTTCGCTTAAATTTAATTCTCTACAACTTCGCCTTTGAAACCAACTTTCTAACTCTCATAGTTCTGGAGATCTGGGTCATCCTGACACCAATTGCCATAAAAGAGACAAAATTCTAGAAGTGGCCATATACCAGGATTGGGCCATATTTCCCCAAAACCCTGAAACACGTGTTCGCTTAATATTAATTCTCTACAACTTCGCCTTTGGAACCAACTTTCTAACTCTCATCGTTCAGGAGATCTGGGTCATCCTGCCAAAA
>CM055406.1:106811423-106823358 GCA_029228625.1 Pseudolycoriella hygida | reverse complement strand
GGAGTCAAAACGTTCCTGTATATATTTTCCTTAGTCTTGCGTCACGGCCCCTTACTATCGTGGGGCCATGATACTGACAAATTTGACAAACCAGTAGCTAGTCCGATCACTTTGTCAAGCGACGGTGATTGTTGTTGGTATATAAGTTCACTGCATGACGAGCGGCGACCCAGCGCGGTTCTACTATTCATGCATTACTCCCATGTGATGTTTGATAAGTTAAACTAGGAAGCATATACGGGTCGTTCCACGGCTGTGCTCATGGAACGCATGCGGTGGAATGGCCCCTAAGGGTTCACCAAGTGTAAGTGTATACACGTTCGAGCTCTCTGAGATGTCCACAGGGACCAGTTCGTTTGTTGCAAGGTCAAGGTCAAGGTCGGACATAATTTCTAGTGACCGTTATATATATAATAATAATCCGCCGTTACAACCCGTCCGGGTCAGAGGCTAGAGCATTTTATTTACTAGTTCCGCAATTTGGTTTTTGTGAGCTTTTGCTCACATGGATTCTCTTAGAGATCCTTTCGTTACCAACATTTTTTTACTGTTTCAGTGGTAAATTGCACATAAACCTATGATGTACTAGGTGCGGAAACTAGTAGGGCTTAGAATGCCGGTTTCCTCCATCAATGTGTTTTACCGGCAGGCATTTTTTGGACCACATGCTTAACGTGAATTCCGAACCACGCCTAACGGTAGCTAGCATTTTACCATTAGTATTTCTTCTGGTGCTAATTATATCTCCGTCTAAAGTTAGACTCAGATATTTGTACACAGAATTCATCGAATATGGGTGACGTCATATTTGTCATTCTTCTATGTACGATTCGTTGCGGCACCAAACTCACAACTACCCATATTATGAAGCCTGGGTGTGCCTTAGAACGTTGCTTTCCCTAATGTTGCCGAGATGCATGCCGAATTGCATCTTTGAATTGCAACTGAAATCTTCTGTAATAGGAAATCTTTCGAGCGGGATTCCCCAGAAGTTGTTCTCATCAATGACCCTAATTTGTCTATAAATTTTTTCGTTTCTGGGCCCGTTTTGTTCGTTATTTCCTGGAATAAAATCTTGATGGATTTCCTCAACTAATTCTAAAATAAATAATTGATAAATTTGAATATTATACATTTTTCTAATAACTTATTTGACAAATCAGATGAAGAATACACAGATGATAAATAGGCCGGTAATGCTAGGTCTTCAACCTTTCGAATGCCTAAACCTTTAAAAGCTAGAGGAACAGTAGCCTGATCCGAAGAAAATTCTGACATCCTTAACATTCGTAATCCCTTCAATAGTTGAACGGAAAATCTCATCAACATTTTTTAAATGATCACGCAATAGAAATGTTCTAGAAGTTCGCAGCAAATAATTAAACTCACAACTGGTTAAAGACTTCCTAAAAATACACAAGGCGGGGTGAACATCCTCTAATTGTAAACGATCACACATTAACTTGATCGATTAAATTTTGGATGAAAACACCCTCTCTAAACCTGACTCAAAAATTTGTGAGCCTAAAATCTCAAGAAAAGACTAATCAACTTTCTTAAGCCCTGGCAATAATGCTGATATCTCAGAATACATTTGGGCCTCATCTTCATCAGTAGCAATGGTGGTATTGCAGTAGCCAAGTCGGGGAAGGCAGGCTGGTGCTGAAAAATTATACTAGGGAAGTTTGAATCTAGTATCCAGTACATTAAGGCGCAAAACGTTTTGATTTGGCACCAAGCTGCCCTCTATGTGACCTTGAGCAACGAAAAAGAAGGAAGCCTGGTGCCAAAAATTGAAGAATATCACTATGACGGCATTGACGAATGCTTCACAACGCATCAATTTTCATCTTGGCTAGTGTACATATGGACCAGGTTAGCTCAGTGGTAATGTACTGGCTTTCCACCAAGAATATCCGGGTTCAATCCTGGTGGGGACAAATTCTGTATAGGATTTTTCTTCAATGTATAGCATGAAAGTAACGTTCCTAGGTACACCCAGGCTTCATAATTTGTGTAGTTGATATTCGATGAATTCTGCGTACAAATATCTGAGTCTGACTTTGAACGGTGATATAATTAGCATAAGAAGAAATCCTAATGGTAAAATGCTAGCTACCGTTAGGCGTGGTTTGGAATTCACGTTAAGCATGTGGTGCAAAAAAAATGCCTGCCGGTAAAACACATTGATGGGGCGAACCGGCATTCTAAGCCCTACTAGTTTTCTCCTAGTACATCATAGATGGCACTAGGTTTGTGTGCAGTTTACCACTGACACAGTAAAAACGTCGGTAACGAAAGGATCTCTAAGAGAGCAAAAGCTCACAAAAAAAATTGCGGAAATAGTAAATAAAAATGATCCAGCCTCTGACCCGGACGGGTTGTAACGGCGAATTATTGGACCCGTACGAAGTGCGAAGGTCCTATATATCACATGGTTCAAGTTCAAAGATGAGCAAAATCGATCGGGTAGTTTCGGAGAAATGGTCGAAAAGGTGTCCAAAAACATGGTTTTTTGGGGGTAGCTGAGACTTTTTCTCAGATATCTCTAGAATTAAGGCAGTTAGAAAGCTACTTTCTGGAACAAAGCTGTAGGGAACTAAATTTTAGCGAACACGTGTTTCACGGTTTCCCCAGAAACATCCCAATCCTGAAATCTAGCCACTTCTAGAGTTGGAAGGGATGAGTCATATCTCAAGAACTATGACAGATAGAAAGTTGCTTCTAAAGGCAAAGTTGTAGAGAATTAAATGTTACCGAACACGTGTTTCAGGGTTTTCCCGAAAAATGTCCCAATCCTGAGATTCAGCCACTTCTAGAACTCAGAGGGATAAGAACATTAGACAAGGCGTGATTGGTGTCAGAGTTCAGAAAATGTACTTCGGGAGGGCTTTCGACATTACTTTGGGTAATTTCTGAGAGTCGTTTAAATTCTGATAAAAGAACTTGACTATGCATTCTGATGCGCATTATATTTATGATAATAGTAAGAGGTTGCTACATCGAGGCTTTTCGCACGTGAAGGCTTTTCGCACGACGTGAAGGCTTTACGCACGGGTCTTTGCATTTGTTTCTTGTTATATATAGCCTTGGAGTAGACAATTTCGAAGTCCCACAGTGGCAGTGAAAAGCTAATGAAGGCTTGATGACAAGCCTATTTTCATATTTACCCTTTAAAATTGACGTACACTAGCCGACACCGATTTTTTTGACTAACTGCCGCTCATGTTTTTACTACGGCTGTCACGTCTGTTGTGCACAATATGCAAATTTAATTTTTAATAAAAGCAACGTATGTCATTACTCATGCACAATTCGGTCCGAATCATGCGTTACATATTGCAGACTCCAAATACGTATGCAGCTGGGTGCATATTTTATGTGCTAGTATAGCGTACACAACATTTGAAGCGGTTTAGAACGTTTTGTTCAATTTTATTTTAGATTTTGGGTTCTTTTACGAATAATACGAAAAGGCACACTTTTTTTAATGTATACAAGAAATTGTAGTCGTTTCGTGTTATTGAATTAAAAAGCCACATATACACAGGAACGCTACAGTGGTGGATCGTTTTTTAGCTTAGTGTAAATGTGTAAAGAAGTTTATTTTAACAAATAAATTTCGAAGTCTTATCTTACTTACTCTAAATAACCAATTAAGTTCACGAAGGCATTTGAGCTCACTCGGCCAGTTATAAGTTCACTGGGACACTTGGAAATTTAATTTCACTGTGACATTTAAGTTCACTGGGACAGTTAAGTTTACTGTGACATTTAAGTTCACTCGGACAGTTAAGTTTACTGTGACATTTAAGTTCACTGGTATACTTGGAAATTTAATTTCGCTGGAGCAGTAAAGTTCACTTGGGCAGTTAAGTTCACTGGGACATTTAAGTTCACTGGGACATTTGAGTTTACTGGGACATTTGAGTTCGTTGTGACAGTAAAGTTCATTTAGGTCAGTTAAGTTCACCAAGGCAGTTAAGCTGGACATTTAATTTCACTGAGACATTTAAGTTCACTGGGACAGTAAAGTTCACTCGGTAAGTTACGTTCACTGAGACAATTAAGTTTACTTGGACATTTGAGTTCACTGTGACAGTAAAGTTCATTAGGACAGTTGAGTTCACCAAGGCGATTGAGCTCACTCGGCCAGTTAAGTTCACTCGTACAGTTAAGTTCACTATGACATTTAAGTTCGATTGGACACTTGGAAATTTAATTTCACTGGGACAGTAAAGTTCACTTGGGCAGTTAAGTTTACTTTTTTTTTTTTGGAAGAGTTAAGTTTACTTGGGCAGTTAAGTTCACTTGGGCAGTTAAGTTCACTTGGGCAGTTAAGTTCACTTAGGCAGTTAAATTCACTTGGGCAGTTAAGTTCACTGGGACATTTAACTTCACTGGGACATTTAACTTCACTGGGGCATTTAACTTCACTGGGATATTTAAGTTCTATGGGATATTTAAGCTCACTGGGACATTTGAGTTCACTGTGATAGTAAAGTTCATTTGTAAACTTCGTTTCGCACAGTGCAGCACAATTGTGAAAATGTCAAATTAAATAAAGCGAAGACAATACACAGCGCAGCACAACTGTGAAAATGTCAAATGAAACAAAGCGAAGACAACAGAGAAATTCACCACTTCACCACACTGACGATTGTGTAGGTCAGTTAATTTCACCAAGGCAGTTGAGCCGGACATTTAATTTCACTGAGACATTTAAGTTTACTGGGACAAATAAAATTCACTGAGATAGTTAAGTTCACTGGGACAGTTAGCTTCCTTGGGATATTTAAGTCCTCTGGGACATTTAAGTTCACTAGGATAGCTTAGTTCACTTGTACAGTAAAGTTCAGTTTGATAGTTAAGTTCGCGGGAACATTTAGGTTCATTGGGACAACAAAAGTCTTTGGAATAGTTCAATTCATTGGGTCTTTTGAGTTCACTGCGTCAGTTAAATTCATTCGTCCATTTTATTTGATTGGGGCTGTTAAGTTCATTGTACAAGTTAAGTTCATTGGGCCAGCAAAGTTTACTATTCCTATGAAGTTCAATGTGAGGTTGAGAAAACGAACATTTTCTAGCTGGCAAATAGTGATTCCGAGTCATGATGATTGCAGTAATTGAGGGAAACACATTGCCTCTGGCATTGACGAATTTTATTGACAAACATGATATACCAGTTTCAAAATTGACTTTAGGTATAATATCAGAACGTTTTGCATTTTCCAAAAAATTATTGGGAATTTTACGTTTTCGCTAGAACATCTTAAGGCACTGCTGGCGTGAATTGAAAAGGGACGGACGAAAAACCAACAATTTGTGTGAAGGATTGGATCCGACCGAACCATTAATCCAATCAGCTACCATATGGGGTGAAAGTAGTCTACCGAAACCAGGACAGATAGGAAGAGCAAAAGGGGTGGGTGCTAAACGAAAAGTGAACGTCCTCCAAAGTTTAAAGCATAACCACAGTCAAACCAACTTCATAGCGCGTAAGCAAAGAGATGATATGGCGGCTGGGTTCCTTATATAAATCTGATGAAACAAATTGTCATATATGGAGAAATTTTTCTTCTTATTTTATATGGTGACGAAATGTCACATTGATGTTTGCTCACATGAAGTCTATATGGAGAACCCAGCCGCCATATCAAGTCTCTGCGCGTAAGGTAGAAGATCTTCAACGTAGAATTCCACCACACAACAACGACACTTTTTCTTGATCAATTACAAGTAGATTCGTTGAAAATATGATGGACTACACCCCAGCCGCTTTCCATATCGCTTCATATCGAAAATTTAAAATTCATTACTTATTCCGCGTTCTTGAGTGGTTTACAACTTGTGGTTAAAAACTTTATGACGACTTTTCACTGTTTTCGGGTATGCCGCGAAGGAAATGAATGAAAAAGGGAAAAAGTTTTACATTTTTCACTAAATGTTTTATGATGAAAAGTAAGTGAAACTTTGTTTACTATACGCTTATTATGGAATAAGTAAGCGTGATGGTTTTTGCGATAAAATTGTTATAAAATGAGATGTTGATTTTTCGTTTGAAAATTTCCGTCTTTAAAATTTGAATGGAACATTTCTTACTAAAAATTAAAATTCATAGAATCCAGGTCGACATTTCCACAAATTTGAATCTTAAAGGGGCGGTAGTTTGTAAATTTGTTAGAAGAAACTTGAACATCTAATTTCCGATCGAATAATTTGAGGGTGTAAGTTTGAACATTTTTCACAAATGCATGTTTCGTCATTTGTGATTCTGTGCAACAGTTTTCGAAAATATTTATGTAGATTTTCTGTCGATGTACTTTACAAATTAAGAAGAGATTATTGAAACATGAACGGTAGTGCTTCTTACACCCGTACGAAGATACGAAGTTTATCGAAAACGGGGCTTATGCGTTTACCACGATGTTTGTAACCAATCGAATTTTGACCCGGGAGTAGGGGAGATGTCGATCATGGTCCTTAAATGACGAATCAGCAATAAAAAAATGTCCGTCCATCCGTCTGATCGTCAACACGATAATTCGATTAAAACTCGACCGATACTAAAACGGTTTTTGGTCTTTTGTACATAACTCGAGTAAATCTTTTCCGATTTTTAAATACAATTTAATGTCGACGTTTCATAAAGCAATATTTATTTAGATTTAGTTCGAGTCTTTTTGCAACATCATCAGGGCGTGACGCAGACCCCACACCTCAAAAAAGAAGTCCACAAACTTAAAAAACGCCATACAAAAACCTTTGGGACAAGGAACGAACTTTTGAGTTTTTTCCCCTTGCCCCCCTCCCCCTCCAAATTATTTTAAAAAAAAAACTTCGTCGCAGCAGCTTTCTAAGGGATATATATTTGTGGTCAGCAAAATTATTCTTTGGTCAGCAAAGTTACTGATTTTGGTCAGCAAAGTTATTGCTCTTGGTCAGCAAAATTATTGCTTTCGGTCAGCAAAATTATTGCTTTTGGTCAGCGAAATTATTACATTGATCAGTAAATTTAATCACAACAAAAACTCTTTTAGAAGGGAAATGTGACGCAAGTCTCCTTGTTTCTTCTTCCAAAACGACTGATATCAATTTGGGGTGACGCTTGAAGGTTCGAAACGCAAAAAATTCTTTTGAAAAATTTTCACATTCGATTAATGCGTCACAAATGCCGGACCCCCCAGTGTTATAGTTTTTCTAAGCTTTCAGCTTTCAGCTTTCATACGCAAAAATTTGACTTCCGGTACAAAAATACTCGATACATCCCATAAAGTTAAATTTTTGGGGTGTGAAAGCTGAAAGAACAGAACAACTATAACACTGGGGGTCCGGCATATGTGACGCATTAATCGAATGTGAAAATTTTTCAAAAGAATTTTTTGCGTTTCGAACCTTCAAGCGTCACCCCAAATTGATATCAGTCGTTTTGGAAGAAGAAACAAGGAGACTTGCGTCACATTTCCCTTCTAAAAGGGTTTTTGTTGTGATATCAGTACTTTTGGAAGTTTCGGCTACTACTTTCATGGGCGAAAATGATCACCTCAACTTCCTCTACAACATATCAAAAGTTTTTTTTTGAGCCGCCGCCGCCGCCGCCCAACCGAGCCGCGGCGGCTACTACTTTCATGGGCGAAAATGATCCCCTCAACTTCCTCTACAACATATCAAAAGTTTTTTTTTTGAGCCCCCGGTCCATTTTCCGCCATTTTGGCGGTCACCCCTATACACTACACACCCAACCCAACATCTTTCCCTTTGACACCAAACCTGTATCTCGAACACCCAACCACGTCTTATACAAAATATGCTTCCGTACACACACACACACAAACACATACATATGGGCTTTATATGGCGCCTTCTAAGAGCCCTGGCGCCCAAACGAGGCCGGTACCCCCCTTTTTTTAAATCTCATATGGCGTAGAATGCCCAGCCGAAGGTCCCTGCAAAATTTCAAGAAAAGATATCGAGCCGTTTTCGAGAAAACTCCAAAAAAGTGGGTTTTCATACAAATGGCTCTGGAACTAAGTAACTAACTAACTAACGTAGGATATTTTCATTATCTCAGGTCCCTTGTATACTGTAAAAATTGCACTGAAGATCCAATTTTCAAAAGGTCATATCTCCGGAACCTCTGGACCGATTTTGATGATCAAAAAGTCGATTTCAATCAGACTTTTACGTAGAATCCGAAGAACTGGGCCTCAAGGGGGTACGACGCAAGGCAAAAAAGTCAAAATCTAGCTGTATATATGGTTCCGAAGTCTACGAAAAAAAATTTTCTGAATTTTTTGGTCGTATGGGGACTTGCGTCACGGGCGCGCGCATGATTAATGGTCAGCGAAATTTTTCTTTGGTCAGCAAAATTATTACTTTGGGTCAGCAAAATTATTGCTTTTGGTCAGCGAAATTATTGTTTTGGGTCAGAAAAATTATTCCTTTTGGTCAGCAAATCATGACCCACAGTAGTATAGGGGCTTTTAGAACATTTTTAGTTGACCAACTTTGCAAACTTGCGTTGCTTTGTTACTTTATTACTTTATAGGATCTCGGTGGCATTCACAACGCAATTTTTTAAGGAAAATTTAAGTTTGAGTTGACTGAGAGAAAAATTTTCCTTTCACAGAATGTCACCAAAAGGAGTTGACTAAGTGGAACATTTTCCTTTTACAGAATGTCACCAGAAGGAGTTGACTAAGGGGAAAATTTTCCTTTTAGAGAATTTCACCAGAAAAAATTGACTGAGGGGAGCATTTTCCTTTTACAGAATGTCACTAGAAGGAGTTGACTTAGGGGAAGATTTTCCTTTTACAGAATGCCACCAGAAGGAGTTGACTAAGGGGAAGATTTTCTTTTTACAAAATGTCACCAAAAGGGCTAAGGGGAAGATTTTCCTTTTACAGAGTTTAACCAGAAAGAGTTGACTAAGGGGAACATTTTCATTTTACATAATTTCACTTGAAGGAGTTGGCAAATGGAATGTACGTTTTAGTTTTCTAAAAAGGCAAACACATGTAATTAGCGCTTGAATTGTAACAATATATACTAGCTAAAATTTTGAAGACCAAAGAATAATTTTGCTGACCAAAAGCAATAATTTTGCTGACCAAAAGCAATAATTTTGCCGACCAAAGAATAATTTTGCTGACCAAAGAATAATTTTGCTGACCGCAAACATAGATGCCGCTTTCTAACGAGCAAAATCGGTTGAAAATTGGCTAAGATATCGAGGTTTGAAAATGACATTTTTCTATTGTTCTCATCATTAATAAAACTTTTTTTCTAATCTGTCGGTTTCTATGTTCTTATCTATCTGTCTATGTTCTATCTATTAATAATTTTCGATCTCGAGAGTAGCCGAAGGTGACACGTAGTGTTCCGACGGTATTCGAAGATGACACGAAGGTAGCCGAAGGTGACACGAGGTGTTTCGCTGGCAGCCGAAGGTAGCCGAAAGTGACACGAAGTGTTCCGAAGGTAGGCGAAGGTGTCACGATGTATTCCGAAGGTAGCCGATATGAGGAAGTGTTTCGACGGTAGCCGAAGGTGACACGAACTGTTCCGGAGGCAGCCGAAGGTGAAAAATTTGTTTAGAAAAAAATTTTTTTTGGAGAAAAATGTTTTCAGGGGAAAGTTGTTTTTGGAAAAAAAATTTTTCAGAGAAAAATGTTTTTAGGATAATTTTTTTTGGAAAACCTTTTTTCGGAGGCAATTGCTTTTCGAAGACAATGTTTTTTTTTCGGAAAGAATTTTTTCGGAGAATTTTTTTTTTCTTAGAAAATTTTCTTTTCTGAGAAATTTTTTTTCGGAGAAAGTTTTTTTCAAAAAATAGAAAATTTTTCACTTGAATTTTAGTTATCACAACTGAAAACTTCCAAAACGACTGATATCACAACAAAAACCTCTTATAAGGAAGAGTGTGACGCAGTCCGTAAGTCCGCTTCCTAAATTAATGATATCGCTTGAGGTGACGCCATCGCTGAAATATGCAGAAGAATTAAATTTGAATTTAATTTAAAACTTTGAACACAAGATTCCATTCGAACAAACTTCACCTCAAGTGATATCATTAATTTTGGATGCGGACTTACGAACTGCGTCACACTTTACCTTTTAAGAGGTTTTTGTTGTGATCTGTTCTATTTGACACATATATTCTGATGCGTACGGGTCCGTTGCATATGTTTTTAATTCCATATTGCTCGTATATAAGGTAACTTTACTTTATAATTCTTAAGAGTATATTATAACACAAGGACTATAATCTCGCAGTTATAGTCGATGTGGAGTGAATGACCCAGGTCTGTAGTGCAACGTCTAATCGTGCACCGAGGTGCAGTGAATGATCCGAGGGATTCAGCCCGAGGTCATTCGCGTACCGAGACTTGCAAATTGACGTTGCACCACAGCCCGAGGTCTATCCACGTACCGAGACTTTAATCAAGCAATTTAGTCATTTTGTTATACGATATATTCAGAGAATTTGTTGTTGAGTAAACCCAACTATGAAGAGTCATTCGACACTTTTCAAATATCTACGGATTATAGCCCGCAAACTTGGAATCAATCTTAGGATACAACTCATTACGTATTACTTTTTACTATGAACGTGTAAGTTCTTATTTGAATTATTTTGTCATTGACATGACGCTCAGACATTAACACATGTAGAACAGTTGCGTTATGGAGATAATTAGAAGAGATTAACATTTCGGCATCTACTGCCAATCAGTCAAGTCATGCACCTTGATATGCTGATGGACGTGATAAACAAAGTATCTATTGTCTCGGTTCGAGGTATTGATTCAGCATATTTTTCGCGATTTTGAGTGCTATCATTAACGTTTTGTAGGAAAATTTTCGTACGTACTTTTAATGGAGTTCTACAAAAGCGCACGAAAACGTAGAAGGAGGAGGGAGGATGTCAAAAAATCATAATTTTCGGTGAACGTACTTTGTGAAAATGGTTTCATTACCGGACAGTTTTTACTGTGCCAGTGGTAAGCTTTGCGACTGTGCGACAAACCCAGCGCTATCTAGCAGATGTACTAGGAGCGAAACTAGCAGCAGTAGAATACCGGCACCTCCCAACAATACCTTTTGCATACCATACCACACGATAGCGCCACACTTAATTCACTTCAAAATTTGAATTATTGGACCCGTACGTTACAATTTTAATGTAACATGGGGTAGATCGAGGGTAGATCTGAAAGAACAGAAAAACTATAACACTGGGGGGTCCGACATTTGTGACGCGTTTTTTTAATCAAAAGAGAAAAAATTTCAAAAGAATTTTGTGCGTTCCGAAGCTGCAAGCGTCATGCGTCACCCAAATTGATATCAGTTGTTTTGGAAGAAGGAACGAGGACTTGCGTCACGTTTCCCTTTTAAAAAGGGTTTTCGTTGTGATTGTAATGTTTTGCATTATTTTGAGCCACCGCTGCCGCCGAACCGAAGCGCGGCGGCTACTACTTCCATGGGCGAAAATGATCCCCTTAACTGCCTCTACAGCATATCAAAAGTTTTTTTTGAGTCCCCGCCTATTTTCCGCCATTTTGGCGGTCACCCTGATACACTACACACCCAACCCAACAATTTTCCCTTTAACACCAAACCTCTATATCGAACACACAACCATTGCCTCATACAAATGTGCTGTCATACACGCTACACACACAAACACGTACATACGGGCTTTTATGGCGTCTTCTAACAGCCCTGGCGCCCAAACGAGGCCGGTACCCCCCCCTTTTTTAAAAACTCATATGGCGTAGAACGCCCACCCGAATGCCCACAAAATTTCAAGGGAAGTTATCGAGCCGTTTTCGAGCACGAGCCAAAAAAGTGGTTTTTCATACAAATGGCACTGGAACTAACTAACTAACTAACGTAGGATATTTTCACTTACTTTGGGGCTGTTCATAAATTA
>CM055406.1:106796655-106810923 GCA_029228625.1 Pseudolycoriella hygida | reverse complement strand
AAAACTTACCTGTATATATGGTATATTGATATCAATTGAGGTGACGCTCAAAGCTTTGCCGGACCCCCAATGTTATAGTTTTTCTGTTCGTTCAGATTTGACAAAAAAAAATTAAGTTTTGCGTGATGTGTGGAGTACGGGTAGCCAAATTTTTGGCGTTCGAAATCTGAAAGCGCAGAAAAATTAATACGTTGGGACAATCCGACGTTTGTGACGCATTTTTTTAATCAAAAGTGAAAATATTTCAAAAGAATTTTTGGCGTTCCGAAGCTGTAAACGTCACCCAAATTGATATCAGTTGTTTTGGAAGAAGGGACGAGGACTTGCGTCACGTTTCCCTTTTAAAAAGGGATTTTGTTGTGTTATCAGTAATTTTGGAAGAAAAGAGGAAACAAACATACGGCGAAAAAAAAATTCCGGCGAATTCAGCGAAAAAAAGTTTCCGGCGAAAAAAAGCGGCAAAAAATTTCCATCCACGAAACATCTATCTCCAACAAAAACAAATTTAAAAACAATTTAATTTTTCCCTTAAGTCCGTCCTATACCACCGTCGGCCATTTTGTTGGTCACCCTGACAAACTACACACCCAACACAACAATTTTTCCTTTGATTCCGAACATCTATCTCCAACTCAAAAAAAAAAATTTTAAAAAAAATTATTTTTCCCCCTAGGTTCGTCCCATGCCACCGTCGGCCATTTTGTTGGTCACACTGACACACTACACACCCAGCCCAACAACTTTTTCTTTGACACCAAACATCTATCTCCATCCTGACACAGTCCAAAAATTTTGCTCATATTTGACCCATACTTTGAATACGCTAACACACACATATAAAACAGGGAGAAAACCACTTTTTTTCAAAAATATTTTTTGGTGATTATCTGGTGATTATGTGGATTATTTGGTGATTATTTTGATTATCTGAAAGTGGTCCACCCCTCGCTGGCGCTCAAACAAGGCCGGTGCCACTCCTTTCTTAAGATCTCATATGGCGTAGAATACCCACCCGAAGGTCACTGCAAAATTTCAAGAAAAGTTATCGAGCAGTTTTCGAGCTCGAGCCAGAAAAGTCAGTTTTCATACAAATGGCTCTGGAACTAACTAACTAACGTAGGATATTTGCATTAACTTTGGCTTCTACGAAATAGCGGACAATTCCAAAAGTTGAAAATAAAAAATTGGATGACCTGGGAACCACATTTTCCTGTTAAACTCTTCGTCTGACAATGGGGGTTTAAAGGGCTTAAAAGTATTAGTAGTCCATCTAACTTTCTCTGTGGGAATTGTTTCGTTTATTTCAATTCATTCTACAAGCTTTGTCGAACATGTCTTAATGTCAAAGGAAAATTATAAAAAGAAAAATTATTAAAGCGAGTAAACTTCGTCCAGCGTGCAACTTTTTGGGATGCCAGAAATAATACACATTGCATTACCACGCTGGATAGCTAACGATATCCTTTGGAATAGATAGTGTCTCGATTTTGGTTCGCCTGACAGTCTGATGAGTTTGGTTCCGAATTTGTTAAGCAAACTCACCGCTTCTTTCGACCAAGGACCTAGCGATTCTACCGCCACAGCAACGAAATGATAATTAGATTTAATTTTGGTGTATTTGGAATGTTTCCGTCTCACTGCTTTTTCCGACGCCATGCCCGGTGTTGTCGATCTGCCTGTCATGTTGGATGGGGCTAAAGAATCTGCTCATGTAGCATCCCATCGCGGAGCAGTCCGGTTGGTTCAAGCCGTGAATTCATATTGATCGATGCCAGGGCTTGGTGTATTATTCGGTTTAGTTCAGCATGCCGGAAGTATTTTCCAAGATTCTTTTTGCATCGCAAACTGTGCCTTCCAAAAATGTCTACTGGGCGCCGCATATCCAATCGTAGGGATGGCAGATTTTCGTACCAAGTCGTAGGCTGATGCACACCCGCATCACGTCGTTTTCCAATAGTGTACCGATATTTGGACTTGGAATTACATTCAACCAGGCTCGCGACATTTTGTTTTGGAGCAAGCTAAATCGGAATCGTTCGATTTCGGAAGTGAAAGTTATATGTGATATCTTACGCTTGATACTAATTTGGTCCCATTCAAATTGTGACTTTAGATTTTTAGGCATAAATTCGCTGTTAATTTCGATCCACTTGGCCAAAGCCTCAGAGTAAAATGGGAGTTCAGACTCGTAGTTCTGTATATTGGTTGCTGAAGACACGATTTCTTTGACCCCATTTACCGAAGACAAAAACGCTGGGAGGGAAATTTCTTAAACTAGACTGAGTCCATTGCGTGATGTTTAATTGAACGTTAAGTATTTTTTCCAGTGCTGCCTTTAATTTCATATCAAATTCATTTAAGAGCTCAGGGAATTTCCAAAGCGGAGCACATCTGCAGAGATGGACTACCTTTGGGACTGCCAAGCAGTTTTTCAAGATGAATAAAACGTAGCGCGTTTGAAGAGAAGATAGACGGCTAACGAGTACATTAATTTTTTCGAATTTTCTTCTGGTAAAGGTTTCTATTCCTGTTTCTAGCAGAGGCGAACCTAAAATTTCGAGATCTTCATCGTCAATAACTCGGATTCCGGGGGCTATTGTTTCGAATTGATTAATTATGTTGGCGTCACGCTGACCATTGCAATAATAAAGTTCGCACTTCTCGCTATTGAGCTCCAAACCAATGGACATTGTTGCTTCCTTGATAAACGTTAAATCGACGAGCACTTTGGTCGGTGTGTCACCAAGATTGCCGTCGCGTCGTCGAGGTACCACAAGTTTAATTCCGACTTTAAAGTTAACACTAACGGATGGATAGCAAGACTTGAGATTAGTGGGCCAGCGGGATCGCCTTGTTGGGCCCCTACTTTCGACAAAATGATTTTGCCTCCGTAAGCGAGAAACGTAGGCTTCAAATAGCATTGACGAAAGTAATAGTATAATTGTGGAATCTTATCCTTAATTTCGGTTAGCATTACGTCTCTTTCTACACTGTTAAAAGCATTCTTGATGTCTACCTTAAGAATGAGTTTCTGGCCATTCTTTGGATCATGTATATATGAACTGATAGCGTGTACTGCACCTTCACATCCAAATTTTACACTAAACCAATCTGACGAGGTAACAAGTAGCTAACCATATTTGATTTCACTGAAGAGCAAGCTATTTTCGATGTTAATCTGCGTAGAGTTGTGCCTATCGTTATGGGACGGATACCGTGGTCTCTTTTCTCTAGAGCGCAAAGCGACGCTCCATACATAAGCTCGCAAACTTCATCACTTAGATTTCCTGCTAGAAAAAAGTTACAGAGTTTAGTAATCGATTCAAGTGCTCTATGACCAGCTTCTTTCAGATGTTGGGGTCGCAGACCGTCGATGCCGGCACAAGAACCGTTGGCAAATGACAAGATTGACGATCGCACGATATTGGAATTTACTTGAAGAAGTTGTATTGAATCGTCGGGAGGTAAAGGAAAATTTAAACTTCTTGATGGCTGGGGGTGTTTGTTTAATAGCTCCTTGAAGGTGTTTTCCGAATCCACGGCTAGCGAATCCGTTGAGCTTATTAACCTAACAGCTCCTCACACGTCAAAATCTGCTAACTTTGCCTCAACACGACATGATAACGATGATGGTTTAGTCAATTTCTTAGAGTTGGTTGGAGTCAATGTTTCTGATGATTCACTCGAATTTTGCTCGATGATTTGCATCAAAGAAATATCGTCCTTATCATTAGGTAGCCAGAGTGCTTTAAAGGCAAAAAGAAGTAAGCTTCTCCAATCCGCAGTAGCGTTCGTAGTAATGCATTTGTCGATTAAACGCGCGAAATCATTAGCTACAATACTTCTGGCACCTTTGGGTATTCTTTTAATCACCCGGTAAGATCGATTTAACTTCGTCACGTATTCTACAAATTCTCTATTTGCGGCAGACATTTGGGGCACGTTCGCACTGTTAACGTCATTATCAGAATTCTGAAGATGGGATTTGACGTGTAATACGTAGGTCTGTTCATTTAAAGCATTGAAACCGCATTCGAAACAACGAAAGCCATCTGTTGCTGCTGTTAGCGCGTCTGTGTTTTGTGTACTAGTTGTGATTGTGTATTTCTGTTGATAGCGATTTGTACTTCTTCAGCCGGGTGAATCCTCCAGTGAACCCGTAAACCTGCCACTGTTGGGAAACTTCTATGACATATCGGGCATATATTTGTATCTTCGTCCGAATCTGTATCCGTGGCGTCCATTTAAATTGAGGTTATGTTGATTAGAGACCGCACCGATATCGTCTTGTGAGAGCACACCAGGCATGTAAATAATAAACTACAGTGGCTCTTGTTTTAATCGTTTTAATATTCAATTTACAGCTGGAATCGCAAGTAATTTATGTTTTGATCCGTAGCTTTGAGAAATTGTGTATTGTTGCGTTAAAAAAAACTTTCTCTGTTGTCATAAGCTTATTAGCGAGGAAGAGAAAATTTCGCTGTTTGTGGTCGCCGACCGATTGGACAAACCTAAAAAGAAGGTGGAACTACAACAACAGGTTGGTCGATATAAGGGACGCACTCTGCGACGGTTGTTTAAAATAAATGAAAACAAATTGCATTTGCATTTGATAAAAAGATTTTATAAACAATGAAAACATTGTCACGTCACTTACATTTGATAATCAAACTTACAAACTTACACAAAAATTCATTATCGATAAATCAAATGGCTGGGAAACTTCCCGTCAAATCTATTATAGGACAACAAATGCCCTCCACCTTCTTGACACTCTAGTGAAGTAATGCAATTTTTTCCACGACGTACAAACTAAAGTTTTCGATGCGTATCTGAGTGAATCACAAAATTTCCGTTTTTTTGTAGTTCCTTCAAAGTTGAATGATGTAAGTGCTTACCTTTATGGGAATGCATATGACGAATTAAGTTGTCTTTTCGGGAAAGGATTTCTTGCATTGGGAACAGGAGTGAGGTTTTTCTCCTGAAAAAGAGATTTTAATTTTTTCTTCACTTAAGTTTGAGAACCTCAACTGCCTACCTGTGTGGACCAACTGATGCCTTTTTAAGTCTTTTTTCCGTGTGAACAGTTTCTTGCATTGGGGACAAGAGAAAGGTTTTTCTCCTGAAAAGAGACATTAATTGTTATCTTCACTTGAGTGCCAATGTTTCAATCGCTCACCTGTGTGAAAAACCTGATGGTTTTTTAAGTCTTCTTTTCGTGCGAAAGATTTCTTGCATTGCTGACAAGAGTACGGGTTTTCTCCTGAAAAAAGATCAAATTTATTCTTTGCTTGAGTTTGAGTTACTCAACTACTCGCCTGTGTGGACCAACTCATGGCGTTTCAAATGACCGCTTTGTGTAAACGTTTTATTACATTCCTTACAAGGATACGGCTTCTCACCTAAAAGAGAAGTTTTTCTTTATTCAGATCTTATTTGACTGTAAGCTACTCACCAGAGTGAGATCTCATGTGCCTTTTGAGGGTGGACTTACGGGCGAAAGATTTTCTACAACTGTCACAAATGAACTGCTTTGTGCCTAAATTTCAACGTAAATTAGTAACAAACACGACCTGTAAAATAATTGCAACTAACTCGAGTCTGGCTGTCTAGTGTTATGGTCCTTGTGTATAGACTCGGCATTAGAAGAACATCTGCATTTGTTGACGTCAATCTTTTCGTTTAATTTGCATTTTTTGTATGAAATTCTCTCGAAGTTCATAACCTACAACCGAAAGTTATGAATAACAAAACTCTAAACATTTTTTTGACGCGTTTTCACTGATTTTTGATCAATTCATACCTGTAGCTCGTCATCATAAATATCCATGTCCATGTTTATGTCCACGTTGAAATCCATAATAATAATAAATTTTACTCACTTGAAACGAAGTAGTCGAGCGAAAGTTTAATTTACAATACACAAAACTATTGGAGAAAAATGAAGTAGCACATCCAATTTTAACGGGATCATCAGCCATTAGATGTCGTGGCTAACCGTCCTCAATGACTAGTACTTTTCAAACGTTTTGTACTAAATTCCCAAATGTAGAAGAGTGAACCGTGTGGTAGTGGCTATCATTTCCAGTTTGCAAACACGTTTTGTATTTTGTAGCGGCTTTCATTTCCAGACCTGTTCGAACGTACTTTTTTGAGGAAATTGTTCTCGTAGGAATGAAAGATAGGGACAACAGAACACGAAAAGAAAAAAATGTTGAAATCTTTTAAGTATTTCATAGAGAACCCAACTCGTTTAACTCGACCGTAAATAAAATTTCATCAAGTTCTTATGTTATTATGTTACACGATTTATTTAGGGAAAAAAAATATGGAAGGGCCATGGACGACGCTCATTTTTAACGAAGTCCATAGATCCAAACTTTAAATATCTTCTCGAGAAATTGCTGAACTATCATTGACATTGACAATTTGAATAAAATACGACCTTTTAAAATGGGGTAAAATTATTTTACTTATTTCGTCAAACAGTCGATGCATTTTGTATATGAGTTTGTTGGGATCGAAATACGGTCTATTCCAACTGTCCAAATGACGTTTGAAACGTCAAAGCTCTGGCTATTGCAGCTGGAGTTTTCTTCCATTTTTCGTCAATTTTTCTTTGATTATTATTAACGAAACACAGATTACTCGTTTGTTGAATCATATGAATTGAATTGAAACACCGAAGCGACAGCTCCCATTTACCGGTAATCCATGTCGCAGCTCTATTTCAACTACCTCAGGCTTGAACTGATTTCACCAGCAGCTGTGTTTTGTATACACATCCGACCCTCTTTTTTTATTAGATCGCATTAGGATTAGTACAAGACATTTTTCCCATCCTTTTAGACCCATACCTAGAACGAAGTTCTTCGAAAATGGGTCTTATGCGTTTACCACGACGCGTGAAACCAACCTCTCCTAAGCGCTCTAGATCTTTTCTAAATTCTTGGCTTATTTTAAGGGTTTGGAGAGGTTTTTAGCGCCGTTGCTTCATACGAGTTTTTCAATATTGCCCTTTTGCAATTTCCAGTCCAATTTAATGCTGACGCAATTTAATATACATTTACTCAGATACGTTCGAGTCTTTTTGTTACATCTTTTCTGTTTGGCACATCTATTTTGAAGCGTGCGGGTACTTGCATATGTTTTTTTTTTTTGAGCCCATGCTTATTTTCCGCCATTTGGGCTGTCACTCCGGTACGTTACACACCCAACCCACAACTTTTCCTTTAACACCAAACCTCTATCCCGAACACCCAATTTTTGTTTCATACAAAAAGTCTACCATACACACCAGGGCCTATTTTTGAGAAACATTTTCAAGAACTTCGAGGAATTTTCGCGAAATTCGTGAAATTTTCGCGAAACTCGGGAAATTATCGCAAAATTTTCTAAAATTCAAGAAAATCAAAAGAAATCTTTGAAAGTCAAAACGTTTATAGAAAATTGTTAAGTAGATCAAATAATTAGATCTAAATATATTTTTTCAAACAATTTTTCCTCCATAATCGTATCTAATCACAGCTCCGTATCCCTTGTCAATTACCTTCTTTGACATCCGATAGAAATAGAATACACTACAGTATTCCAGCTGCGGCAAGAACAACGACTTAACATAATCCTGGTCGACAGAGGCGTAGTGCCGAGGTTTTTAACGAAATCAGAATAAGGTACTATGAATTTGCCCAACCAAAGAGGTTGCTGGTATCTAGTCTCGTTCGTTGAGCTGATGGCTATGGTTTACGTCTTCGAAGCGTTAATTTCTTGCTCGTTAAAATCCACCTCAAGTCTTTGTTAATTTCCGCTAAACCCTCTATAGTGTCCCCCCGCAAAAATCAGATTTGTATACTTGTACATTAACAGCAAAAGGTGAGGCGACATGTATTTCTAAGCAACGGGAACAATACCGTATGTAGACCGCTTTTCTAGGGGGAGCTCGTGCCCCAGATTTTTTTTTAATTCAATGAAGTATCAATGTATATTATAGTGTTCTGAAAAGTGTCCGAAGCCGACCTGGAGGTTCCCTAGAGCAAATAAGTCAAAAAATCAAGCAAATTATGGAAGAAGCTGGTTTTTAAGAAAAGTGAAAGTTCTACTCTGTCAGGAAAAATTTTGTTACTGCGTCGGAAGCTTTTCTTTGAGTCAAGCGCCGCAGGCAATTTTTTTTTAATTGTGGTGTTCAACTGGTGCAAGTAAGATTTTCATGCAAAGCGCAACAGGCGAAAATTTTGAATCGCCTGTTCTCGTTCTTTAGGTAAATCGAAGAATCATTTAATCGCCGCATCGAGAAAAGCGCCGCAGGCAAAAACTTTGGACTGCTTTTCCTCGTTGTTTAGATGATTTGAAGAATTGCTTAATGGCCGCATCTGGTACGGCACCGTGCCGCAGGCCAGAATTTTGGACTGCTCACTATTGTTCTTTTAGGTAAATCGAAGAACGACTTAATTGCCGCAGGCAAAAGTTTTTGGTTGTAGGACTTATTATACGTAAGAATTTCAACAATTGATTGATTTCGCGTTTGTCTAACGCCGTAGGCCAAAAGTTTTAGGCTCTTAACTAGTTTTTTTACTAAATCAAGGTGTTTGAAATTTTAAAAATTTGAATCCGATTTTCTTTTTTCCAGCCATAGACACGGGCCCGGAAGATTTACTCCCGTTCCTCCACTTTAATCAGTTCTACCTGAAAGGTAGTATCAAAAGGAATGTTGAGATTGAAGATGGGCAAAATCGGTCAAGAACTTTCGAAGTTACGATTGAATAAATTGTCAAAACCTTGTTTTTTTAATAGTCGCAGAAACGTTTTTGCTTATATCTTTGACGAACAGGAATTGATGAGAGATATGGATCTCAAAAAACTAACTAAAAAAAATGTATGAAAATTGATTCACTGATAGGGTCCATTACATACAGCGCGCCAAAATCTTTCTGATGAATTTAATTAAGAAAAAAGTATAAAAGTGTCCTCTCCTTACGGGCAGATTTTCTTCCGAGCATTAATATATATCAGAAGTGAAGGAACAAACCTCAGGGGGGGGGGCATCGGGGGGCGGATCAAAGGATCAAATACTGTGAAAATACAATCTGTTGCACTTTTAAAGGTCGTTTCATTGCAAAGACGCAGTTATCTCAATATTTTCGCGAAATTCGAGAAATTTTCGCGAAATTCAAGAAATTTTCGCGAAATTCAAGAAATTTTCGCGAAAGTCGCGAAATTTGTTCCTCAAAAATAGGCCCTGATACACACTACACACACAAACACAAACACATACAAAATATGCTTTTACATGGGAGCTTCCAGGAACCCTAGCTTAACGAGGTCAGTTATGCCATTTTTTCAAAATCTTAGATGTCGAAGAATCCCCAGCTGAAGCTCACTGCAAAATTTCAAAAAAGTTATCGAGCCGTGTTCGAGCGCTACCCAAAAAAGTCGTCTTTTATATAAGTGCCAATGCAAACCAGTAACTAGCTAACTAATTAAGTAACTAATCAACTACTCACTATGGATGATGAATATTTGGAACCGTACGAAGTACAAAGGTCCTATGAGTTAACTCAAAACAATTTTATTGTAACATGGGGTAGATCGAGATGGGAGTTGGGGTGATGCATTTATTATCGGCTAGAGATGACGAATCAGCAATAAAAAATGTCCGTCTGTCTGTCCGTCCGTCTCCACTTTCTTTTCAAACGGCTCAACCGATCAGCCTAAACTTTTTTTCCCTGATGATTTATCTTGATGATGGAACCATAGCAGGGGAGTACGATAGTGTCCTTGTAGATTTCAATACTATTATCAGCGAATGTGCCAAAATTGGCCTTCACATCAACCCGGACAAGTGCGAACTTTACTTTTGTTCGGAAGTGGACCAAAACGTGGCGGATCTTTTCAATGAACAATCACCCGGCATATGTATAGTCAACGAGTTTACCATGCTGGGCACGGCCATCTCGGAAAATGCTTTCGAATGCATTCTCAATAAGAAATTAAGTGAGATGAAACTGATGTTTGAGAGATTGATGGAGTTAGAAAACTATCACATCGCGTTCTACATACTGAAGAACTGCTTTACGTTGCCGAAATTAGTTTTCCTGCTAAGAACGACTCCAACTTGGAAACGCAACGACCGAGTTAGTGAGATGGACAGTGAGATTCAATCCGCATTGGAATTCATAACAAATTCAAAACTTGACATGGACACATGGATCATGGCATCTCTACCAGTGAATTCGGGAGGTTTGGGAGTCCGAAGAGTTTCAGATACTGTTTTGCCCGCCTTTTTGTCATCTGTTAATTCAGTTGCCCAGCTTGTTAGTACTATGTTAAATGAACCTTCGCTGCAAGTTGAGGAAATTGCCTATTACGAAGATGGACTAAAAGAGTGGAGAAATTTGCTTCCGGAACAGATTCAACCAGAAATGCCATCGCAACAGCGTCAATGGACCAAGATTACACGGTTGGTAAGCCAGTTGAATTTCGAACGCGATGTAGACAGGGCACGATTCTTGGCACTCCAGACACCAAAGTCTGGCGCGTGGTTACAAGCGTTGCCATCGCAGGTTTTTGGCACACTGATGGACAACAACTCGTTTCGGATCACAGTTGGCCTCCGGTTGGGAATGGACATTTTTGCGTCACATATTTGCCGCTGCGGATCAATGGTGGACGAAAAAGGTCATCACGTGTTGAAGTGTCGCAAAAGTGCAGGCCGTCATGCGATGCATGCAGAATTGAACAGCATAATTAAAAGAGCATTGGTGTCGGCTGACATACCCTCCAAGTTGGAGCCAGTAGGTCTACTTCGTGAAGACGGTAAACGGGTCGATGGCGTGACACTTATCCCATGGACAAGGGGTAGTGCACTCGTTTGGGACGCGACATGCACAGATACTTTGGCTCTAAGCAACCTTCGCCTAAGTCTAAGCAATTCCGGAGGAGCAGCAGAAGACAAGGCTCACAGGAAAAGATTAAAGTACCGCACGATAATTGACCACGGTTATTACTTTATTCCGTTCGCGGTCGAGACGCTGGGTCCATGGAGTGGCGAGGCCATCCGGTTCTTCAAAGCTATAAGCGAGAAAATTGTCCTGAAGACAAGTGAGCCTTTTTAAAACAAAGAATAAGCATGGCCATACAAAGGGGTAATGCTGCGGCGGTCATGGGCACTTTTCGGTCTTGTGACAAAATGGACGAAATATCCTATTCTATTATTCTAAAAATTCCTAATTTTGGTGTCGAATGAAAGCATATGATGTCACAAAACTGGGAAACATTTTTGTGGGAATCGGGTCAGGGGTTTGGGCACTGGGGCCAATGGAATGGACGAAATTGAGTTTCTTGGCCATATACGAAAACAGTTTTTCATCTATATTTCCTTAACTATGCAATATGGAGATGTACTGTCAAAGGCAAAGTTCTAGAGAATTAAATTTAAGCGAACACGTGTTTCAGGATTTTGGGGAAATATGGCACAATACTGATACATGCCCACTTCCATCATTGGATGACCCGAATCTCCAGAACTATGAGAGGTAGAAAGCTGCTAAGGTTGTAGAGAATAAAATTTTAGAGACCACGTATTTCAAAGTTTTGGGTAAAAATGCCATAATCCTGGGATATGGACACTGGAATGGAATGGAATTAGGAGTCCCATATCTCTAGAAATGTAAGAGATAGAAAGCTTGCAAAGGCAAAGTTTTAGAGGATAAAATTTTAGAAAACACGTGTTTCAGGGTTTGAGGGGAAAGTGGCCCAGTCCTTAGATATAAGCTTTTCTAGATTTGAATGGTTTTAGACGTACTTCGGTAGGGCCTTTGACATTACCTTGGGTAATTTCCATGGATCTTTGAAATTCTTACAGAATAAAAGTACAGAAAACGTTGGATTGTTCGCTTATTTGTTTATTTAGATACATTCGAGTCTCTTTGCCGCAATCTATTGTGTTAGCCACATCTATTCTGACACGTACGGGTCTTTGGTTATGTTTTCATTAACTTTGACTTCTATGAAAATGCACTTTTTGTATAGAAAATTATCATTTTCTAAAGGTCATACCCAGATCAGAGCCCATAGCTGCCAAAATTAGCCGCAAAAAACGGCGGCTGGCGGCTGATTTTCAAACGTTCGTCGGCGGCTGGAATGCATTTTCGTATATGGTTTGAAAAAAAAAATGAAATTTTTTACTTAAACAAAGGAAGAAATGTTTTGTTGCCTACTATGTTGTAATAGTACATTACATCACAAGGAGCTAAAACGGTTAATTTAGACCAAGCTAGTGAAAAGGTCACATTCGAGGGTGGAGCGCAGAAGTACGACGGTCCAACTCCCGTCACTCAATCCCCTTATCCCTATCGTTACTGGAGCAGGCCCAATGACCTAGGTGCAAGGATTGTCCCCCAATGATCCAATCATATCCAATACATTTTTCAGAATAAAATACATTATAGAGAACTTATCGCACTTCGTGCTATTAACGTTTACTACTTAGGTTTTATTTAAGATAAATTTGAAAACTAAAAGGGTAGGTATTGGTTCCATTAGCATAGCTGCCGCTCAAGACTTTTTTCCAGCTGAATTCAGCCGCCACCGCCGAACATTTTTCACCCTTCCTCCGCCTCCAGCTGCTTTTTTCGACACTGGATCCGCTCCTTATCCACTGAACCGATTTTAATGAGTGAAAAGACACCCTTTCTTAGAATTTTCCGTTGAATCCGGAAAAAATATTTTCCGGGTGGTACGTTGCAAGGTGGGGGAAGTCAAAAAGTAGTTGTATACGGCAGGGCCGTATCTAGGTACTGGCGGGAGTGGGCTCCGCCCACCCTGAGATATCTTGCGTCAACCCTCAGATTTTCGAAAATGCAAGCAAATTTAGTCAATTTTGATTAATTTGGGCCATGTTTGCTTTTAACAAGTGTACAAATGAAACACGATTTCGAAAAATTTCGCTCGTTTCGCTCGCGTACTTTAATTTCTTTTAAAATTTTGCATTTAAAGAACTTTTCATAGAGATACCTTCTATGTTTCTATACTTTTACGATTTCTGCATAGCGCAAATGAAGAATATGTGTAAAAATAATGTTCAAATTTCAATATCATGGAATGCTGTTGGACAATTCAATTTGAATTAAAAGTCGCAAAAATTTCGCCTGCGGCGCTATTGTCATTACCTGTATGTGTTGTGACTACTTTTCGTCGTGGGAGGCAAACTACTATTTACAGACTCAATTTTGTAAACTTTTTAAAAACATGGGCTCGTGAGAAAACTTGCTGAGTATCATGCTCGGAGCGGTAGCGGAGAGCGTGACGCAGTCCCCACACCCCAAAAAAACGTCCACAAACCCAAAAACCTTTGGGACAAGACACGATGTATAGGCGAAGTTTTGAGTTTTTTCCCCTCGCCCCCTTCCCCTCCAAATTATTTAAAAAAAAAACTACGTCGCAGCAGCTTTCAAACAAGCCCTCACTTATCAAAATCGGTTGAAAATTGGCTGAGATATCGCCAATCAAAGATGACCAATTCCTAAGGAAAAGTGGTCAAATTACCTTTGTAAGTAATAACAATTTTATTCCTGTGTCTATCTATCTATGTATCTATCTATGTATCTATCTATCTACTTTTTTTTTCTCGAGAATCGCCCGAGCGATTTCCTTAAAATTTTCAGGGAACGTCAGTCTCGGCTCCAAATGAAAAATTTCATATGCCGCTTTTCCGGGAAAATTCTGGAAAAGCCGTGGCATGTGGAAAAGTGGTCAAAGTGGTAATGCACGGAGTTTTCGAATTTTAGCTCCGAAGTGACGATAGCTAGAGAGTTGGTTTCTTCGGGAAAGTTATAGAGTTTGGTCAGGAGAATTTTTTGGGATCTTAAGAAAATGGCTGCCAGCGGTCAAACCGGCGCCATCTTGAATTTTCCCAAGCAATAAATTAGGTTTTTTTTGGTTTTCGAATTTTAGCTTCGGAATGACAATACTTAGAGAGTTGGTTTCTTCGGAAAAGTTATAGAGTTTGATCAGGAGATTTTTTTGGGATTTTCAGAAATCTTCCAAAGTGACGCCATCTTCGATTTTTGTAAGGTATAAATTATGCTTCTTTGGGTTTTCGATTTTTAGCTCTGGAATGATAACACTTAGAGAGTTGGTCTCTTCTAGAAAGTTATAGAGTTTCATCAGGAGAATTTTTTGGTATCATTAGAAAATGGCTGCCAGCTGTCATAGCGGCGCCATCTTGGATTTTCGTTTTTGCTTTTTCGGTTTTCGAATTTTAACTCCGCA
>CM055406.1:106770593-106796615 GCA_029228625.1 Pseudolycoriella hygida | reverse complement strand
AAATTTTTTTTCGGAGAAATTTTTTTTCTCAGAAAATTTTCTTTTTTGAGAAAATTTTTTTCAAGAAATAGAAATTTTTTTAACAACTGAAAACTTCCAAAACGACTGATATCACAACAAAAACCTCTTAAAAGGTAGAGTGTGACGCAGTCCGAGGGTCCGCTTCCAAAATTAATGATATCGCTTGAGGTGACGCTATCGCTGATAATACGCAGATTTTGTTTGAAGGGATCCTTGTGTTCAAAGTTTTAATTTCCTGAAAAAATTACAGCTCTTTTTTTTAAAACAAAATTACGTTGCGTTAAAAAATTGCGTCATAAATGCCGGACCCACCAGCGGAATAATTTTTCAACACTTTCAGTTTTCACGCGCAAAAATTTAAATTTACCTTAAACAATCTACGCAATAGGAAACAAAAGACAAATTTTTGCAGCGCAAAAACTGAAAGTACAGAAAAGTTATTTCGTCGTTGCGTCCGGCATTTATGACGCAATTTTTTAACACAACGTAATTTTGTTTTAAAAAAAAGAGCTGTAATTTTTTCAGGAAATTGAAACTTTGAACACAAGGTTCCCTTCAAACAAACTCTGCGTATTATCAGCGATAGCGTCACCTCAAGCGATATCATTATTTTTGGAAGCGGACCCTCGGACTGCGTCACACTCTACCTTTTAAGAGGTTTTTGTTGTTAACATATCACATAAGGATATTTTTTTTTTGTTAATTATGTTTATTCAAACCAAGTTTTACACCTTCATGTACATGGTTATTTCGGTTTAAAACTAAATTTACAGTCTTCCAGACTTTTCCAAATTTAAACGCAAGATTTCTGTATTTAAATAGAAGTAGATTGAGTCTCGAAAGTTCAAGAAGTTTAACACAATTCTTCTAAGTGAAATTTCAATGGGTATCTCACCCTACAGATTGAAAAAGACGCGAAAAACAATCAATATTCTAGTTTTTTTAATGAAGTACCTAACCTAAGGATACAACGAGATCGGATCAAAGTTGAAAGAAGTCTTAGGGAATCTTCACTGAGTTCAATTAGTTAATCATCAATACATGCAGGTGACTGCGACATGAGTGTGTGACTGTAACGACAATAGTTTGGAGTCAAGACCTCTTGTCAGCGAGTGGGGAGGCTTGTCAGTTAGCGATCTTTTCTTTTGAAAAATTTCCAAATTTATTGATAACATTGTTATCATGTAGATAGGTTTTGATAAGCATATTTTTGGCCAAATCGTACAGGTGTACATTGAGCCTCGGCACTTTCGTAACTTTGTGCAATTTCTCGTTAGATATAAACTTATAGTTGGTCTTCCACCTTCTGAAACCAATTGCCATGCGAAGGCATTTATTTTCAAATAGCTTCAATCTACTAATCAAATATTTCGGCAATGTGTGCCAAACCGCCACAGCGTATGTAAGGACCGGCCTCAGCATAGTCACATAGACTCTAATCTTCACATCTCGTGAAATACCATTGTTAGTTTTCATAATCGGATATAGTTTATGTAACCCCGAGTTAACTTTCAGTAACATCCTGTTCACATGCTCATTGTGTTTAAGGTTCGGTTGAACGTAGTAACCCAGATAACGGACGCTATCTCTAAACGGGATCGTAGTGCCATTTGTTTTAATGGGAAACTCTCTTTCATTACGAGTACACGCTCGGTTCGATCTCTGAATGAAGAGTGCTTCTGATTTCTCTGCATTAACCCTTATCTTCCACGTATGGTAGTATCGCTGTAACTTGTGAAGGTGGCTCTGCACATTAGACTTTGCTCTATTTTGAGATAGCCTAGTCGAAAAAGTACTCGTATCGTCTGCAAAGACTGTCATGGTCGTGTTCATATGCGTTGGCAGGTTAGACAAGAATATTATAAATAGCAAAGGCCCCAAAATTGATCCTTGCGGAACCCCGTCGCTCACGGACACTGCGTCAGACAGTTGGTCTCCCAACTTAACTCTGAAACTGCGTCCCCTGAGGTAAGACAATACGATTCTGGTGAGATAGTCGGGAATCTTCAACTTTAATAATAATAATAATAATAATAATCTGCCTTAACAACCCATGAAGGGTTAGGGGCTAGATCATTATTTACTAGTTTCGCTACTTTTTTTTTTTTGTGGTTCTACTATTTGAGATCCTTTCATTACCGGAAAGTTTTTACTGTGCCAGTGGTAAGCTGTGCGACAAACCCAGTGCCATCCATGAGATGTACTAGGAACGAAACTAGTAGGAGTAGAATACCGGCACCTCCCAACAATGCCTTTCACCGGTAAGCCGTACGATGGTGTTACACTCAACTTCACATGACTTGAACCGATTCAATTAGCTTTGTTTTGTTTACAAATCTAACAATCGGAACAAATCTGTCTGCGGCTGAGTTTCGAACCAACGCACTGGCAACTCGATCTCATAGTAGCAAGCAGACGTGTTAACCACTACGCTATCAACTTTATTAACTTGTAAATGAGTCCATCGACCCACACTGTGTCAAATGCCTTCTCTATGTCCAGAAATGCAGCTATTGTTATCTTTCGATCGTTGAAACCCATAGCTGCTTCTTCAAGTAGCCTTATAAGAGCATGCGCGGTGGAGTGCTTGTTCCTAAAGCCGAATTGGGTGTCTGGCAGCAAATCGTTATCATTGCAGTACTCTAGCATCCTATCATGAAGGATTTTCTCAAGGACCTTGCTCAGGTTGTTGAGAAGACTAATTGGTCTGTAGCTCTTTGCATCATTTGCCGGCTTTCCCGACTTGGGTAATCGGTACAACATGGGCTTGCTTCCATGAATTAGGGTAGTATCCCATGCTCAGAATACAATTAATCAACTTCTCCATATAGTCATGTGCTGATCTAGGGAGCTTTTTCAAGACAACGTTCGGGATAGCATCTGGTCCACTGGACTTCTTCCTTTTCATGGCCTTAAGGACCCGTCTAATTTCATCAGCGTCAGTCAAACGAGGCTCAAGCTGGTTCAAAGAGGTAACCTGAGTGAATGAATTCACCTCTGACATCACAACTTCATCAAAGTTTGGATCGCCCATACCTCTATTTTGCTCATGTATCTCGCTGATAAGGAGATAAGGACATATTTTGCTTTATTTCTATAACTTTTTCATTCTGAAGGCGCGCG
The DNA here is from genome assembly GCA_029228625.1 of Pseudolycoriella hygida. NCBI lineage: Eukaryota > Metazoa > Arthropoda > Insecta > Diptera > Sciaridae > Pseudolycoriella > Pseudolycoriella hygida. The sequence continues at coordinate 106,793,471 of CM055406.1, read as the reverse complement.
CCCACCCTGATTTAGCTGTCTAGATACGGCTCTGGTATACGGTTTCGGACGAGGGGTGACGCACTTCTGCGGTTTATGGAATAAATGGAATAAATGGGAATAAATGGGAATAAATGGGAATAAATGGGAATAAATGGGAATAAATGGGAATAAATGAAATAAATGGAATAAATGGGAATAAATGGAATAAATGGGAATAAATGGAATAAATGGGATAAATGGAATGAAAATTGGAATAAATGATGATTTTTTCAAATTTGTCAAAACCTCAAATAGACTTGATTTTGATGGCAACGCACACAACAAGCCATACTAATGTGTCAAAAAGTGAAAAAACCCACTTTTGAAAACTTTAAAGAATTTTTGTGGAAAAATGGAATAAATAAATTTATTCCATTTATTCCAAAAAAAATTAAATTTGATCTCAAGATTGTTTAAATGCTTTATAATTTGTGCAAACCTTTTTTTGAACTTATTTGTCTAACTTGTGATGTGTTTGGTTCAGATATTTCGCAAAAACAACAAAAAAAATTTTGGGAATAAATGGAATAAATGAAGTGCGCCACCCCTCGGTTTCGGAGTCAACGAAAAAAAGTTTTCTTAATTTTTGGTTCGTATATGGACCTGCGTCACGGGCGCATTTTTAGCGCGCATTCATGATTACAGAAGCATGCCGTTTCGTCTACCTGTATGTACGATAACTTGATGATATCCTCTGTATTTGTTAAATGAAGTCGTATGCTCAGAATAATAGCCTTGACTTTTGTTTGTTACCGCGCGTTCGGTACATGTGCGAAAAATGATTGGATATCATCCTCCTTTGTTTCGGACCGTTCTGTGTCTATTGTGTATTTCTATGTTTGTGCGCAATTATGATGGGCAGGTCACGCTATCCGTATGAACGATGACCCCTCGGGTTCATTAACTAATCGTCTTAAGTTTTATCTAGTCTAAAGTACTACTCAGTTTTTTTTTAATAAAAAATGTTTATTTATCGTTCCTGTAACATTACATGTATCGAGCATATGATCAACATAAATTTATATTCATAAAATATGATCATTCATTCTATAAAAACCGCCTTCACAATCTCATCGTTTTATAAGACAAATTACATTTGGGATTTTTAGTCGGGAGCAATCAGATCGAAGAAATCTTTTTCCGCCTTTCGACAGCCACCCCGACAATTACAACAAAACAGATTGCAGGCACCTACTCCACAGCAATGGTATATGGGAGGAGAGTATCCATCATCGCAAGTGCCATAGTTAAGACAGCACTCAGATTTTGTTAATTGAGCTCCTTCTGATAGGGCAAAAATTGCCAACAGAACGATTGAAGCCAAAGCAAAGGCTGAAGTTGTGTGCTTAAACATCCTGCAAAATAAAATTTTTGGTTTTGGTAAACGACGATGTAAGCGAGAAGTAAAGACATTGATAACGATTCAATTAGAAAAGCTGACAATTGTAACTTTTTGGTTAAAATAGTGAAATGAAGTTACCTACCTTACGATAATGATGAATTTCGAAGTTAATATTATACAAATTTAGAGATAATTTTGCGTGTAAACTCCGTCAGGTGAAATTACACTTACAATTCGATTACACAAATTTAGTTTTTGTGTTTGTCGGTCAGTTGGAGATTGAGAAATGAAATGAAATTTTGGCCAGGTAACAATACGACAACGAAGTTTTTTTTTGTATTCCATTGAACTCAAACTGGTATAATAGAGAAATCGAGGTAGCAATACGCCGTGACGCAAGTTCACATACGAACGGAAAATTAAGAACAATTTTTTTGTAGGTAGCTACTTTTTGACTTCCCCCTTGCGACGTTCCTTCCGGAAAGTATTTTTCCCGGATTTTACGGAAAATTCTAATTCGAAGTGTCTTTTAACTCATTCAAAAAAAAAGTGCAATTTCATAGAAGCCAAAGTTAATAAACATACATATACAGGAGACCCGTATACGCATTAGAATAGATGTGGCAAACAGAATAGATGTAACAAAAAGATTCGAACGTATCTAAGTAAATGTTGCCTTAACTCTTAAGTGTATGAAATAACGTTCACATCATGGGCGCGCGGTAGTAATGCGCCCGTGACGCAGGTCCACATACGTACAAAAAATTAAGAAATTTTTTTTTTCGTAGACGGCGGAACCACTTTTTCGGATTCTACGTGAAATGTTGATTGAAATCGATATTTTACTCATTAAAATCGGTCCAGCAGATCCGAAGATATGACCTTTAAAAAATCGTACGAGGGGCACCCTAAAAGTTTAGGGAATCGGCTATATCGGCTCGTGTAAACTTTTCGCCAATTTACACAAAAATTAAATTGGTCTTTCCTGATTTAAAAATGATGATCAAAATGAAACTCGATCGTAGCAGTCAAAAGATACAACAATTCCAAAAAGTCATTGCAGAGAAAAAATGGATTTATCACGTGAAAATTTTAGAGCCGTGATTTTCTACGACTTTAAGTCTGGCTTGACTCCCAAGTTGTGTATTCATCGTTTGCAAAAAGCATTTGGAGATGAGGCCCCATCCAAGACCACTGTTTGTCGGTGGTTCGCTGAGTTTGAATCGGGACGCACTTACCTCAGTGACGACTTTCGTGAAGGTCGACCTTCCACAGCCATCACCGATGGAAACATTGACCATGTCCGGAACATGATTGAAGCCGATCGCCATGTGACATATGCTGAGATAGCTGCATCCCTTGGGATCGGGAAAAGTCAAATACAAACAATTTTACACGAACATTTACGCACACGGAAGCTTTGTTCTCGGTGGATCCCACACAAATTGACAGACGACCAAAAGGAGGCTCATGTGAAATGGTGCCGAGATTCTCTCAAAAAATTCGACAATGGGGCTTCTGATTCAGTATATAGCATCGTAACAGGTGACGAAAGTTGGATTTACAGCTATGATCCCCAAACAAACCCAAAATCCACCGTTTGGGTCTTTCAAAATGAAGATTTACCAACAAAGGTAATTCGCGCTCGAAGCGTCGCCTAGAAAATGGTCGCTACTTTCTTCAGGACATGTGGTCATGTACCACTTGAAGATCGTAAAACAATCAATTCAGAGTGGTATACTACGATTTGTTTGCCAAAAGTATTTGAAGAACTACGTGGAAAGAGTCGAAATCGCAAGATCGTCCTCCACCATTATAATGCAAGCTCCCACACAAGTGCTCTGACCACGACGTTCTTGGAAAAGGAAAAAATCAATTTGGTGCTGCATCCACCCTACAGTCCCGACTTGGCACCGTGCGACTTTTATTTGTTTTCGAGTGTCAAGAATAAGTTGCGTGGGAAGCGATTTTTATCTGCGGAAGCTGCTGTCGAGGCATATGAACAAGAAGTGGCCCAAATCCCAACTTCCGAATGGACTCGATGTTTCGAAAACTGGTTTTTAAGGATGAAAAAGTGTATAGATTGTAATGGTGATTATTTTGAGAAGCAATAAAATCGTTTTATAGCCGATTCCCGAAACTTTTAGGGTGCCCCTCGTAATTTTCCATACGAAATGTGCTGCTTCATAGAAGAATAGAATGGAAACATCCTACGTTAGTTAGTCGGTGGGTTAGGTAGTTAGTTCCAGAGCCATTTGTATGAAAACCGACTTATTTGGCTCGTGCTCGAAAACGGCTCTTGAATTTTTGCAGGGACCTTCGGGGTTTTTTTTGGAAATAGATGTTAAAGGAATTTTTTTTACGCACATTTTTTTCAACGGGAATTTTTTTACCGGAAATTTTTTTCGCCGGAAATTTTTTCGCTGGAAATTTTTTTTCGCCGGAAATTTTTTTCGCCGGAAATTTTTTTCGCCGGAGTTTTTTTTTCGCCGGAGATTTTTTTTCGCCGGAAAGAGTGACCGAAGAATTTTCCTATTTCGTCACCCACGAAACTACGGCCTGAACTAATTTCATATGAAACTGGATAGTAGGGCCGAGCTGGTAATGAAGTCTTAAGTTGATCCTCGTGCTACTTCCCCCCCCCCCCACCTCCTTCCAGAACTTTCCGGTGCAAGCATTATTTTGACTATTTATTGAGCGGACTTTAACCGATTTCTGTGATGTGGTGCTCTAATGAAAGGCGAAAGTCCGAAGGTTTTTCTACAGTACTAAGATTTTCCGAATTTTCCATTTTCCTAACAGTTTTTCCGGTTTTTCCGAAAAAAAGTATTTGTTTGGTCGATGAATCTTTTTCGCAAATATCTCAGCAAGTATAGCACGGAAATTCCTCATTTTGGTCAAATGTAGGCATTTGATGTCACAAAACTGGGAAAAATTTTTTGTGGGAATCGGGTTAGGGGTCTGGGCACTGGGACCAATGGAATGGACGACATTGAGATTCTTGGTTATATACGAAAACAGTTTTTCGTCTATATTTCTTTAACTATGCAATATGGATATTTACTGTCAAAGGCAAAGTTGTAGAGAATTAAATTTAAGCGAACACGTGTTGCAGGGTTTTGGGAAAATATGGCCCAATACTGGTATATGGTCACTTCCATAATTGGGCAGGATGACCCGAATCTCTAGAACTATGAGAGTTAGAAAGTTGGTTCCAATGGCGAAGTTGTAGAGAATTAAAATTAAGCGAACACGTGTTTCAGGGTTTTGCGGAAATATGGCCCAATCCTGGTATATGGCGACTTCCATAATTGGGCAGGATGACCCAGATCTCCAGAACTATGATAGTTAGAAAGTTAGTTCCAAAGGCGAAGTTGTAGAGAATTAAATTTAAGCGAACACATGTTTCAGGATTTTGAGGAAATATGGCCCAATCGTGGTATATGGCCACTTCCATAATTGGGCAGAATGACTCGAATCTCCAGAACTATGAGAGGCAGAAAGTTGCTTCCAAAGGCAAAGATGTAGAGAATAAAATTTTAGAGAAAACGTGTTTCTAGATTTGAATGGTCTGAGACGTACTTCGGAAGGGCCTTTGACATTACCTTGGGTAATTTCTATGGATCTTTGAAATTTTCACAGTTATAAAAGAACAGAAAACGTTGGATTGTTTGCTTATTTGTATATTTATGTACGTTCGAGTCATTTTGCGACATCTATTCTTTTTGCCACATCTATTCTTTTTGCCACATCTATTCTGATACGTACGGGTCTTTAGTTATGTAATTTATAATATATTTAGACCCGTTCTTCGAAAAGGGGTCTTATCACCCCAATTTCGACCTGGGAGTAGGTGGGGAGCATCATTCCTGGTGCTTAGATGACGAATCAGTAATAAAAACGTTGTCCGTCCGTCACCACGATAACTTGAGTAAAGCTCAACCGATTTCAAAAACCTTTTTTCCCTGAAATATCTTTTATGGGATTGAATCTGGGAACTGTCGGCCCAAGGGCCACGGAGGGCGACGCCAGCTGCCGAAGGTGTAGCAACGAGCTTCTGACATGTCTCTAGGGGCCGTTCATAAAGTATGTCACGCTCCGAGGGGGGGGGGGGGGATTGCTGACAATTGATCGATCGGTGTCATTAATAACAAAACGTTGAATTTAGAACTTTTTCTACCGAACGCACTACTTTACTCTGCCATCATTTACGAAATCACTCCACCATATCGTATACCTGTTTACTACATTCTTTAACTGCTGTTGGATTGCTGAACCGAATCAGTAAATTGGTGCAAACATAAGTTGGCAAGGCGACAAAGTAGTTGAACGCTCCAACGGGTCGGCTGAGCTGAGTTGTCTCAAATTGACAAAATTAATTCATAAATTGCATTTTTATGCTGAAGCCAGTAATCATCATGCTTTAAATTTCGACATGGCAATAGACCTGCAAATTAAAAGGACATTGCGAACTAACACTGGAACCTCAGCTTGCAGTTTTTCCTCCAGTTTATCGAAGAAATCGTTTCCTATAAGCCCTAAAATGTCGGTGCGATTTAGGGCAGATTTCATATTTCTTACAAACAATTAATTTCTTCAAGTGCCACTTTTTAATCTTCCACTTCTACAATTACATTTTTGGTCGATTTTCTTGAAGTTTTCTCGATTTTATTGAAATTTTCTTTCAAAAATTTCTCGAAAGTAGGAGAGAAAGAGAACTCTCGTTTCAAGTTAGTCTTTTTTCAAGATCTATAAATTCAAGAAATTTCAAGAAAATCGAGAAAATTTCAAGAAAATCGAAAAAATTTCGAGAAAATCGAGAAAATTCACGAAATTCGAGAAAACATTTTCTCGAAAATAGGCTCTGGACGTCAAGCTGGCAGCAAGCATGTCAGTTTTCGAGAGCTCAAAAGAAAACAAAGTTTTAATTTTTGAAACTGATTTATAATTTTTTTCTGGGGGATGCGGGAAATAAGACAAATATTGTTTTTCTTTCATTTTCGTTTTATTAAATGAACAAGATCATCAAAAATTTTAGACTACGAATAATGGCTCACCATTCTCCGAGTTGAGTTAAATTGGCAACAGAATTGAATACCATAGGGTGTTTATGTATTTCATGGCGAAACACCTGCTTAAGAGATTGGAATTGTTTCATTCTACGATTTACCGTTTCGTGGCGAGCCATTATCCGTTTATGCAAGCTTTTATTTTTGGAATTTTTCAAAATGAAAAATTCCCCATCCCGATATCCCTTATCAGCTAATGTCTTTTCTCCAACATCGAGAAAATGTATATATGCCTCACGAGCTAGTTTCAGATCGGGATATTCCCCGCAAGGGTATCCCCCATTGACCCAAATTATGTGACCTGTATTTATACAAAGTGCAACTTCGTACCGTAAGCCGGGTCCCTTAAATTTATGGCTAAACCATTTTTTGCTGAATGGAATCGGTTCGTCAATTTTAAAATCTACACCATCTATCGAAGAAAATGCCGTTTGACCTTCTCTCGCACCAGCTTTTCGATTTTCCCAATTAATCTGTTAATTGAATTAACGAGTCAGATACTAAAAACATATGGAGTACAATAATTTTTACCACTTTCAAGCTAGACATAAGTTTAACAGCAACCCACGTCCACTTTCTTATTGTTTTTTCATCTGATTTTAAAGTAGAATGTCGGTTGTGTTCGGTCGTGTATTGTTTTAAAAAATTCAGTCCCCATAAAAGGTGGAGAGGCTGGAAACCAATTGGCGCCTTGGAGGAAATTTTATTCCAAACAATAGAACAAACATACGGAGTTACCCCGAAAAAAGATCTGAAACGTCTGATTTTCGTCGACATTTTTTAACCTTTTTTCGTTTTCGATATTGCATTTCCGAGTTTTAGAAATAATGCAGTGTTGACATCTAGAGAAAACATAATAAAAATACTTGAAAATTTTTCTTCTATAAATGAACAAGAAATATTTTTTGCATTTAGAAAAGAGACATTATTGACCCCTCCAATAATTGGAATGGAAAATGATTGTATGTGCACTCTCTCTCGACGCGGAAAATATGCACAGCATATACCCAAATATATATTTTCCATTAAAATTTTGACAATATTTTTCATATCGATAAGTGTTTCGTTAAAGAAATCACTGATATTTCCTATATTTGTAAATAGGAAAAATTATAAACCACACCTCAAATATTTTGCCAAGATAAGCTTAATCCGATCGATTGAATGAAGTTTCAACTGAGAAAAACGTTAAAAAAAATTGGTTTTATTGTTAGAAATGTTTCTCAGAAAATACAACCATTTTTCTTTACTACTGATCGTATATAAAATCTCATATAAAAATTGCATTCAATTACATAAATGGAGAGGTCAATTAATGCATATTTCTATAATATGAATATTATGAAATAATGATAATATAAAACATAATTGTAGAAAATGTTGGTTAAAATTGATTCACAACAAATTTTTTCTTCAAATTTTCTAACACATTTATTGTACTCGTATTGGTAGTTTGCATGTAAAGATATTCTGGTCATTCGTTTAGAAACGAAATAAAAAAAAGAAATTGTTCTTATGTGTTTTCATAAATTTTATTCAGGATCAGCAAAATCTTATAAATCTAATTTGTGTCTTCCTCTGTGAATTTGTGTTGATTTACACAGTGACATTAATTCGACTTACTTACTTACTTAAATACTTACTTAAATACTTTCTAATTAATAGATGAGAAGGGGCTCCTTAATTCTTTTACCTCAAGATTTTCACAGGACGGAATGTCTGCAGCCTCTTCGCATTTATTAATTAGAAAGTATTTCTGAAGTAAGAGTATTTCAAACGCTGCACCTATTCTGCACATATCCTAAGTCTCGAAACGTATCATTCAGTATTTTGGCTAAAATATCGTCTGGCAACTTTCGTTTTTTCTTCACGTTTCGACAATTGTATACAATTGTACGTTTCGACAATTGTATACAATTGTATTAAATGTACGATCGACACTTTTGCGAGTTTTTTTCGGCGACTCGTCGAATTAATGTCACTGTGTAAATCAACACAAATTCACAGAGGAAGACACAAATTAGATTTATAAGATTTTGCTGATCCTGAATAAAATTTATGAAAACACATAAGAACAATTTCTTTTTTTTAATTCGTTTCTAAACGAATGACCAGAATGTCTTTGCATGAAAATTTCAATAATTTGAAATAAAAAATTGTTCGCAATTAATGAATTTTAGCCGAAATTTTCTCCAAAATCTTTTATATACTTATGTCTTTAATTTTACCAGCCATTATTGCCACGAAAACACAAAAAGCAAGATCAAATTTGTTTTTTAGGAAATAGTTTGTCGTTTGTTTACAAAATGTTGTTATAACACGTGAATGTGACAATACGCAAAGTCGCAAATATACGTACTATAATTTCGTATAAGCGAACAATACTTAATGGCAGGGGCGGGCTTATTCGAATTTTAATCATACGCACAAATAGAAATTTCTTTGCTAATTCATTATTTCTGAAAATGCCAAATAGTTATAGTCAATGGTTAAACAAACTCCGAGGTAATAACAGACAAATGGGACATTCACTTGGTTTTAATTTTGGAAATATTTTTTCTAAATATTCAAATCGAGATTCAAATTATTGTATGGCGATTTAAGCAACCCTTTAGCTTTTTGTTGACTTATATTTGTGTCAGTGTCACGTGTGCTTATTCACAAAAAAAAAAATTAATGAAGGACGTGGTTGTGTTCCAACTGAAAAATATTAAAGTTACGCAGTTATCAGGTAAATGCTCTTTGCTACTTCCATTCCACTTTTACAACCAGGCTTCACATAAACAAAACTAAAATATTTGTCGCTTTCGCTAATTAGAATGGTAAAACAGTGGAAAAAAGATGGGCCTGAGCAAGAGCTACTCGAACGTATGTTCGATGAAGGCTCAATTGAAGATTGGGAGACGTCTGATGTGGTTCAATCGAAGGTACCACAATTCAAACTGTTCTCGGAAAGAGTATTCGCTAAACATTTTCGAGAGACAAAACTGGGATCGTATCCAGGTAATTTGTTTTCTCATTTCGGTTAACCTAACAAATTGAAAACCAAAGTTTGACTTCAGGAGCAAGCCAAATAGAGACTCAAAATTCAATACCGGAGTTGGGGCATCCAGAAACTAGTTCCCACGGACGGCCAGCAGACTTTACAGCATTAGACGGCAGTCACTCCGACATAAGATTTGGAAATGCCCCGTACATAACCTGGATATATACGGATCACCAAAAAAATGTTGAATACGTGTGTGTTGCCGTTTGTGTAATTTCTGGCTGCCGAGACATCAATTTTATTGTGTCGGATGACGGAACGAAGCTTACATTGAATTATGTATGGCCATCAGCAATTTACTCTCCGGAGGAGTTGTTTGCTAACAAGCTCCTTAAGAACGAAATGTCATTGGACCACCCGAAAATTCATGCTCTTAATTCGCGTTTGATAGACCGCGAGATAACTCTTCAGAGTAGACCTCAAGGGTCAATGACAATTGATTTGCCGAAAAAGGTGTTACGAGAAATCGGGACATGGTCGAAGACGGGGGTCAAGTCAAAAGAAACAAGAATCGTCCTGTTGGAATTTCAGGCGTTCCAAAAAAAAGTAATAGTTGAAAATGCTGACACTTCTATAACTTTTGACTAATATGAAAAATCAAAAAATACCAGAATAAATTTGTTTTTAGAAAATATCTACAATTCGTTTTTTTCCCGCATTCCCCTGTGCTATTGATCGATGGTTACAGTGATTCCTAGGACGGAAAAATTGATTCTCGGGACGGAAATCGTTTCATCTGTACCTGTCGTTGTGCTATATGTGGTAAATTGCGTATATAATTTATTGGAGAAATATGTGCAAATGTATTATGTGTTAAATGTTGATTCATGTGTTTGTGCATTTCGTCTTCGTCACATTCACACTCATGTTACAATCAGCTTCTCGGTTACAATACAGAGACACATAGAAAATCCTCACTTTCCGTCCTAGTGATTCAAATTACTAAAAGAAAATTGTTATTGAGTTTTTTTTACTTATCGTTTATCGTATGCGTTAAATTATTTCCTACGAAATATAAAACTTCATCCCCATTTTGTCTATTTAAATTTATCAACTCATTATTCCTGTTATCATTAGTAAATGCGACACGACACCAATAATGACGAAATTAATTTGATCGTATGTCGTGAATAAATGAGCAAAACGGCCGTGCTTGTTAGAGTGCAGTGCTGTGGACGATTTTTTATTTCATAACCGCGGGTTCAATTTCTGGTGGTTGCATTTTTTCTATTTCTATATCTATTACTTACATTACTTAACAATTCAAAATTAACAAAAGAAACTTTGTGTCGGAATTATTTATTTCGTTGATGCTAAATAAAAAAAGCAGTTGTACCTAGAGGTGTGCGCCGCCGACTTCAGCCGGCCCGCCGCCGGCTAGACCCTCTCAGCCGAGCGCCGCCGCCGATGAAAAAAATGTCATCAGCCGCCGCCAGCTGCCGAGTCTTTTTCGTCGGCTCGAATAAATATTACTCATATCGTCGAGAGCATAAATGTCATGTCATTACAAACAACAAAGAAGTTCGACTGTCGATTTCCACTATCTTCATTTCATTTATTGAATATCCGAGCAAAAAGGAAACGAAACCTTTTACAAATGCTCATTGACTGAATTTTCGCTCGTTCACTATATTAAAGTCAGAGACAATGCGAATCTATGTCGGTGAAGGGCCTGTGAAGAAATCATACATTGATGATATGGTTGAGAATCATTTAACTCGAGAAAATGATACGCGTGCGACCAACGATACCATCGAAAATGAGTATGCACTGTTATGCTCTTTACGGTTAACTTTTTCTGTTAAGAATGGGTGGCGCGGTAGACATGAAAGATGTCCTGTTTTTTAAACTATATAAAACTGCAGCAACAAGTACGTACACTGAATGTCTCATATGCTGGTACCAAACAGCAAAAAATCACTAATTCCACCAGAGCGTAATAATTACGATTTCAAGTAATTACGAAACAAAATTGCGCATATTTTGTGAGTTAAATTATTTCTTTATGTTCGATTCGCTCAGTTGCATGTTACTTTCAATTCCACCTGAATAACTTAAAATTCCAAATAACATTTTTCCTTTTTTTTCACTAAAGTAAGGAAACATGAGTTAAAGTTCAAAATAAAAAAAATATCAACTTTCATCGGCTCAGCCGCGGCTGAGCTGATCCGCCAAGAAAAATGCTCATCGACGCGCCGCCGCCGACACCATCACACTATCCGCCGTCGAGATTTTTCCGATCGGCGCACACCTCTAGTTTCACCACATTTACAGTCGAATTTTTTTATATTCAACACAAACATGAACAAATGTTACAGTTCAAAATTCAATTAAGAATATCTACAAGCAGAAATAGGTCGGTGGGAAAATGGTTGACTGGTAAACCCGGTGTCGTGGGTTCGAGACTCGCTCGGTGCATGGTTTTTTCATAGTAAAACGTTTATCTAGAACTATAATAAAAAATTATGCATCTAGAAGAATAATTTTCACTAAATAACGTATGATTTAGTCTTTATATACAGGAGTGTTTAATAAATGGGTTTGTCATCGCGTATTATGATCCATAAAATTTAATAAAAATCATAAAGCTGCGGGAGAGTGCCTTTAAGTCGATTTAAAATATTCAGACGAAAGTCGTCTCAGTGAAAAAAAAACTATTCAATAAAGGTCCACCTCTAGTAACTTTATCGAAATTTAATGTAACAATCGCTTTATTCGAAAGTAACATTGGTAACGGCATCGTCGATTACGGCTCTCTTCTGGAACGCTTTAAAACTAAAAAGTATTGCTTGCGTGTTGTTAATTCTCATGCCTTCATAGTCCCAGGTTCCAACTTCGCGCTGAACTTTCATTGGTAGACGTATAATAATAGACCCCATAGGCTTTGTTTTCTGAAATTTCTTGCTTTACGAGCTCCGCCGACATCGCGTTGATACGAGGATGACTCAACGGCATGCTGTTAGCTTTTTTGCAAAAGAGAAGTCTCGGGACGATAACTAGAGTCGGCCAAGTGTAATTCACGATCAGCTTCATGCCATCCTCTGACAAATTAAAATCAACGTTCTCACTTCCAGAAATCACAGACAAGGCGACATTGACGATATCGACTTTGTCTTTGTTGTCGTAGTGGGTCCACGTCATGACGGGTGTATTCTTAAATGTTATGACCGTCTCATCGGTGTCATCAAGAGAGTCTTCAGTACCGTCACGTTGGAACCACCCAACTCGGGAATAGGAAAGTCAACCGGGTCGTCTTTGTTGCTGGCTGCAAATTTTTTAGGAAATTTAATTTCATTGAAAACTAAGTCGAAATCAGAAGGTGTTACCATAGACATCGTATTTCGCTTTAGTCTTACAAAAATGCGCAGCGAATGTTTTTGCCGGGAAGGCCATAAAAAGTTCTGAAGACTGTCGGACTTTATTCGGAAGGGCTGCATCGTCGATCTTATTCATATCGAATAGCTGGTTCAGCTGCCGTTGCTCCGGTCCATTTTCGGTCCAAATCTTTTTAGATGCCATCTATTAATCTATTAATTTTAAATTAGCACAAAATCTCGTTACAGTTCAATTAGATGATCAAATGTACCGACATTTTTTCCTTTTTCAATTTTTTTTTCACTCCGTGACAAACGCGACGACGATAATGATCGAAATGACGCCCGAAAAAAATTTTCACTTAATTTGAACTTTAATAGCCTGCTTTTATTTGACCAATATCGCCATTTTGTTGAATATTTGAGTGAATCATTTAGACAGACAAAATAGAATTTAATTTAAAAATGCTTACTATAAAAGTATGTATCCAATAGAATTAAAAACATTTGGGATCAATAAAGTAAATTTTTGACCGAAACAGAAAGTGAAAACTTTAAAAGACTCTTTTATTGACTCAGCTCAGCTCAGCCGATTTAATTATTAAAAAAAATAAAAACTAGAAGTCTTTATACTGATTTTTTATCAAATGTTATTGCTTGCAAATTACGTTTCATAAAAGGAATTCATTTTTTGATGTAAAAAAAACGTAAACAAAGTTTTCTCTGTAAGTTGTTTACATTGCAAAACATATTTACGTATTCTCCTTCCAATGCGTTTTTAAAACTTTTTTGCGACATTTTTCACACTGTCGGCCGACGTCTTTGAAATAGTCGATGGCTGTTTCTGAAAACAGTCGGACGACTGTTTTGGAAAACTGTCTCCTGAAGGGTCGAAAAGTTCAAACTGACTTTCTATTGAAAAATATTACAATTAGAGACGAGTCAGCTGGACAACTCGTAAGATTGCACTTGTTTTTAGCGAGTTGTCCCATAAAACTTATGTTTGTGGAAGAAAATTAATAAATGCCGTGTTTATTAAAACAGTCGTTAAAGATATTGGTTTTATGGGACAACTCGATAAATCTAGTTTTAATCTTAAAACGTATCCAGCTTAGATGCACAAATTTTTTCTATTTTCAACAGAATGTCAATTTTAACTTTTCGACCCTTCTGGAGACGGTTTTCGAAAACAGTCGTTCGACTGTTTTCAGAAACAGTCGACGACTGTTTTTAGAAATAGTCGATGACTATTTTCAAGATGTCGGCCAACAGTTTGAGAAAGAGAATATTCCGAGCCGATCGTTTGACATCTGAAATCATTTTAGTATAATTTCGGTTTAAATTGATTCGAGACTGGAAAATAGCTAAAATTTAGACTGCGTTTTAGTCTGCGAGCTGTTCACGTTTAAAGTTTAATTTCAACTGATCAGCTCCCGTGAATTTGTTTAGCGTAAAATTTGTTTATGCGAAATTGTTGCATGTAAATCCTGTTGATAATATGTCAAAATTGAAAAAACTCAGAAGCACAAACAAACACAGCTTTATTAATCAAAAACATTTTAAGTAAGTTGTTGAAAAGGAATAATTTATACAAAACCGAAGCCATTTTCGGAAGTACGCCCAATTTCAGTCTACCGATATATACATCAACATCAGCCAATCTATCAATATTCACATCATCCAACCCATCAACGCTTACATCAGCAAACCCATCAAATAGACTGGTAAACTTCTCAGCAACTCAACCTAGTACTCAAGCTCCCAACATTCAAACACTAAATAGTCAAACGTTTCCAATACATGGAATGACTCGAATGACGTCGAACAACCAACGGGTCCTAGAACCCAATCAAACAGCCCAAGACAATCGATGCCCAAATGGCTACCAAAATTTAATGGAAATCCATACGATTGGCCTAATTTCATCAAACGATTTGCAAACAGCACTAAATTGTGCGGGTTTTGCAACGATGAAAATCTTGAGCGGTTAGATAAGTGCTTGGAAGGAAAGGTAGAGATGTCGTGGCGAGCCAGCTTATGATGCCGGAGTGTGTCCCAGAATAATTCAAATTTTATTCGAAAGATTTGGACGCCCTGAATTGGTAATGGCCGATTGGTTACACTTAAAGAAAGAGGAACGTGAATAAGTGTCATAGTCAAAGCAACAATTGAAAATTGTTAGATCCACAATTCGACTACACGTGAAAGTTGCATTTTCTACAATTGCGAAAAGTCAAATCAACTATTCGAAATTGCAGAAAACGCAATTTTTATGCATAGTCAAATTGTTGGTTTTACAATCTTCGATTGTTGCTTTGATTATGACACTTATTAACGAAGAGAAGAGTCAGAAGGAAAAAGACTCCAACAAATCAAACAAAAATCGGAAAGACGGATATTTGAAATTTCATGAAAGAAATAAGTTGACCCAAGAGGAAAATTCCAATTGTTTAATTTGTTGCAACAACTGCAAGGCGCCGGAAGAATGTTCAAAATTCAAGCAGTTGGAGGTGAACCAGCGATGGGAGATTATCAAGCGCCATAACCTATGTCGACGGTGCTCAAAACTGCACAGCGGAAACTGTGAGCTGTCAGTAGAATGCGGGATAAACGGTTGCGTATTTAAACACAATTCCCTACTTCATAAGGATAAAACGCCCCAGCAGAAAAGATCATCCTCAAAAAATTCGAAGTCCGTCAAAACGGAAAGCAACAACGCTCATTTCGGCGAAAGCCAGGAATTATTCCGAGTCGTACCAGTTCAATTACAATACAAAAACAAAATCGTTTCCACTTTCGCATACCTAGACGAAGGATCTTCCTTTACATTAATGGAACGAAAAACCGCTAAAAAATTAGATTTAGTTGGAGCTCCCGAAATAATCTGTCTTCTGTGGACGAAAAGGATACATCGTCAAGAAGAATCAGAAGTGGTTGATTTAAAAATATCCGGTAAGAAGATAGAGAACGATAAGATTCTTTAAAAGATGTATTTGAAACGAAGTTCTGTTATTAAAATGTGTTGCACTAGCGTAGCTAGTCATTAAAATGATGAAATCTGCAGATATGAATTTCTCACAGCTAGAATCGCAACGTGTGTACAACTGCAACGTTGATGGAAAGTTCGAAATTTTTTTAGTTAAAACGTAAATTTAAACTTCTAGCTGTATCGTTTCCTGTCGCAGCACAAAAATGTTCAAAAATCGCAAATCCAACAAATCTGGAATAATCTATTGGAAATCGTTAAAGAGCGGTCGGGCGGTGAAGTTTTTTCAAAATACTCCTTTGAAGAAATTTATATGTCTCCTGTTCAAGTCGAAATTTCCATGCTGTATGAATATGGACTTGAAACCAAAAATAATTTACCACACAATTTTGGAATTTCCTGCAATAAAATCTTGCTATGACATTTAAAAACAAATTTGCTACTTTGTAATTCCGCTTGCAAATAGTACCCAAAAGATGCTATTCACACGCACCTGCATGTAGCACCCAGGAAGTACTAGTCGCAGGTGGCTGCGAATAGTACGCAAGATATACTATTCGCACTGCCTGCAAATAGCACTCAGGAACACTATACGCAGGCACCTGCGAATATCATCGACGTAAAAAAAAATTGTGTTTCGTCGAGTCGAAAATCAATTATTTCTACAGATTCGGAGGTGTGGCTCTCTGGGGTCATATGACACTCAATTTTTTTCATAAAACGTTCACTTTCTTGTTCTACCCGGTACGGCCGGCGTGTGAGCTGCCGTTATCATTCTTTGTTTTCGTTTCACATTTTTTTCTACATATTAACGCAGTGGAGAACATGCTATACTGTCACACTGTTTGTAGAAATGTCAAAAGAAAAAGAAATTTAGAAAGTTCGCCATTTTTCAATTTTGACTGTAATGTTCGTTTACTCCAAATTGACTGGCAGTTGAGAAGATTTTACTTTGTTGAAAGAATAAAATAAAAAATGGATTTTGCAAAGGGCTATGAACCGATGGACGAAATCATCAGGACAAAAACATTTACATCACGATTGAATCACGAGAAAACTTTGCCGTATAAAAAGCGCTTATTTTCCGATTTCTTGGACCAGTTTGAATGGCAAGAGCCAAAACAGCAGTTCGAGCGACCAGTATGTATGTATGTGTTCAATTTATTTAGCATTGCTATAAACCTTTTTTTTTTTTTTTTTACAATTAACAATTTTCATCTTTCTCGCTTCTTTTCAGAATTGTTTAAATTTCATTTTTAAATTTCCTTTTTTAATTCCTTAAATTCCGTTGGTTATTTTTAAAATCGTTTAAATTTCCAATTTTAATTTTTAAATTCCTTAAAGTCCACAAAATTTTAAAATTTCACTTTATCGTTTAACTAATTAAAAACTCATTTTTCAAATGTTCACCTAGAAGTCTTTTAAAAATATTAAAATCGTTTTCCACTTTTATTGCTTTCGGCAGCTCGTTGAACATTTTGAATCCATCGTAGAATATTGAGTTCCTCGCGTCTTTTTCTGGCCGGAAATCGGTTGCATTACGAACATTGTATGGATTTGTGTCTCGGACATATGTTACTTCGTTTGACATATAACTTGGTAACAGTCCGTTCTTAATCTGGAATACCACAATCATAGTCCTGAACATAATTCTTTGTTTTACGTTCATCCACTTCAGCGTCTCTAGCATCAAGTTAATACTCGTGTCTCCTTTACACCTTAATATAATTCTCATCGCTCGGTTCTGTAGCTTTTGCAATTGATCGAATTCTCCCACGTTGAACGTTGACAGTATTGATGAGCAATATTCGAAATGAGGGGCGATTATCGATTTATACACTTTCACTCGGCTTTCTATTGTTAACTTGTTGCTAATGCGCGCGAAAAATCCAATTTTTTTGGCTATCTTTTTACTCATGTACTCGTGATGATCATCCATTTGAAGATTATACTTTATCATCATACCTAGGTACTTCATTTTAAAAACCCTGTCTATCGATTCATCGTTCATTTTAACATCTATATCACAGTCACAATTGTCATATTTTGAAATCACCATAAATTTAGTTTTTTGCAAATTTAGCTTCAGCTTGTTAGCATTGAGCCATTTATTGATTCGATCAAGGTCCTGATTCACTTTCGTCTGTGTGACACGGAGTGACACGGAGCCGAGGCAAACAAAGTTCGACGCTATCGCCACCAAACACTAAAAACCTGAAGAAAGTTCCGGTATCAAAAATTCAAAAGACAAAACACCTATTTGAGCGACCAGCGACAAGAAGCCGAGGAAAGATAACTTCAAAAAATGAAAATGAAGAAAAAATCATTTCAAAAAATGTCGGCAGAAAAAATCGCCAAAAAATTGTTAAAATGTAAATTTTTTGAATTTAAGAAAATCAACTGATGTCTTTTACTCATACAATTGTATGAGTAAAAGACATCAGTTGATTCGTTTAACGTTTAATTTTACGCACTTCCAGATGAATTGTGAAAAATTTTTGAGATTAGGTAACCGTTATACCAATACGAAACCTACTCAGAGCAATAACATCAAGCTCAGACGATTCAAGTCATTTTTCGGCGTTACGCCACTCGTGTGTTTACTGATTTGGCTGAGAGTGAAAAGTATCGCACCCGAAGACTCGCAACCGAAGCACCTTTTGTGGTGTCTTCTGTTTTTAAAGCAATATTCGAACGAACACATCAGACAATCAATTTTTGACGCGGACGAGAAAACTGTAGAAAGTGGACATGGACTTTTGTATACCTTCGGTCTGACTTGAATGTGGTACAACTAATTAATTTGCAATTTTGGCAGGGAAGTATTTTATAATTTTTTCCTGTAGATATCTTGGGAGAAAAGATTTGACAAAGCTCAGCCGAATCAAACATGCTACCGCTCTTTGGATGGGTTGGAACCCAGGCCGTTAAACAAAAAATGGTTCAGTCATAAGCTACGCACCGCTGGTCTCCGATACGAAGTTGGATTGAATATTCGGACTGGTCATATCATTTGGATTAACGGTGGATATCCTTGTGGGCATTATGCTGATCCTACAATTGCAAGGCAGACATATGTGTTTATGATGGACGACAACGAGCGAACCACTGCCGACAAGGGGTATCGCGACAGTCGGTACTTTATCACACCTAATCCACAAAATGGTGAATGTCACAAAAGAATAATGTCGAGACACGAGACTGTCAATGCACGGCTCAGGAAATTCGCAATTCTTAAGCACCCATTCCGCAATGATATAAAGAAACATCCAATTGTATTTAGGGCTGTCGCTAACTTAGTACAGCTTATGATTGAAAATGGAGAGCCACTTTTCAAAGCTATATAAAACTATTTTGCATTCATTAAATTGAGTCACTCAAATTTCAAATTTTCTTTTAAATGTGCTGCACGATTTTATTAATTGAACAATTGAATCCTCGTTTTGAATCTTCACTTCGCAATAAATGAAAGTAAGTAGTGCTACTTTTAATGTAATGTGGTCTGTATCTGAGAATGAAAAAGTGCTGTACAAATTGAATTCTAACAGCCGTTTTGGGTGAATGTGTTTTTGGGCCCTTTCCCTCAGCTTCCATGTTCCTCGTTCCATTCTATTCGCCATCGGTCTTAAAGTTGTTGTCAAATTTAACTAAAAATTTTACCATTATAAAGTAGACTATTAAATTCATTTGTTAATTCGACAAAGTCTATCAACTCAAATTAAGTTTTAGTCAGCCCAACATTCATGAATAAAATATTTCAACTGAACCTCATCCACCTAATCTTATTGCATATGGTTAACGTGAACAAATACGCTTTACAACTTTCCCATGAACTATTTGTGTATAATGCTCTCAATAGCAAGTAAAATAGTCAAACGAAAAAAAAAAGTTTTGTAGGAAACAGAATTATAATAGAAAAAGTTTAAAAACTAACGCAAACGAACTTTGCTTTATTTCATTTGGGATGTATCATATGTTTGTAGTGTGTTTTACAGTTGAGAATACCGCTAAAAAATACAACACCATGGTATGTTAATATCTATAACTAACCATAAAATGTATTTTATTTTTTTACTTTCAGTAAATTCAAAACGGAGTTTTCATGGAAAGTATATTGCTTAACGAACTATGCATGAGTTAAATTATACACGAAAATTTTGTACATGTATTAGTAATTTGTGGGAATTGTGGGAAATTCATTGGGGTTTGGTTTTACAGGTTCTTAATGTTTGTTTTATTAAATTGACTTAAAATTTCACGTTTTATAATAATAATACTTTATTATCGTATCTGTTTCTAAATTTGTGTTTTTCTTGTTGGAAGTATGCTTGAGGCGAGGACTGAGAGAACCGTTTTCAAAGTAAATTTAAGTGCAATCGATCAAACATTTTCGTTAGTAATTTTCCCTACACTCACATCGCTTTGAATCCTATTCGATACTTTGTTAGAGTTGTGGAATGGTCAGTCGAAATCTTCGTACATGCAAGAAGATGAAAGCCATAATACAGAAAGTAAAAAATGGTTCAATTTTGATACAGTCTTCCAGATCCGCGAAGTATGGCCATTTGTTCATAAATCTAGTACTGTTGAAACTTATTTGACATTATCATAAAGTTATTTTATACTAACCAAGAATTTATAGGTAAATTCTAAAAAAAAACAGTTTGACTTTGTGAAAAGTCATGAATCCCACTTCACTTATGATGAATTTCTATAGGATATGCTCAACGAAAAGTGTGACATCTTTTATCCTCGTAACGTCGATCACAACAAAAACTCTTTTTAAAAGGGAAACGTGACGTAAGTCCTCGTCCCTTCTTCCAAAACAACTGATATTAATTTGGGTGTCGCTTGCAGCTTCGGAACGCACAAAATTCTTTTGAAATATTTTCACTTCTGAGTAAAAACATGCGTCACAAGCGCCGGACTCGCCAATGTGATAATTTTTCTACGCTTTCAGCTTTCATACGCAAAAATTTGTTTTCCTGTACAAAAACACGCCATACATCCCATAAAGTCAAATTTTTGCATTGTGAAAGCTAAAAGAACAGAAAAACTATAACACTCTGGGGGGTCCGGCATTTGTGACGCATTTTTTTACTCAGAAGTGAAAATATTTCAAAAGAATTTTGTGCGTTCCGCAGCTGCAAGCGTCATCCAAATTGATATCAGTTGTTTTGGAAGAAGGGACGAGGACTTGATTCACGTTTCCCTTTTAAAAAGTGTTTTCGTTGTGATTGTAATGTTTTGCATTATTTTGAGCCGCTGCTGCCGCCGAACCGAAGCGCGCCGGCTAATACTTACATTGGCGAAACAGATCCCCTCAACCTTCTCTACAACATATCAAAAGTTTTTTTTTGCGCCGACGCCGATGCCAAACCGAAGCGCTGCGACTACTACTTCCATGAGCGAAAATGATCCTCTCAACCTTCTCTACAACATATCAAAAGTTTTCTTTTGATCCGCCGCCGCCGCCAAACCGAAGCGCAGCGGCTACTACTTCCATGGGCCCACCTCCATCCCCTCAACTTCCTCTACAACATATCAAAATCTTTTTTTTTTGAGTCCCCGCCTATTTTCCGCCATTTTGACGGTCACTCTGATACACTACACACTCAACCCAACAACTTTCCCTTTGACACCAAACCTCTATCTCGAACACACAGCCACTGCCTCATACAAAATTTGCTACCATACACACTACACACACAAACACATACATATGGGCTTTATATGGCGCCTCCTAAGAGCCCTGGCGCCCAAACAATGCCGGTACCCCCCCTTTTTTAAAATCTCATATGACGTAGAATGCCCACC
The DNA here is from genome assembly GCA_029228625.1 of Pseudolycoriella hygida. NCBI lineage: Eukaryota > Metazoa > Arthropoda > Insecta > Diptera > Sciaridae > Pseudolycoriella > Pseudolycoriella hygida. Next base: position 106,771,876 of record CM055406.1, on the reverse strand, counting down.
CGAAGGTATTTCTTGTGATTCCCTCAGGATCTGCGTTATCTTCTCTGTTCATATACTTAGTTCACGCCTAGGAAGACAAAACCTGAAAAAAGTAGGGGGCGCGCACACAGGATCATAAAGTTATTAGCAAAAAACAAATTCTAAACTGTATAAACTGTTGTAAAAAATTTGGCATTATTTCGGATTATGTCTTTCTAGGCGTGAACGCATCATCGTAGACAGTCATTTGTATCCTCTGGCTACGGCCATGCACAAGTGAGTTTGCGAGTTCACAATGTTTTACAAAAAGTAATAAATTATCTATCAGTGTCCAATGTACAGTGTTTTATTTGCTGTCCATCCGGACAATCCCCCTGATGGGTTGTGGAGTAGTGGTGAACGCACTTGCCTTCCACGCAGAAAATCCGGGTTCCATCCCTGAGATGTATAGGATTTTTCTGTAAATAACTATCGAATAAGGAACATCTCTAAGCCTACGCAAGCTTCAGAATCTGGGTGGTTTCTCGGTATTCGATGCCCGAAGCGAAAAACTAAGTACACAAAAAAATGTGTGGCGTCACTCACACATGTAGAGAGGTAGATATGTGTACTTTCGTCAGAATGGCATATAATCGTCGACAAGTAAACCTTAACAGTCCTTCATAGATGACGCTCGTACTGGACACGCAGCATCACATTGATGATAGCCTGATAGCTCGATTTTTTTAATCAAAAGTGAAAATATTTCAAAAGAATTTTGTGCGTTCCGTAGCTGCAAGCGTCACCCAAATTTATATCAGTTGTTTTGGAAGTAGGAACGAGGACTTGCGTCACGTTTTCTTTTTAAAAAGGGTTATCGTTGTGATTGTAATGTTTTGCGTTATTTTAAGCCGCCGCTGCCGCCGAACCGAAGCGCGGCGGCTACTACTTCCATGGGCGAAAATGATCCTCTCAACTTCCTCAACAACATATCAAAAGTTTTTTTTGAACCGCCGCCGCCGCCAAGCCGAAACGTGGCGGCTACTACTTCCATGGGCGAAAATGATCCCCTCAACTTCCTCTACAACATATCAAAAGGTTTTTTTTGAGTCCCTGCCTACTTGCCGCCATTTTGGCGGTCACACTGATACACTACACACCCAACCCAACAACTTTCCCTTTGACACCAAACCTCTATCTCGAACACACAACCATTGCCTCATACAAAATGTGCTATCATATACACTACACACACAAACACATACATATGGGCTTTATATGGCGCCTTCTAAGAGCCCTGGCGCCCAAACGAAGTCGGTACCCCC
>CM055406.1:106757417-106770093 GCA_029228625.1 Pseudolycoriella hygida | reverse complement strand
TCTCATATGACGTAGAATGCCCACCCGAAGGTCCCTGCAAAATTTCAAGAAAAGTTATCGAGCCGTTTTCGAGCACGAGCCAAAAAAGTGGTTTTTCACGGTTTTTCATACAAATGGCCCTGGAACTAACCCACTAACTTACTAACTAACGTAGGATGTTTGCATTAAGTTTGGCTTCTATGAAACAGCCCTTTTTGTATAGGAAATGATCATTTTCTAAAGGTCGTATCTTCGGATTCACCGAAGCGATTTTAATGAGTGAAAAGACACTTCGCCTTAGAATTTTCCGTAGAATCCAGGAAAAATATTTTCCGGGAGGTACGTCACAAGGGGGGGAAGTGAAAACTTAACTGTATATATGGTTCCGAAGTCTACGAAAAAAAATTTTTCCGGGGACTTGCGTCACGGGCGCATCGCTACCGCGCGCCCATGATTATTTTCGGTGCGATATAGATGCGGTCGAACGCTCAAGAGAAAAAGAGTAGGACCGAAGCCTCTACTGAGGGCCACAAGTCGGTCCTAAGGTCGGCCAAAGTTAAAAAAAACATTTTTTGCTATGTTTTAGAGAAAGATGCGGGGAACATTTTCATCCATGGAAGTATGGGTAACGATGTTCGATTGTTTAATTTTTGGACCCGTACGAAGTACGAAGGTCCTACACGTTTACTACAAATTCAGGGCTCCCACACATCCGATATTTGAAAAATTGTCCGTCTCCACTTTTTTTTCGAAACGGCTGCACCGATCATCCTGAACTTTTTTCCTGAAAGGTATATATGACCCATGGTTCAAGTTCATAGATGAGCAAACTCGATCGGGTAGTTTCGGAAATATGGTCGAAAAGGTGTCCAAAAACATGGTTTTTTGGGGGTAGGTGAGACTTTTTCTCAGATATCTCTAGAATTAAGGCAGTTAGAAAGCTATTTTCTGGGACAAAGCTGTAGAGAACTAAATTTTAGCAAACACAGGTTTCAGAGTTTCCTCCAGAAACGTTCCAGTCCCGAGATTTAGCCACTTCTAGAATTGGAAGGGATGATTCATATATCAAGAACTATGATAGATAGAAAGTTGCTTTCAAAGGCAAAGTTGTAAAGAATCAAATTTTAGCGAACATGTGTTTCAGGGTTTTCTCCAGAAACGTACGAATCCTGAGATCTAACCGCTTCTAGAATTGGGAGGGATGAGTCATATCTGAAGAACTATGACAGGTGGAAAGTTGCTTCCGATGGCAAAGTTGTAGAGAATTAAATTTTAGCGAACACGCGTTTCAAGGTTTTCTCAGAAACGTCCCCATCCCGAGATTTAGCCACTTTTAGGATTGGTAGGGATGAGTCATATCTCAAGAACTATGACAGATGGAAAGTTGCTTCCAATAGCAAAGTTGTTGAGAATTAAATTTCAGCGAACACGTGTTTCAGCGTTTTCCTCAGAAACGTTCAAATCCCGAGATTTAGCAACTTCTAGAATTGGTAGGGATGATTCATATATCAAGAACTATGACAGATAGAAAGTTGCTTCCAAAGGCAAAGTTGTAGAGAACTAAATTTTAGCGAACACGTGTTTCAGGGTTTTCCCGAAAAATGTCTCAATCCTGAGATTCAGCCACTTCTAGAACTCAGAGGAATAAGAACGTTAGACAACGCGTGATTGGTGTCAGAGTTCAGAAAATGTACTTCGGGAGCGCTTTCGACATTACTTTGGGTAATTTCTGAGAGTCGTTAAAATTCTGATAGTTCTAAAAGAACTTGACTATGCATTCTGATGCGCATTATATTTATGATAATAGTAAGAGTTTGGTACATCGAGGCTTTTCGCACGTGAAGGCTTTCCGCACGACGTGAAGGCTTTACGTACGGGTCTTTGCATATGTTTTACATGAAATTGACTTCATAAATTAATGTAGAGTTAAATAGTTTTGCTTATAGGTTTATGTGAGCGCTTCAGTTGCTAACTAGTTGGTTGAGAATTTCATGTCAAAATTATAAATTTGCTAACTGTATTTACAATTCGCTTACATCATGTATGATAAACATAAAATCAAAGTCAAGGGAGTGTCGACATCAATGAGATGTGACCAAGTGATAATCGCTACCAGTGATAATGAACGTTAGGACAGTTAGGAACAGTTAGGAATGCGATGCGATTGATGAAATGATAATGCTTTCCTTTTCTTCCTCGTTATAAAGTAAATCTTATTTTTGTGCCGAAAAACGATTCTTGATGGCAATCAAATTCACAATGCAATCATACAAATACTTTCTCTTTTACTTTCTATTTAAAATGATAATTGCAGGGAGGCATCTCGGTTTTTACTTTAAATAAGTGAGAAGTGAGTTAAAAAAGCAAAAATAAGTGAGTTAAAAGAAAATAAGTGAGAAAAGTGATTAGATCTACCGACCTAATTAGGCTAGAATCAGGGTCGGATTAAGCTTTTCAGCGCCATGAGCTAGATGCTTTAACTTAAAATTGCAAACATTTTCTGGTTTAAGATGCCATAAACAAATTTATAATAATTATAATAATTTGGTAGCATCACTGTTAAGCATCATGACAGCCATTCATGTCAGAGAAAAAATAAATTAATTGTATCCTGTACCAGTTGAAGTAAAGTTTTCATTTTCATTAGAATTGACAGTCACTGATTGTTCGTATATTGTGGTAAACATCATGTTCTCTAAAAACTTTGTGAAAAAAGTTATCTAGCGGTCTGATTTTACAAACAAAAGCTCTTTCTCTAGATTTTTTTCCTTGCTCCTTCCTGTCGGTAATTAGTGCCGGATTTCTTAGAAACCGGCTCTGTCATTTTCGTAAAATAGGTAAGTACTACACTTTTCCGAATATAAATATTTAAAAAAAATAAAAAAAATCTGAAATGTCAAACAAACAAAACGTTTCGATTTTTGAAAAAACTGAAAGATTAAAAAGTGATAGAACTTGAAAAACGAAGTTGTAATAGAACAGCAACAGTAGTGTGTTTTTTTTTGTTGGAAACTATTTCGTTATCCACACACAAAATATTCAAAGACATTGAAAACGCCGAAAATATTTTTTGGACCCGCACGAAGTACGTGTCCTATGCGTTTACCACGACGTTTGTAACCGGGCGATTTGAGGGGAAAGTAGGGGAGCATCTATTATGGTCCCTAGATGCCGAATCAACAATAAAAAATGTCCGTTTGTCCGCCGAGCTAGGGCCGTTTAAGTGGTTTTCAGTCTTTTGTACATATCTCGAGTAAATCTCAACCGATTCCAACAATTTTTTTTTGTTGGAAAGGTTACAGCCGGTTCATTCCTTTTTTACCTAGTTTTAAGAAATAGATGACACTTTAAAATTAAACAATTTTCACTGTTCCCAGCAAATAAAGTTCTATCCAAATAGGCAAAATTTCGGGGAGTTGCAATACTACAGAAAATTAATGGTATGAAATTATAGTTCTTTTAGTCAAAAACAATTCTGAAAGATACACAATTTTTAATGAAATTTTAATATTTCTCGATTAATGTAACCAACTTTTTACCTCAAAAAATTTTCCCAACTTTACTTGTGAGATTAAAATTTAAAGCATTTCAGTAAAAAAGAAAGCTTCCGAAGATCGGTGCAAATTCACATGTGATTTTCACATTTTTTCTAATTTCACATGATGAATTGCATTTTATTGTCTTCTATCTTTTAGATGACATGGAAAAAGAGTGTCTGTGTGTATGACTGCTTTCGTAGATCTCCTTGAAAACCCATAAAAACGTTACAATACGAGAAATTAAGCGTATCTGCACAAATGTGTAAATCAAAAAGTAAAAAATCAAAAAACTTCAAAAAGCAACATAGTTAGATAAGAAAAAATAAATTCAGTAATAACTAATAGTTAAGATCGAGTAAATCTAAGTCAGAAATCTAATGAAAAAAATCCGTCAAAAGTGAAAAAGCAAATTCAACTAAAGCGTATCATCAAAAATCGTATGTCGTCGTAAATCGTATCAAATAAATCAGTCGTCGTGTTATCATCAAAATGGAGCAAGAATGTAGTAACGGCCAGCCAATTACAGAAACTCCGGCGGGTACAATCAGAAAATAAATGTAATTCACCATCAATCAAAAACATCAGATAAATGAAAAAGGTTAATCACCCGCGGGTAAGTGCTTTCGGTTTTAAATGATATCTGTGAAAAGAAAGCACCAAAACAAACACATCATCCAACAAGGCCGAAGGTACCGAACACCGAGTCATCAAGCTTGTGGACTTGTGGACTTTTCGAACCCCCCCCCCCCCCCCCTCTGTCACACTTGTGTCACGCCGACCTCGAACCGCCCCCCCCGGTTTGTGACATAACGGCAAAAATAATTTCAAAACCATGAAAAATCACAAAAAGTCCGAAAAAATATCAAATTTTCTTTCATGTGGGAATCGTGAATTTTCGTTAAGGTAACGAATGCTACTCCAAAGCTCGAATCCCTTGCATTGTGGATCTTGCCGCGTTGCAATTTTTTTTCGTAGATAATAAATTTTCAGCTAGGTATAGATAGTATACACTTTAAAGCTACTGACTAAAAATAACATACAGCTAGGCAAAATAGATGAATGCGCCTTCATAAATCTATTCATAAAGAACAATGATCTGGTAGACCTGATCATTCGAGCGCAAAGTGTAAAAATATTGAAACTATAGGAAAATACAAGTTTTCATTTCCTGAATTAAAAAGGAAAGATAGCGAGACTGAGGCATTTTTCGATTTTAACGTCAAAATGATGGACAATATACAATTACTTAAAGTAATGACTTCCATCCAAGAATTCTATGTAAATTAGAGAAAAATGTAAATTTCAGCCAAATATTTTCAAAAATTTCGCGTGACGTAATACCGGCTCTAGAGCCCCCTTCCCCTGCCACACACTGTCATTTCGCTTTTCTACAAAACTTTTTGGACGGGTGAGTGCACATCTCAAAACTTTAGGTATAAATGTGCCGAGATGTGACCTATACCACTGAATACACCTGCTTTCTATAAGCGAATGTGCCAATCACATCTGCGTAAATGTGACTTTTTTCTTCAAATTCGCTGGGATCAGGATCATTGCAAAACTTTCCTGGCATGAGCTTTTACTGACAAATTTCGAAATTTTCCTCAGAATTGCTATTCGTTGTGTGAATAGTACCATTTAACGATATGTGAAAATAATAATATGCAAAAATTGTTAAGGAGAGGAAAAACAAGAAAAAATTACAAAACTAACATTTTACGTAAATTTGTACCGATTTTCGGAAGCTTTCTTTCTTACTTAAAGCAGTGCTTTAAATTTCAACCTCACATGTAAAGAACCTGCAATTTTTTGTGGGAAAATTTTTTTGAGATAGTTATATCGATCGAAAAATATTAAAATTTCGTTAAGAATTGTGTACTAAATTACCTTTTAGAATTGTTTGTGTCTAAAAAAAAGCTTTTAATTCATAACATTAATTGTCTGTAGTATTGCAAAATCACTTATTTTGAAATGCACAATAACTTTTGAATCAATTAAATAAAATACCAACTTTCATCCTATTATCGTAGTTTCTAGTAAAATCAAATTTTTCTATGCAATGTTCACGTTTCCCTCAACTCCCGGCGAAAAATTTGACATTTCTATCGCGCATTCAAATTTAGCGCAAAAACATTTCTAAAATTGTATCTGAAAAATGAAATGTGCCGGATTAGCTCAAGTGGTTAGAGCATCGCCCGGAGAGCGAAGATGTGACGTGGTTCGATTCCCGTCTCCGACACCAAAATTTATTTTTCAGATCCAATTTGCTTTCAAAAACATTTCATTCAAAAAATGTTCTACTTTAATTTGGTTTTCTTTTGTGAAATTGTAAAAGTGTAAAAAATTAAAAAACGAAAAAGTAACTGAACGCTGAACGGTGAGTGAGGTCAGAATTATATTTAGATTTTATTTTTATTTTTGTGAAAATGTTTCTCTGTTTTTTCGCTGCGTATCAGTATCAGTATTGTAAATTTTCAAACACTTGTACAAAGCCGAAAATTTACTGCTGTCTCATGAAGGGAACATTGGAATTGACTGACGATGATCAGACCACGCTGATCTAGGACCGCCAATGTTTTCCCGAGGTCGAAACAGCATCTCTGATTCCATTTAATCACTTAACGTGTGCGCGTAAGGGAAGAGCAAATGCTCTGTTTGTTTTACGAATTCCCCTTTCAAGGGCGAATTATGTTAAAATTAATCAAAATGTTGAAATTTTTTGACGCACCAGCACACTCACAGCAGAACACACGAAAGTACACATAACTCTGACATGCTTCAACAACGACACAATTTGAATGGAAATTAATTTTGCTCGAATCCGTTGCTTGATTATCAGAGCATTCAACTCATAGCTGAGTGGTCTGGGGTTGAAGCCACGGTAGAGCAAGTAGATTTTCCTCTCTTTTTGTTTCGATGTAACACTTACAAAGTCCTCCTTTTAAGGACGAATTAGGTCAAATGCAGTCACTTCTAGAATTGGGAGAGTTAATGTTGGAATGGCTCAGTCCTGAAATATGACCGCTTCTAGAATTGGGTGGGAGAACTCATATCTCTAGAACTATGAGACTTAGAAACTTGTTTCCAAAGGCAAAGTTGTCAAAAAATTACCTACCTACCTTTTCTACAATTGCCGTACTTCGGAAGGGTTTTAGACATTACCTTGGGTGTTGGTGTCTCCACCGTCAAGGAAAAGATTTGGATAACAATAATTTCTAGCGGTTATTCCAACACTATTTATTACCTTGGGTAATTTCTGTGGGTCGTTCGAACTCCGACAGTCTTAAAAACTTTGCAACAATTTGTGATTCTAATTCGTTCGCACCTATTTGCAAAATCTGTTCGGTTCATCTATCCTGATACGTACGGGCCTTGGGTTATGTTTTCTTGTGTAAAGTTGATTCGTTTGGTGTCACTCACTTTTATGTAACACAACCATGCACAAACAATATTATTAATTGTCTTGTGTTCTTTCGCAAACAAAGTTTAACCATTAAATAGACAAAAAGACAAGTCAAGAAAAACAAATACTGTAACACAGCAGCAAAAAAAAAAAAAAGAAAATCGAAAAGATTTTCTAATAACAAAACATTGTTTGAGAACAATTTTTCATTCAACTATTCACTTCAGTGACTTTAGGATAGCTTAATTGATAAATGACCGAAAACTGAAGTCATCCTGTTGTTGGTTAGGGGATTAAGCGAACAGTTCTATACGGTCGTTGTGTTCGTTCTTATGTGTGAAGCAACATATTGTGTAACGAAAGTTTTTATTTTGTAAAGGAACTGGGAGAATAGCCGAAAAAAAACAGTGGAAAAATGATCCACTTTCCTCTATTCATTAACAAGATATTGCAATCGTACCGAAAGACAACGAATATAAAAATGTTCCCAAAAAATGTACGAAAAAATGTCTAACCATCTTACCTTCATGCTTGAAAGGATATACCGACAAACATATAGAATAGACACGATGCTATCCATTGTGATGAAGAAAATAGCTTGAGTATACGTAGATATGACGATAAAAAAAAGAAATTCTCTATTTGGTATGCAAGAGCAACAGTTTCAAATTTAATTTTAAGTTTTCGTAAAAGGTACATGACAAATCACTTTTCTTTTACAGCACACACATATATCCTCCGTATAACACATTACTCCTGGGAAATTGTATACGTATAGTTTATTACACGAACCAAAGCGGGAAATGTGTGGAGGGTTAAATTTTTTTCACTTTTCTATACATTTTTTTTTATTTTAAGAAATGGCTGGATCTAGAAAACACATTTAGGAGACGTATAAATGAAATATATATATTGACTGGAAAGGTCCGACCGATGCGATGATGGTGTAACAGAGAGCGAATGTACAACCAGAAACTACATCGGCCCCGTACGATTTCAGAGTAAAATCCTAAGCCAATGTAAACTTTGATATTTCTTTTTTTCTAAGTGCACGTCGCACGTCATTTTACCTATTCTTGGACAACCTGAGCTCGTAGACTCACATTTCCTGGACGAAAATGTTCTCTTCAATCTCTTCTAAAACATAATTAATTGTTTGTTACGGCATATTGTTTGGTTTTATTCTTATTGATTGATTGATCGATATTTTTTAACTGATATTGATTGATTGGTGATTGATTAACTTCGATTGATTTTTTGGAGATTGATTGATTGATTGATTAGATTATGATTGATTGAATGATTGATTTTGATTTGTTAATATTGATGAATAATTACGTGATTGATAATAGATTGATAGGACGTTTTGGTTTTATTTAGAAGTCATATCTTTATAAGAACAGCTTTAAAACAATATTAAATACTATTGAGAACAATTATTGCAGTTGATTGTTTGATTGATAATTTCTATTGATTGATTGTCGTCATTAGTTGATTTATAGAGCAAAATTATTGCAGTTGATTGATTGATAATTTCTATTGATCGATTGTCGTCATTAGTTGATTTATTGAGCAAAATTATTGCAGTTGATTGATTGATAATTTCTATTGATTGATTATCGTCATTAGTTGATTTATTGAGCAAAATCATTGCAGTTGATTGATTGATAATTTCTATTGATTGATTGACGTTATTGATTGATTTATTGGTTAATTGATATTGGTTCATTGATTCCAACCTATAACATCCCTCACATCACATTTTAAATCTCAGAGTATGTCTTAAGAAATGTTACAAATGGAAGGGCAAGAGAATAAGCCTCTTGAAATACTTCGTACGTGACTGAAAAGGTGGTCTGAGCTTTAATGTATTTAAGAGTTTCTTCAATCACAAAAAACAGTGGCCGTGTGGAAGTATGAAATGCATTTTGGGTGGAAATTGATCGTGTCTGCAATAATAAAAGGAATTCCGACTTTTCGTGCATTTTGTTTTGTTGTGAACTATGACGTGTTGGGAGATATTTTTGGATCAGATAGTCTTTTAAATTGTAGGATTTTTCTTTAATCTCATCGGAAAACAACTTCTTTTCGTTTTCGTGTATTCGATAGAATATTGTTTTTTTTTATTGTTAGTAAAAGAACAACTGCAGTGTGCATTACTGGGCGAAATGATGCCAAGGTTGTTTGGAGGAATACAAGGAAATCGAATATTAAATGAAGATTCTTTTTTCAGTTGTTTCTTTCTTTTCTATTTTTCTGCTATTACTTCTATTGAGTACTAGAACCACGTAGTCTGACTGTGGTCTATTAAGGGCTATTGAGGCCTACTCTTTGGACTTATACAACGAACCAACTCGTTGTTCTGTTCGCTGAGACATTTATCTTTCATTCAACATTTTCATCGAGTTTTTGCCTTGCAAAGCTATAATATGTTTATACACACGTAAAGCTACTTATATCGCCATTGCCTTGGGGGATTGTTGATGTGGATAATCGAAGCAATTTATTACTGAGATCGAATTCATCATTTGTCCGCTGTGGAAAAGTCAGATTTCGGTCTAGGATTTATTATGCTATGAAATCACGCAATGAGATGCGAATATAACCCATCAACGAATCCGCAAAATATGAAAATGAGTTTTGGCCATTTCTCAGAAAAGATGAAATTGTGAAAGTGAATTTTGGCCATCGCTTAGGATGAACTGTGGCCACAGCTTAGGGAAGGTGATATAAAAGAATCCGCGAAATATGAAAGCGAATTCTAACCATAAAGTTCTCCCATAAATTGTCGGCTGTGCCGAGATCTTTCAAACAAAAAAAAGTTTTTGAAAATCGGAACAGATTTATTCAAGTTATGGGCCGATAGGGCTAAATTGTAGTTTAGAGGACAAGAACCAATGGGGGCGTGTGGGCGTGGGATCGATAGGGGGAGGTCAAAACAGGAAGAATTGGGGCGCGGCAACCCCTCCCTGGGCCGCCAGGGCCCTTCAAAGTTTTTACCCTTTTTTGCGATTTTCGTATTTTTTCTTAGTGGGATCGATAGGGGGAGGTCCCCTGATGACAAAACAACAGGAATCAGGGCGCTAAACACCTCCCCGGAGCGCCAGGGAGTTTTTTTTTGATTTTATACATTTTTGAACTTTTTTGAAATTTTCAACAAGAATTATCTTATTAATTTCATTTTTCTTGTACGAAATGACTACGACTACACTGTACGCCACACATTACTTTCATTTTCCTTGTACGAAATGGCGACATTTTCAATTTCTACATGTATTGTAACTTCAAAAAAAAACATTTATTTATCAGACACTCTTTTCCCAAACATTCGAATATCACCGTTCAGGAACATTATTAATTTACGGTTTACATTAAATGAAAAATAATCATGTTGGTACCGCGGCTTATCAAAATCTTTATACAATCCCAACATTTTATTGCGCTCCAATGGTTTCATATCCTTCCATTGCAAAAGTTCGAAGACCTGTTCAATATGTAATCCATTCAGAAAACCAAATGTTAAAACGATTAATCGGCTTTTTTACGTACACGAACCGTAAAATGAGTCGACAATATGGTCAGGTACATACATCGTCAAAATTTATAATATCGTATCGGTTCAAGAAAATCTTTCGGGCCTTCACCCGTTGCGCTTGAAACTTGAAAAAAGTTCAAAAATGTATAAAATCAAAAAAATCTTGGAGGGCCCTGGCGCTCCAGGGAGGTGTTTAGCGCCCCGATTCCTGTTGTTTTGTCATTAGGGGACCTCCCACCTATCGATCTCATTAAAAAAAATACGAAAATCTCAAAAAAGTGTAAAAACTTTGGAGGGCCCTGACGGCCCAGGGAGGGGTTGCCGCGCCCCAATTCTTCCTGTTTTGTCATCAGGGGACCTCTCCCTATCGATCCCACCCCCACACGCCCCCATTGGTTCTTGTCCCCTAAACTACAATTTTGCCTTCGTTAGTCTTGCGTTAAACTTTGTGCAAATTCCCATATTTAAATGGGTTGCCTAATGTACCTACTTTCAAAACTACTGATATCCATAGAAGTGACGACGGTTAACGCTTTGATGCGCAATTTTTTTTACCAGTATTGCATTACATTACACATAGAAGGGGCCCTTACGTATCAGAATAGATGCGGCAAACAGAGTTGATGTTACGAAAAGACTGGAACGTATTTAAGTAAATATTGCGTTCACATTAGACTGTATTGGAAATTGGCCGTAGGGCAATTTTGAAAAACCCGTCCGAAGTAACGGTGTAAAAAAATTCTCCGAACGCACAAAATTGACCTCCAAATAGAGAACAAGAAACGACCGGCTTAAAGCCTGGTGGGTCTTTTTTCTATTTTGAAATCGATCGACATTGCCATGAACTATTGTCATAAAATATAAAATTATAAATTGACTGATATAAAAACGAGTGCTGACCGAGTCATTTCGTCAGTCGACGAGCATCTCTCAACCGATAAACATGTACGCGAAATAAAATTACAGTCAATATTATTGTATAATTATAGTTTTAAAATTTGTAATTATAATTTTATAATTTGTAATTATAATTTTACAATTTGTAATTATAATTTTATAATTTGTAATTATAATTTTAAAATTTGTAATTGTAATTACAATTTTAATTAATTAGAAATTTATAATTACAAATTATAAAATTATAATTACAAATTGTAAAATTATAATTACAAATTATAAAATTACAAATTGACTCATATAAATACGAGAGCTGACAGAGTAATTTCGTTAGTCGATTCGCAGCTCTCAACCGATAAACACGTACGCCAATTAATATTGCACTCAATATTCACTATAAATTACAAAATTGTAATTATATTTTTACATTACAAATCATAAAATTATAATTATGAATTATAAAATTATAATTACAAATCCTAAAATTATAATTTATAAAATTTTTTTTGAAGTGTATAATTATAATTTTGTAATTTATAAATTATAAAATTATAAATTGGCGAATATAAAGATGAGAGCTGGGCGAGTAATTTCGTTAGTCGATTGTCAGTTGTTGGTGAGTTAACATCTCTGTAATAATAAAATTGATTTTCAGCTATCATATATTTTCATGGCTCATGCAGTTACGAAATTGTTTTCAGTCTTGCTGTAAGAGTACGTCGCTTGCATCTCGTATACATTTCAGTGGACTAACTTGAAGCGATACATGTCGGTCATCCAACGATGAATTAATTATGACTGTTGCTTTGAGCCACATATGATATTGTATTGGTCACAAATGTGACTGGCAAGAACGTCGGCTATTGGACTGAGAACTTTTTACATGGCTCATGTAGTGAAGCTATCAACTACATTCTATATATTGCCAGCTGCCAACTAACAATTATTTGCCATCGCTGCTACTATTATGCACTATGTGATTGCCCGCCTCATGAACTTGTGCATGTAGTGGCAGTGGTGTGTGAATTTTTGAACTATGAACTTCCGTCAAGCTATCAACCACATACTACATATTGCCAGCTGCCATCTAACAATTATTTGCCATCGCTGCTGCTATTATGCACTATTTGATTGCCCGCCTCATGAACTTGTGCGTGTAGTAGTAGTGGTGAGTGAATTTTTGCAATATTTTCGCCATAAGTGGAACAGACATTGGACAGACGGACAGACAGACGGACAGACAGACGGACGGACAGACGGACAGACGGACGGATGAAGTGTCCACAATAGGGTATTTTTTCTATAGAAAAAAGACCTAAAAAT
>CM055406.1:106737297-106747322 GCA_029228625.1 Pseudolycoriella hygida | reverse complement strand
ATAATCATTGTTTACCGATAGTCTCTCTTGGGCAAATACTTAAAGAAAGTTCATTTTGTTGTTAAACAACTTTGAGATATTTTTGATCTGTCAGAGTTTTAAATGTCATTAATGTCACATTACATAAGATGTGTGCGCTCGAAAGAGAGCGTGGCGTGCGTCTGCTTCCATGTAGAAGGTTATGTATTTGACATTAATGACATTAAAACTCTCACAAATCAAAAATTGTTCAGAAATAAAATGAAATAACTGTATTGAGAACAGATTAAAATTGAATATATTTTTGCGGTTTTTTGTTCCGACGCCTATTTTTTAGATTTATTTGAACGAATTTTTTAAAGTTGTATTCGTAAAAATTGAACTAATTATAAAACACCTTGGTGCGCTACTGTATGCTTACCGTCCAGTGACAAAAATTACTTCCAAATACTAAGAAACGATGAAGTGTTTTCAGGTCACTGAAAGCAGTTTTTGTAATGTAAAGCTTACGATAACGTTCCAAATTGAATACAAATTCTTATCATAAATTACCATCTTTCATGTTTCATCAGCTACCAGCTGGTTTCGCTTTTCTATATTTTAGATATTAAAACGAGGGGTAGTCACGGCGATTAAATCTCATATAAAAAGTCGAATATAGTTCGTACTGATTAGCCCTTCGCAACAAACTGTGTGTATATGTGTATCTACAAAACAAATGTCAATAATATTTACATGACATGACTTTAGTTGTTTTGATTATGGCAAGCTAAACATGTTTTTAAATTTTTTCTTCTTTCAAATAGTAATAACTACTACAGTTGGAAGAAGAAGCTGTAATAATTTATTTATTTATTAAATTTCGGTGAATCAGTGTCTTATAAGTGCGAAAAGAAATATTTCGATGATGTGTGTAATCTGAAAGAACTTAACGTTGACGTCCAAAAGATTAACTTCATTGAAAACTTTTGCTTTGGCTACTTTTTAGATTATGTGGACGTTTTGAGCATTACAACCAATCGAATTGACTATACCGACTATACCACTAATCCAATAATAAAAAAATTTGTTCGAACTCTAGTCAATTAAAAGAATTCGAAAAATAATTTTGCCATAATCAAAACAAAAACATGTTACGCGGCCCCGTACGAATCGCGATACGGTGCAAAGAATATCGAGAATATTTAATTAAATTGTTGATAAAGTTCTTATAAAGATGCATCGTGAAAAGACAATAGTGAAAAAGCCGTCCGAACGTTGTAACCCAAAAAAATACAGCTACCACGCCATACCGGCTGTGTATAGCGAACCCTAGGGATGGCCGATAATTGATATGGTTATCAAATATCGATAATTATCAATTATCGATATTTTGTTTTATCATTATCATTTCATATCATTATCTAAATATCGACAATTATCAAAATATCGATAATTATCCAACCTAATAAAAATTAAATGAAAAAACAAGGGGTCCTTTCTTTCGTCCGTCACAATCGTCTACAAAACTAGGAGGTAATGCAAAACACGGGAAGTTATAGGTCATGTCTCGTCTCGATTTCCCTAAAGTACCTAGAGACGCCGCGCCGTTTCGACCCGCTGGTTTCAACAATTCACTAGGATCTTCTTCTTTATATATCCCGAGATGTATGAAGAGAATCCAGCGGAGTGGTGGTCATAGTTAGGAACGAACTGCGATGATTTGTTGAAACCGTATGCGCTCTACGGTTTGGTTGGGAAACTGTCAGAAAAATCCATTTCGACATTTTGAATTTTCAACTAAAATTCATTGCATATTCACTCAGGGCTGAGTTGATTATATTGCACTCTGCTCTACTGCTGCAGTTTTTGCAAACCGAGCTATCCACTCTTTATTCTACAACTTTCGAGTCGTAACTAGTGTTTTGATAATTATCGATATTTTGATAATTATCGATATTTCGATAATTATCAATATTTCGATAATTATCGATATTTCGATAATTATCGACATTTTGATAATTATCGATATTTCGATAATTATCGATATTTCGATAATTACCGATATTTCGATAATTATCGATGTTTTGATAATTATCGATAAATACTTTGATAATCATTTATCGATATATTTTTTGATTATCGATACTGATATTTTTCGAAAAGTCCCATCCCTAACGAACCCTTTTAAATTCAAACTGTTGATTGTTAGGAGCCCCTTAAAATTCTTAGGTTTAGGGGCTCGTAACTAGTAGTAAAATCTTCTTGACCCGGTGCAGATTGATTTGATCTTAACCGGTGGGTATACTTTTGATATAAATTGTATGCAATTTCATAAAGTAAAATGGCTATGTACGGCTCGTAACAAGGACATCTACCCTATGTTTTAATTTATGAAACACAACGTCGGCTTTAAAAAATTCACATTTTCAACAAGATTTACATTTTAAAGAAAACTCACATTTTCAAGAAAATTCAAATCACAACAAAAACCCTTTTAAAAGGGAAATGTGACGCAAGTCGTTGTCCCTTCTTCCAAAACAACTGATATCAATTTGGGTGACGCTGAACGCTTCGAAACGCAAAAAACTTTCAAAATATTTTCACATTTGATTAAAAAAATGCGTCACAAATGCCGGACCCCCAGCGTTATAGTTTTTCTGTTCTTTCAGCTTTCACACTGCAAAAATTTGACTTTATGGGATGTATGGCGTATTTTTGTACAGAAAATCAAATTTTTGCGTATGAAAGCTGAAAGCGTAGAAAAATTATAACGCTGGGGGGTCCGGCATTTGTGACACATTTTTTTAATCAAATGTGAAAATATTTTGAAAGTTTTTTTGCGTTTCGAAGCGTTCAGCGTCACCCAAATTGATATCAGTTGTTTTGGAAGAAGGGACAACGACTTGCGTCACATTTCCCTTTTAAAAGGGTTTTTGTTGTGATATCAGTACTTTTGGAAGAAATTGAAACCGATCAAAAATATCAAAAAAGCCTGATGGAAGTTGAAAAGTGCTAGAGAAATCCACAAAAATCCTTAAGAATCCCTTATAGGCATGGGACTTTTTGAAAAATATCGATAATATCGATCGAACAAAAATATCGATATTTGATTATCAAAATCAATATCAAAAATTTGATAAATATCGATAATTATCAAAATATCAATTTCTGATAATTATCGAAATATCAATTTTTGATAATTATCGTAATATCGATAATTATCAAAATAATAAATTTTGAATAATATCGATAATCGTCAATTTTTGATCAAAAGTTCAATATTTTAGCACCGTACATTGCATAAATGTTTTTATGAATGAAATAACACTGGAACTGTCCGGAGACTAGTGCAGCTACCCTAGATGAAAAATCCACAATCAACGGAAATTCTAATTAACTAAAAAATCTGAATTACACTATCACGATTGCTTTTTTGTTTTACTTAGGTATTTAAATGACTTGGTAGTTATTTGAACAACATAATGAAAATAATATTTGCCACAGCAATAAAAAAATATTCCCAGAATTTCAATTTTGTATTGAATCATGTCTTGGAGCTACAATTTGAAAGCATTTCAAATTGAAATGTTTCTTACCTCTACAGATTTAAGTCGTTTCGAAGCTTTTTCTTCTTGTCGAATGTTTTACAGTTGATTGCCGTTTCACAATTGGTCGTATTTTTTCTTCCTTCTTCAGTGTTGGACGAGTCTGTGGCTGTAGTGGGTGTTGATGATGACGTAGTGGATGTTGACGGATATGAACACGTATCTTTGATTGGTGTTACACTTGCCCCGATTTTAACGGAAGCAAAAGACGGTTCAATTGGAATCATCTTCTTAGGATCTTCTTTGGAATTTGAAGTGTCGTCTTCTGACGAAGTGGAATCATATTTGAAAACGGGTCGCTTACGACATCTATCCCAAAAGGTGTTTTTCGTCGATTTATTTTTACGTTTCATGTCTTTACATTGAAGAAGTTCGTTTGAGATGAGGTTTTAATGATTGTAATCCTAAATCCTATTTCTAAATTCAGTCAATGATTTTTGAAAAACCAAATTTTGAATTACCAAATGTCAATTTTTGATATAATATCAAATTATCAATTTTGGATATCATATCGAAATATCAAAATATCAATTTTCGATATAATATCGAAATATCAAAATATCAATTTTCGATATAATATCAAAATATCGATATTTTGATATTTTTTCGATTGATAATGATAATGATAAATTATCGAATGGAAAATTATCGATATTTTGATAATCAAAAAAATATCGCGCATGCCTAATCCCTTAAACCTAGGAAGCTCCATTGCATGACCTCACTCATTTCGAGAATAACCGAAAAATATCAAAAAACCTGATGGAAGTTGAAAAGTGCTAGAGAAATCCACAAAAATCCTTAAGAATCCCTTAAACCTAGGAAGCTCCATTGCATGACCTCACTCATATCGAGAGTAACCGAAAAATATCAAAAAACCTGATGGAAGTTGAATACCTCACTCACCCAACTGTGACACTCACACACATACACATTATTTTATATGGGATTTGTATGGGAGCTTCCAGGCGCCCTAGCGCCCAAACGAAGCCGGTGACCCCACTTTTTTAAAATCTTAGATGGCGTGGAATGCCCATCCGAAGGTCCCTGCAAAATTTAAAGAAGATCTGACCGCCAGTTTTCGAGAAATCGCCAAAAAAGTCGTTTTTCATACAAATGGAAATGCCACAACTAACTAACTAACTAACCCACTAACTAACTAACTAACTAACTAACTAACTAACTAACTAACTAACTTACTAACTAACTAACTAACTAACTAACGTAGGATGTATACATTTTCTTTGGATTCTATGAAGCAGCACATTTTGTATGGAAAATGACGATTTTCTAAAGGTCATATCTTCGGATCCACTGGACCGATTTTAATGAGTGAAAGGTCGATTTCAATCAAAGTTTTACGTAGAATCCGATAAACTAGGTCTCAGGGGGGTACAACGCAAGGGAAAAAAGTCAAAATTTAGCTGTATATATGGTTCCGCAGTCTACGAAAAAAAATTTCTGATTTTTTTAATCGTATGGGGACTTGCGTCACGGGCGCAATGCTAACGCGCGCCCATGATCTTAAAAAAATTCAAATTTTCAAGATAATTTAAATTTTCACGGATATTCAAATTTTCAAGAAAATTTAAATTTTCAGAAAAATTCAATTATTTAGGAAAATTCAAATGTAAAATTCAATGTGTTCCATAAATTAGCATAATTGCAAACTTCGTTTGAACGTATGTACTAAAGCTTTCATTCGATCAAGAATTTTAGTTTAAAAAGTGCACGGCCGTTACGGTATGTTTAGAGTACAAGAATATTATTTGACATTAGTAAAGTTAATTTGATGATGTCATTATAAAACTAATTCATAGTACAAAAATTAAAAAAAAAACTTTCAAGAAAATTTTTTTCAAAAAATAAAATTTCATAAAAAGTGTTTTCGGAATTATTGACGATCTAAATACAAAAATATGTTACCCTCAATTTCCTTTAAACAATTTCGTAGAAAAAAATAATTGGATTATGAAAGATCTCAGGCAAAAAATGTTTCTTCAACTTTCTCTACAACAAATAAAAAAAATTATTAATGAAGTAATAATAAAAACCATATCAAGTATCGAGCAGCCTGGGTTAGGCCCACTTTATGATTCCTACACCCCAAACCACTTACCCTACTTTCACCAGTTTCAGCAATTTCCCTGCTTTTTTACAGAGATATGAGCGAACAAGTTTCATCGACCTTAAGGGTGAAAGTATATTTTCGTCAACTTTTTCGACCGTGTCTTTTGAAACCCTTGACCGATTTTGCTCATCTTCGAACCTGACCTCAATTTTTCGATGACCTTTCAGGTAAGAAAAACATTTTCAAAATCTTCAAGTTTTACTCGAGTTATTGCGTTTAAGGAAGGATTTCTCAAACGAAAAACACATAAACTCCCAGGTTGAAATTTGACTGGTTACAAACGTGTTCATAAATATATGTGCCCCGTTTAGTTCGTACGGGTCTAAAAACATGTTATGTAGTTTATTGTTTTTAATTTACATTCACAAACATATATATATATATATCTCTCGTTTCGGAAGGGAAATAACTACAAGCGAAATTCGATTTTTTATATGAGACTTGATAGCCGTGACTACCCCTCTTTGACATCTAAAATATAGAAAAGCGAAACCAGCTGGTAAACGTAAAAGATGGTAATTTATATTGAAACCGATTGTAGGAAGAAATTTCCGAAAAACATTCGGATTTCACTCGATGTTGTATGCAAACGAAAGGAGGTTCATGGGAATTTTCAAAATGTAAATTGGACTTAGATAGTTATCAGGTACAATGTGAAGTCTGTTTAGACTGGTTTTATTTTAGGTGATTACAAGGGCTTATGTCGTTTTCCCGGAAAAATGAAATCCGGAGCCTCAAAATCCGGAATCTACAAAATCAGGACGAAAAAAATGCGGAGAATCAAATACAGGACAATTACCGAGTGCCTGTCCAGATTTTCATTATTATGATATTTCATTAAAGCGCAAATTCCCTAGTTCTCTTAGCCACCTAGTTTTGTGACATTTTGTAAAAGGAAAAGTTCCTTAGCGTCGTTAGTCACCTAGTTTTTGTGACTTTTTGTAAAAGGAAGAGGTCCCTAGTTTTGTTAGCCACCTAGATTTCTGTAGCGTTTCATTAAAGCGTAAAATTCCTAGTTTCGTTCAATTCAAATATTTGAATTCACAATAATAGTTATCTTTATTTTTTCTTTTTTTTTTTGAATTTGAAGAAACAATTCTAAAGAAAGATTGTTCCTTCAATGTTGTGTTGCTGGCCTGGACTCAAATTTCTGTTACTGACGGCAAGATGTTAGGGCCTTCAGTTGTTGTCTTTCTTACGTGTCAGGACCAAATAATCACAATAACAACTTCGTGCTTTCTTACTTTATTGTGTGCCGTGCATTCGACTCAAAGAACGAGTCATATTCATGGCTAAAAAGTTTACAATAACTTATGAAAACACTGCTGATTTGCAATTAATTAATTAATTCTAAACTTACGCTATCTACTTCTATACAATCACAGTCACTGGTTTTATGTTGGCTATAAATTTTTTTTTTTTTTTTACTAATTTTATCAGATTCAATTTAATCACAGTTTGTTTTTAAATGACTTGTGTATTGTGATAAATAACGAAATGTCAAAGCCGACTAAACATATGATCCCCCGATTCGTTCGTCCGTTCACTTTTTGATGTTTCATCCAATGTTGTCAGGTTCAATGTGTTTTTTGTTTTCACTTTTTTGTCCAACATTTTGTTTTTGATCAAATTATAGAACACCGGTGAGACGTGTTTCGCGTCTTTTTTGAAGTTTACCGTGTTGCCTTCGTTCAACAAAATGTGATTCGCTTCATGTATTTTTAATAAACCTCTTGTGCGAACTTTTTTGAGTACTTTTGCTGTGGCAAAGTCAAACTCATGATTCGTAGCCACTACGTGTGCGACCAGAGCGGTTTTCTTGGGCTTCTTGTCACGATTATCTACGTCTTTGGCATACTGGGAACAACGTTCACATAAACAGCGTGAACTCTCACCAATGTACAGGCAGCCGCACTGAATGCACCGAATGGAATACACCACATTCGAATTCTGTCCCGTGTCCAATTTTTCTTTCATGTTTGTGAACACGTTAGCTACCTTCCCAACCGGCCGGAAAGCAATTTTGAGATCCGGTGCGTGTTGTTTCAATTGGCCTTTTAATGTGTTCGATACTCCATCTATGTAGGCAATACCAGCGTATCCGAGAGCGTTTTTTGGCACTTTAGGCTTCGGTGTTTCGGTCATTTCTCTCAGACTGATGTTGTTCGGGGCTATCATGGTGGAATTTGCTGCTGGGCCATCTTTTTTGGGTGTTTCGAGTGGAAGTTCAAGATACGATTGGACGCTATCGCTTTGTGGTACCAATTCGTTTTTAATTTCGGAGCCTCGTTGTAAACTATTAAATCCAAAAAATTAATCGTATGATGAAAATGTACAATTCACAGTGGAAATTGAAGACGGAAACACGAAATCAATTAATTTTTTGGATTTAACAGTTTACAACGAGGCTCCGAAATTAAAAACGAATTGGTACCACAAACCGATAGCGTCCAATCGTATCTTGAACGGCACACAATAAAGTAAGAAAGCACGAAGTTGTTATTGTGATTATTTGGTCCTGACACGTAAGAAAGACAACAACTGAAGGCCCTAACATCTTGCCGTCAGTAACAGAAATTTATTTTTTCGTCCCGATTTTTGCTCCGTCCGGAATTTATAGATTCTGAATTTTTTCCGGATTTCATTTTTCCGGATAAAGAGCAGTTAATCTTACAAGACCTGTCCGTCATGTTAAGAAACGTTATATTCCGTTGGTTGGTTGGTTGGTTTATTTAGCTGAGTAGCATGATACAAACTTATATACTAGTCATCACAGCACAATACATGCTGGACACTGAAGCCATCTTTGTTGGGCTCATTGTGTCGTTTTGCGGCTCATTTTTTTTTGCTGTGTTAAGTTTCTGGATAATCCATCCATTTGCATCTTGTATTGAAGAATAGAATGTCAGCTAATGGTACCTTTCGGAATTCCTCTAGTGTTAGGTAAAATTCACCTAGGTGCTTCGACCTCAGCCTCTTGAGTGCAGGACAGCTACGTCTTCGCACCTTCTACAGTTCGGATCGTTGCCAAGTCGCATTTTGTTCAAATGGTATCTTAAGCAGTTGTGCCCCGTCAGCACTTCCACTAACAACCTTAGCCTTGCCTTTTCAAAGCTTAAGAGATATTTCGTGGTCTTCGAGTTACATCCCAACAAAAACGCTTTCGCTTGCCTTCAAGCGTTCAGCTGCTCCCACGCTCTCTGATGCTTGTCTTTGGCCTTGTCACTAATGAGTTCCGGCACCAATCCAGCGTTAATGCCGAGTGCTGGTTCTAGGTCCGTGAACCCACATTCGCCCGCCTTCCTTGCCAGCTTATCAGCCTTCTCATTCCCTTCAATCGACTTCGAGTGTCCCGGAACCCATGGTAGAGTTACTTCGTTCTGCTATGATAGGGCATCCAGAGCTGATAGCTTGCAAGATGACAGCGCTTTTAGCGCCGCCTTACTGTCAGCACAAATCGCAACCTTCTTGCCCTCCAGCCGCTGTTCCAATAGCTGATGCCAACTGTTTCTGCTTGGGAAACTGTCGCGACATTCCCGAGAGGGATCGAGACCTCCAGTCCCAACTCCGCACAGTATATTCCCGCATCTGCTCCCTTTCCCTTCTTGGATCCGTCCGTGAAAATTCTCACATCACCCTCTACGGGTGATCTTTCTCCCTCTCGTAAACGACACGTTAACTATTATCTCAATAACATTGGCCTCTGAAGGCGCTGTAAAGCCTAATCGCATAAGCTGAAACGATTCGCGTGACTTCACCACACGCTCCGATAAAACTTTTACGAGAAAAGTTGAAAAAACTCTGAAAAAAGCTCTTTTCCAAACATTTTCCATAGTTTTTTCAAGTTTTCTCGTAAAAGTTGTATAGGAGCGTATACTAAAGTCAATGCCAATCGATTCAGCATCTACGACACATTTCAAGCTATATTTTGTTACATTGAACATAAAAAATGATTTCGACTAGTAAGTCACACCTTAAGTACCTCAAAACAATCTTCGCAAAAAGACACGAATGTTAAATTTTTGCAGCGTAAAAACTGAAAGTACAGAAAAATTATTTCGTCGTTGGGTCTGGCATTTGTGACGCGATTTTTTGAACACAGGGTAACGTTGTCGTCAAGGAAATGTATGCGTATTTTCAGCGCAAGCGTCACCTCCACTGATATCATTAATTTTGGAAGTAGACATTAGGGACTGCGTCACACTTTACATTTAAAAAGGTTTTTGTTGTGATATCAGTCGTTTTGGAAGTTTTCAGTTGTTAAAAAAATTTCTATTTTTTGAAAAAAATTTTCTCAAAAAAGAAAATTTTCTTACAAAAAAAATTTC
>CM055406.1:106724118-106736797 GCA_029228625.1 Pseudolycoriella hygida | reverse complement strand
ATAGATCGTTGACACACCACACAGGAATAAAATTGTTACAAAGGTAATTTGACCACTTTTCCTTAGGAATTGGTCATCTTTGATTGGCGATATCTCAGCCAATTTTCAACCGATTTTGATGAGTGAGGGCTTGTTTGAAAGCTGCTGCGACGTAAATAATTTGGAGGGGTAGGGGGGCGAGGGGAAAAAACTCAAAACTTCGCCTATACATGGTGTCTTGTCCCAAAAGTTTTTGTATGGAGGTTTTTGGGTTTGCAGACGTTTTTTTTTGGGTGTGGGGACTGCGTCACGCTCTCCGCTACCGCCCCGAGCATGATAAACAAAATTTGTCCTTCCGTCTGTTTGTCTGTCCGTCACTACAACTCGAGTAAAACTCAACCGATTTTCGTTAAGTGTAACGTTTTTTTCGTTGTTCAACGAAATTTCAATTTTTTCATTTTTTTTCACAAAAATGTATTTTTCCCTAATTCTACACATCCCAACGTTTTCAACAATGTGTCAAAATAAAATTTTGGTTGTTTTTTACCCGAGATATGAATTTTCAACTCCACAATCTCATGTAAAATACCCTGCGAAAACTTGTTTTGACTTTAAACAGTCAGTCATTCCCAAAATTCCCAAGAAGTATGTTATAACTTTCCACCTCACAGGAAAATTTTCATGGAATGTCGAAAATTTCCTTGCACGGTGAAAAATGTCAACGAGACCAAAATTTATATGCAAAATATTCGATCTTTTCATTAAACAAATTTGTTTTAAGTCAATTATTAATTCAGCAAAATTGTTTCTCGTTGTCTGGTTGATGTTAGGGTGACCAAAAAATTGGCTGATGGCGCCACCATCGCTTTTTCAGTGAAAATTTATTTTTTTTCGTAAAGTATCAAGGCGATTGGGTAGGTTTGAAGGACACAGTCGTTTGTTGTTGTCTAGTGGATGAGGTGAGGTCCATAAATTGTGGCACAAACAGCATTGCGAATATTTCTTCATGGAAGATGACTGTTACCTTCCCAGATTGAACGAGGTAAAAGTGTCCGTTTCTGAAGCTTAAACTTCAACCCCTCTCTCTTCTATGGTTTTCGAGTCATCTGTAAATCTTTCAAGGTTTTTCTTACTGACTAGCCATCTAAAGATTTTTATCAGTTTGGGACGATCACTTTCGTGGTCTGGAACACAGATCTTGTGACCCTTTGTTCCTTTTTCCCGCTCATCATTTAAAAAATCATGCCACTCGGCCACTTTCAAAGGGTGCACGACGTAGTCGCCTAGTGTCCTGAGTCTTAGCTGATGGAATTTGAGGCATTCACATATAACGTGAAACCCTGTTGCCTCTTCCAAGCCACAGGAACAGTCTGGGTCACCTGAAATTCTCATCTTCGTCAGGTGCTTGTTGAGTCCGCAATGTGCGGTCGTCGCACTAACTACCCTTCTTATGCGATCCCAGCTCATCGTCAGAAGCTCCTTATTCCATTTCTCGTTCGGAGCGGGGAAGAAATGCTTAGTATGCACTCCTCCTTCGTACGCTGTCCAGCTTTTTCTATGTTCCGCCCTCACCTAGTCCTTCACCGCTTTCGCACAAAGCGAATTCGGGATGGGGATGTGAGGTTCGGGTCCGTATGAGGCTGCCGTTGAGCCGGTTTTTGCCAGCTTATCAGCCTTCTCATTACCGTTCACTCTGCAGTGCCCAGGCACCCAAACCAGTTTGACTCGATTGCTCAGCCCTATCTGGTTCAAGTAGCCTTTACATTCTTCTACCAATTTAGAAGTCACAATGGGTGATATCAACGTCTTTATTGCTGATTCACTATCAGTGCACACGATCACGTCTTCACCATTCAGTCCTTCTGGCAGAATTTCTCGAGCTCCCAAAAGAGCTGCTGAAGTTTCCGCCTGTAAGATGCTGGATAGATTTCCCAGGTGAATCCAGGTGCCGGTATCCGTCCTCGGGTCATATACCCCGGCTCCGGTCCCTTCACCTGTCTTCGACCCGTCTGTGAATCTGACCCATTCACTTTCGTGTAGCGTAAGTAGCCACCCGTTCGCCCACTCATCCCTGTTTGGGAATAGCACTTCAAAGTTTCTTTCGAAACTCAGTTTCTGTGTCATAGAGTCCCGCGGCATGTCAAAAATATGATCAGAGATCATACTTTTGATCTTCCCATGCCCGGTCTTGAAACCTGGAGACCACCAGCCATTTTGTGTCAACCTGTCTGCTGTTGCGAAAGCTTTCACCTTCACTACTATATCGATAAGTGGCACTGCTAGTAGCACTTCCAGGGCCGTCGTTGCCGTCGTCTTCATGGCACCCGTGGCACACACACACGACAGCCTCTGAACTTCTTTCAACCTTTCCCTCGCCGTCTGCACGTTGAGCCTTGGCCACCATACTACGCAGCCATGACTTATCGCGGGCCTTACTACCGCTTCGTACATCCACAGTATTGCTTTTGAGGATAAGCCCCAGCTCTTCCCAATAGCACTTCTGCAAATCCAAAAGGCCGTCAGAGCTTTTTGAGCTTTGTCCTCTACATGGGCGATCCAGTTTACTTGCGGTCAAGCGTAACTCCCAGATATTTCACCTGGGGGCTAATTTCAACGTCCTTCCCGAAGATCCTCACTTTCCCAACAAGATCTGAGCCTGTGAGCCTTCGGCTGAACAGCACTATGTCCGTCTTATCTGGGTTTACTTGCAGACCCCTTTCCCGGCACCATCGCTCCACTACCCTCAGAACCATTCTCAAGCAGTCTCCCAGAGTGCCTTCGAACTTGCCTTTGATCAAGATGGTCAGGTCGTCCGAGTATCCCTGGGTAAGGAACCCGCTTTCGTTTAGCTCCCTTAGAAGGTGAAGGTGAAGGGTGAAAGAATGCCGCCTTGGGGACATCCCTTGGCAACCCAGAGATCAGCCTTGGCGCCGCAGACGTCGGCCTCAACGGTCCTATCTCTGAGCATCCTATCTATCCATCTGACTATAACTGACGCTACTCCTCTCTTGTCGAAGGCCCCTTGTATGTCCATAAAACATCCAAGGGATATTTCTTTGACGCGAAAGGAATCTTCTATCTCAGCTACAAGACCATGTAGAGCGGAGTCTGTAGACTTACCTGCCTGAGAACTGATCATCACCTCTCGCAGTGGTTCCAACAGAATCTCTCCGCTTTCTTTTAATAGCGCAGAAAAGATGCCGTCGTTTCCAGCTGACTTGAAGGGTTTGAACTTTCCAATGGCCCATTTCAGCTTATCCATTGTAATAATTTTCTTGGCGAGCACCCAGTCCGATGGGGGAGTAAGATCTGGTTCCGGCCCGTCGTCTTTGTCTTCCCTACAACCTGGAAAATGTACCTCAAGCAAGTGCCTAGCCACAGCTCGTAAACTCACCATTGGGTTTTAAGAGGGAGCTTGGCAGTAGCTTTGGGTCTTTCGACAGGATTTTATGGATCCTTGCATAATCTGGAATATGTTCCATTTTTTCACAGAACCTTCTCCAGGCCTCTCTTGTCTTTCCTTTGACTAGTCTAGTCTCGTCTCAAAGCATCTGAAATTTGAAATTTTTCATAAAGTTTAACTGTTTGACGTTAGGTGGCAGTATAAAAACCTGTTGTTTGTTTACGTATTTTACGCTCTGATCGCGTGGAAACGTACGTAATTTACGCATATATCGCATGAAAAATTCAAATTCAAACCACACTAAAAGCGCCAATTGAAGGTCCCTGTGCGTCCGCTTAGAAGTAGAGAATTCTTTGTGATTCCTTTTCATCGTACTGACTATGGACAAAATGGCCCACTTGACAGAATGCTCGGAATTTTCAAGTTTTTTTTCGCAGTTTTACAGAGGCGATCTCACGAGAAGCCGATTTCGGTCCAGGGCCCAGATCTGCCGCTTTCACTGCTTCATTACTCCGTGAAATGGGACTTTCTTTCAGTCTTTGATTATACTTTTAATTGAGATAGACGGTGTTTTTGTTTTATGAATGGCAGTGGCCTGTGCTTTACATGAATTTGTCCGATCTCGCCCGATATTTATGTAGAATCAGTTATCTGGTCGCGTAACATCAAATGCATTTGACCAATTAATTCTATTTTCTTATTGAATTTACTTGTGTTATTGTGATTTGAAGAAACTTTTTAGACCCGTACGAAGAACGAAATTCTTCAAAAAGCGGTCTTATGCGTTTACCACGACCTTTGTGACCAGTCGAATTTCGACCCAGGAATAGGGGGGAGCGCCGATCATGGTCCTTAGATGACAAATCAGCAATAAACAAAATGTCCGTCCGTCTGTCAACACTATAACTCGAGTAAAATTCAACCGATTTTCAAAAACTTTTTTTCCCTGAAAGGTAATCGAAGAATCTTTTAAGCTAGGGCCATTTAAGTGATTTTTGGTCTTTTGTACATAACTCCAGTAAATCTTTTCTGATTTTCAAAAATTGTTTTTTGTTTGCAAGACCTGGGCATAGCCGACAATTTATGGAAGAAACTTTTTTGAATTTGAGTCCTTGAACCTAAGCTAGGGCACTAAAATCGAGTCTCTGCTAGGGCTCTATGTTTTTTTTGTCCATAGCTAGAGTAAATCTTTTCCGATTTTCAAATTTTTTTTTGTTTGAAAGATCTCGGCACGGCCGACAATTTATGGAAGAACTTTTGCTTGTGCTTAGGGCTAAAGTGGGCCTCATGTCGGTCCTAAGGCAGGCCCTAACCAAAACAAATGTTGTTTGCTATGTTGCAGAGCAAATTGAGGGAAACATTTTTATCTATGGAAGTATGTATCCGAGGCCTCTACTTAGGGCAATAGGTCAGTACTAAGGTCGACCCTAGCCCAAAAAATGGTTTTTTGGTATGTTGTAGACAAAATTGAGGTGAACACTTTTCTCTATTTCGAGGTCAATTTTGTGCGTTCGGAGAATTTTTTTACACCGTTTCTTCGGACGGGTTTTTCAATATTGCCCTATAGGCAATTTCCAATACAGTCTAATGTGAACGCAATATTTACTTCCACTCTTTTCGTAACATCAACTCTGTTTGTCGCATCTATTCTGATACGTACGGGTCTTTCATTGCTGATTCGTCATCTAAAGACCATGATCGATGCTCCCCCCTACTCCCGAGTCGAAATTTGACTGGTTACAAACGTCGTGGTGAACGCATAAGACCCCTTTTCGAAGAACTTCGTTCTTCGTACGGGTCAAAAAATGTCCGTCCGTCCGTCCGTCTATCTGTCAACACGATAACTCGAGTAAAACTCAACCGATTTTCAAAAACTTTTTTTTCCCTAGAAGGCAATCGTAAAATCTTTTATCGGATTGAACCTGGGCACTGTCAGCGCAAGGGCCACCGAGCTAGGGCCGTTTAAGTGATTTTTGGTCTTTTGTACATAACTCCAGTAAATCTTTTCTGATTTTGAAAATTTTTGTTTTATTTGAAAGACCTGGGCATAGCCGACAATTTATGGAAGAAACTTTTTTGAATTTGAGGCCTTGGATATAGCTGGGGCACTAAAAACGAGTGCCCAGATGCCCAGATCTTTCAAACAAAAAAAAGTTTTTGAAAATCGGAAGAGATTTACTCGAGTTATGTACAAAAAACACGTAGAGCCCTTGGAGAGACTCGTTTTTAGTGCCCTAGCTAATTCCAAGAACTCAAATTCAAAAAAGTTTTTTCCATTAATTGCTCAGGTCTTTCAAACAAAAAAAAAATTATGAAAATCGGAAAAGATTTACTCCAGTTATGTGCAAAAGACCAAAAACCACTTAAACAGCCCTAGCTCGTCGGCCATTGGGCCGACAGTGCCCAGATTCAATACCACAAAAGAATTTTCGATTACCTTTCAGCGAAAAATTTTTTTTTGAAAATCAGTTGAGTTTTACTCGAGTTATCGTGTTGACAGACGGACGGACGGACGTCCGTCCTTTCGATTTGAGTCTTTGGACTTAGCTAGGGCACTACAAACGAGTCTTTGTTAGGGCCCTATGTTTTTTGTACGTAACTCGAGTAAATCTCTTCCGATTTTCAAAAACTTTTTTTGGTTGAAAGATCTCGGCATGGCCGACAATTTATGAAAGAACTTTTGCCTGTGCTTAGGGCTCAAGTGGGCCTCATGTCGTCGGTCCTAAGGTTGGCCCTAACATAAAAAAATGTTTTTTGCTATGTTGCAGAGCAAATTGAGGGAAACATTTTTGTCTATGGAAGTATGTGTCCGAGGCCTCTACTTAGGGCCCAAGGTTAGTACTAAGGTCGGCCCTAGCCCAAAAAATGGATTTTTGCTATGTTGTTGACAAAATTGAGGAGAACATTTTTCTCTACTTGGAGGTCAATTTTGTGCGTTTGGAGAATTTTTTTAATATTGCCCTATGGGCAATTTCCAATACAGTCTAATGTGAACGTGAACGCAATATTTACTTAAATACGTTCGAGTCTATTCGTAACATCCTCTTTGTTTGCCGCATCTATTCTGATACGTACGGGTCTTTGGTTATGTTTTCATTTTAAAATGAGTGTATGTTACACACAGCACCATCTGTTAGCAACTGGATTCACTGAACTACGAAAAGGAATGAGTTCATTTTCTTGGAATGAGCTGAGAGCGCGTAGGTCTTTCTCTGGTGAGCATTTTGACACATTAGCGCTGTCAAAATCTTCATCCGATCGTTCATTTCATTTACGTTTCTGTTCGTGTAAGTTCGTGTGTTCGTAAGTCTTTGGTAAGTCTTTGTGTTTTTCATCAAAAATTGGTTCTTCTTGGATTTATTTTCATCGAAATCGAACGAATAAAATTATTGCAAACGACAAAATCACTAGAAGCGTCGAATATAAAAAGAGAGGAAATGTACGAGTTAATGTACGAATGCTGGGAAATAAATAGAATTAGACCATAAAAAAAGAGGAAATCATATTTTGTAACTTTCTCCGGAAGCCACGTGGTCACATAATGGGGTTGTACGCTACACACATTTGCTATCACGTGTTTTCGCCCAAATGTCAAATATAAATACTGAGATGGCAAATATATGTGGCTTACAACCTTATAGCGTAATTTTAATGTGTTCGATTCCGTAATAAATCAATGAAATTTTCGAAGTTTTGTGTGTGAAATGATGACTGTACACATTGCATTCTTATCACTAACTTTGTGTATGTGTTGAATGATAATTAGAATCAATGTTTGTTCAAGGGAATAATGGCAGACGCAGCTCCAGTTCGTCGAGACAGAGGTGGATTCGGTTCTCGTGGTCGTGCAAGTAGAGGTCGTGGACGCGGCCGCGGTAGAGGTCGTGGAAAGGAAGAAAACAAAGAATGGATTCCTGTAACGAAATTGGGTCGTCTTGTCCTCGGTGGATGCATAAAAAGTTTAGAGGAAATTTATTTGCACTCCTTACCAATCAAGGAGTCCGAAATAATTGATTTCTTCCTTGGAAAACTGTTGAAGGATGAAGTCCTTAAGATCATGCCCGTACAGAAACAAACACGTGCTGGTCAACGTACACGTTTCAAGGCTTTCGTAGCTATTGGTGATAGCAATGGTCACATCGGTCTCGGAGTTAAATGTAGCAAAGAAGTTGCCAATGCTATTCGTGGAGCGATAATTTTGGCTAAATTATCGATTGTACCAGTTCGAAGAGGCTACTGGGGTAACAAAATTGGCCTACCACACACAGTTCCATGCAAGGTAAATGTCTTTTTGATTTATTTTTCAATTTATCAATTTTGTCATGCGGAACGGTTTTACATTCCTTTTGTAGTTTTATCCGTAAATTCTTTATGATGACCTGAAGGTGTTTAAACTTTGGTGACAAATGCTTTGAAATCATGGCCGCACGGTAGTAAGGAACCGTGACCCAAGTCTTACACGCCAAAAAATTCACAAGAAATTTTTTCGTAGACTGAATAACACATATACAGGAAATTTTTGACTTGCCAAGGCGAAGTTGCAGAGAATCAAATTTTAGCGAACACGTGTCTCAGGTTTTTGGGGAAATATGGCCACTTCTACAATTCGGAGGGACGACCCATATCTCTAGAACTATGAGAGTTAGAAAGTTGCCTCTCAAGGCGACGTTGTAGAGAATCAAATTTTAGCGAACACATGTCTCAGGGTTTTGGGGAAATATGGCCACTTCTAGAAGTCGGAGGGATGCTTCATATCTCTAGAACTATGAGAGTTAGAAAGTTGCTTCCCAAGGCGAAGTTGAAGAGAATCAAATTTTGGCGAACACGTGTCTCAGGGTTTTGGGGAAATATAGCCCAATCCTTGGGATATGGCCACTTCTAGAATTCGGAGGGATGACCTATATCTCTAGAACTAAGAGAGTTCGAAAGTTGCTTCCCAAGGCGAAGTTGCAGAGAATCAAATTTTAGCGAACACGTGTCTCAGGTTTTTGGGGAAATATGGCCACTTCTAGAATTCGGAGGGACGACCCATATCTCTAGAACTATGAGAGTTAGAAAATTGCCTCTCAAGGCGACGTTGTAGAGAATCAAATTTTAGCGAACACGTGTCTCAGGGTTTTGGGAAAATATGGCCCAATCCTTGGGATATGGTCATTTCTAGAATTCGTAGGGATGATCTACTTTTCAACTTCCATCAACTTTTTTGATATTTTTCGGTTATTCTCGACAAGAACGAAGTCATCCGATAGGGCCTCCTAAGTTTATGGGACTTCTCTAGCACTTTTCAACTTCTTTTGGGTTTTTCGATATTTTCGGTCATTCTCGACATGAGTGAGGTATTCAAATTGAGCAAAATTTGTAAGGGTTTTTGACGAGAGATAAACTTACAAAAGTACTGCGTTAGAAGCTCAATGCGTCACCCTTTTCTGATTTTGAAACTTTTGCAAGTAGACAAAAACACTGGCGTCACACCTCCTCTGTAAGGAGGTTTACTATTATGGTTTACTATTTTGCAGAATTTTGAAATGTTTTCTTTGTTGTTTCGTTTACAGGTAACTGGCAAATGTGGCTCAGTTTGCGTGCGATTGATTCCAGCTCCTCGAGGCACTGGTATTGTATCTGCTCCAATACCAAAGAAACTACTGATGATGGCTGGTATTGAAGATTGTTACACAACGACACGTGGCTCCACCTGTACTCTTGGTAATTTTGCCAAAGCAACTTTCTATGCTATCGCGAAGACTTATGCGTACTTGTCACCTGACCTGTGGGAGGAAAGACCACTTAGTCAAGGACCTTACGAAAAATTCGCCGATTTTTTGGCGAAAAACAAAGCTAGTAAATAATTTTGTTTATTTCTTCTTAACCAATTCGTATTGGTAAATGATATAATAATTCAATTTTATTGAAATACATCGTTTTCGTATCAATAAAAAGTGTTCGGATACTCATGACATTAATGTTTTAAATCTGAAACTGTTACGTCCATAATCAGTTTCTGAGCAAATTTCAAGAAACTAATCTGTGAACTTTAAACTTGCTGGAAAATTATCAAAACTATGTCTAATAGCTTAAGAGTCAATTTTCGAACACTTCGACCAGGTTGTATGAAAGTCGAAGTCAAGTGATCTCAGATTCTTCATATTATTCACTTAATCGATTCCTTGGACCTATAGGAGAAATTCGGAGAAGACACTTTTTTCCGAAAAAATCCGATCTGAGCGGTAGAATATTTGAAGAAACTCTATGCATGGAATACCCAAAAAGTTTTTCTTTACGATTGAGCGGATTTTCCTAAAACTTCAGGTAAGTACTCCTTAAGTAGACGAAGAGTTTGAGCCATCACTTGCCCCAGGAACCCCAGAAGAACGAACTGGGATCAGTATAGGAACTTTCTGAAACAACATGTGGAGACAAAGCTGGAAAGAGTGATGCCGAGATCATCGGCAGAGCTCAATGATGCAGTAAATGTTATCACAGAGTTGCTGACGAATGTCTATGAAAACTCATGCCCGGAGCAGAAAGCTATTCGAAAGAAGGGCGGTAAACTCTGGTGTAGAGAGATCGAAAAGCTCAGACTTTTTGCGAGGAGATCATGGAACAAAGCCATGAGAACGGCAGCTGAGGCTGACTGGGTCACTTACAAAGCTGTCCAAAAGGCTTTCAGGAAAGCAGTTTGGAGGAGGGCCAGAGAAGCATGGCAGGGATTTTGTGCGGAAATGGAACATGTTCCAGATTATGCCAGAATCCACAAGATCCTTGCAAAAGACTCTAGGCTACTTCCGAGCTCTTTAAGAAATGGGAGCTTTACAGATGGGAGCTTTACAGGGAGTGGCTGTGAGACGGCCAAGCACTTGCTGGAAGTTCACTTTCCTGGCTGTGGAGAAGATAAATCCGAAACTAGCTTGCCGAACATCGTTCCCCCGACAGAAGAGGATTGGTCGCTAGCCAGGAGAATCATCACCATGGAAAGGTTAAGGTGGGCTATAGGCAAATTTAAGCCGTATAAATCAGCTGGCAGTGATGGTATCTTTCCAGCTCTGCTGAAAGAAAGTGGAGAGATTCTGCTGAAGCCGCTGTGTGAGATACTACGTAGCTCCCTAGCCCTAGGTTACGTTCCAACCAAGTGCGAAAAGGTGAAGGTTACGTTTATTCCTAAGCCAGGAAAACCATCGCATTTCACTGCCAAGGACTTCAGACCGATCAGCCTCAAGTCTTTCGTCATGAAAACGCTTGAGAGACTGATAGATTTCTACATCAGGGATGAAGTTCTGGCGGTTTTTTCGCTACACTCGAATCAGCATGCTTACCAGTCAGGCAAATCCACGGATTCCGCCCTGCACAGGCTGGTAGCAAAGGTGGAAACATCATTCTCGATTGGAGAGGTGGCACTGGGACGTTTTATGGACATTGAAGGTGCCTTCGACAATACGAATTTTGATGTTATTCGCCGATCGCTCGAGGAGAGGGGAGTGGGAGGTGTGGTAGTTAGGTGGGTAAGTAGCATGCTCAGAGATAGGACTGTTGAGGCGGAGGTTTGTGGTCACAAAGAAAATCTCTGGGTAGCGAAAGATTGCCCTCAGGGCGGGATTCTATCGCCTTTGTTGTGGTGTATAGTGATAGACTCTCTCATCAGAAAGCTGAATGACGAAGGAATCTATGCGCAGGGCTATTCGGATGACCTGACGATTTTAGTTAGGGGAAAATTCGAGAGCACGCTGGGTGACAGAGTCAGAACAGCCTTGAGAGTGGTCGAGAGATGGTGCCGTGAGAACGGTCTGAAAATCAATCCGGCCAAAACAGATCTTATGCTATTCAGCAGAAGGCGCTCAGGATCAAATTTGGTCGGTGAAATCAGGCTCTTCGATAAGGTGCTGGATTTAGCTCCGCAGGTGAAATACTTAGGAGTGACGCTTGATAGCAAGCTAAATTGGATTGCTCATGTCAAGGATAAGGCGCAGAAGGCGGTAGCGGCTTTTTGGCTTTGCAGGAACTCCTTCGGGAGAAACTGGGGCCTACCGTCAAAGGCAATTCTGTGGATTTATGAGGCTGTGATAAGGCCGATGATTAGCCACGGTTGCGTGGCGTGGTGGCCAAGGCTAGATGTGGAATGCGCTAGGAAACTGTCAAGTGAGATTCAAAGGCTAGTGTGTATTTGTACCACGGGCGCTATGAAAACCACCTCAACCCTAGCGATGGAGACGCTGCTGGCTCTGCCTCCTATCGATATTGTGGTTAAAGCGAAAGCTTTTGCCACGGCTGATAGGCTGATGCAGAATGGCATGTGGACTCCGAATTTTCACATTGGGCATGGTAAGATTGCAACGATAATATCGATCCCGGTGTTTGAAATGCCGAGAGACGATATGGCTGTGGTAACCTGTTTCGACAGGAATTTTGAAGCGAAAGTGCCCAGTAGGCAAGAATGGCTTAGTGGATGGCCAGCGAGCCTTCTTGGGAACTGCGTGGTTAGATTTACAGATGGATCGAAATCTCGTAAAGGAGTAGGCGCTGGTGTATACGGCATGGACTCTGGAGAGGGAAATTGCTTCTATCTGGGGGCTCTTGCCAGTGTGCTCCAAGCGGAGATCTTCGCGGTGCTGTCAGTAGTTCGTGAGACTCTGCCTGTTGGAACGCACGGCAAGAGGGTGCTCATCTGTTCGGACAGTAAGGAAATGATCAAGGCGCTGATGTCGCCTAGAGTGACCTCCAAGCTAGTGAAAGAGTGCAGAGATTACCTGAACGAAATGGGTCTGAGGAATCAGATCACTTTAGTTTGGGTACCTGGGCACTCTGACGTGGAGGGGAATGAAAAAGCTGATGAGCTAGCCAAGGCGGGTGCCGAAGCTCTCGGTCACGGCCCTGAGCCGTTTTTGCCGATTACTCGACCTGCGCGTGTAGAAGCGCTGGGGAGCTGGGTGATGAGGAGGCATGTGGAGCGCTGGGAAGGATACTATGGTGGTATCCACACCAAGCGCTTTTTCCCGAAACCTAATGTGAAATGGGCCAAATCTCTGCTAGGGATGGACAGGAATCGCATCAGGAGAGTGGTAGGTGCGATCACTGGACATTGCGGACTGAATGGGCACATGAAAAGCTTAGGCTCTCGGCGACCTCTATGTGTGCGTGCGGCTTAGAGGAAGAAACGGGATTTCACGTATTATGTGAATGTCCCAGTTTCTTCCAACTGAGGCGCAGGCTGCTGGGAGGGTATGTTGTAAGACCGTCTGAAGTTGCTAGCCTAGAACCAGCTACTGAGCAAGTTCTTGGAGGCGACCGGGAGGTTTAACTAACTTT
>CM055406.1:106707874-106723618 GCA_029228625.1 Pseudolycoriella hygida | reverse complement strand
GTGTGGTAGTTAGATGGGTAAGTAGCATGCTCAGAGATAGGACTGTTGAGGCGGAGGTTTTTGGTCACAAAGAAAATCTCTGGGTAGCGAAAGGCTGCCCTCAGGGCGGGATTCTATCGCCTTTGTTGTGGTGTATAGTGATAGACTCTCTCATCAGAAAGCTGAACGACGAAGGAATCTATGCGCAGGGCTATTCGGATGACCTGACGATTTTAGTTAGGGGAAAATTCGAGAGCACGCTGGGTGACAGAGTCAGAACAGCTTTGAGAGTGGTCGTGAAATGGTACCATGAGAACGGTCTGAAAATCAATCCGGCCAAAACAGATCTTATGCTATTCAGCAGAAGGCGCTCAGGATCAAATTTGGTCGGTGAAATCAGGCTCTTCGATAAGGTGCTGGATTTAGCTCCGCAGGTGAAATACTTAGGAGTGACGCTTGATAGCAAACTAAATTGGACTGCTCATGTCAAGGATAAGGCGCAGAAGGCGGTGGCGGCTTTTTTGGCTTTGCAGGAACTCCTTCGGGAGAAACTGGGGCCTACCGTCAAAGGCAATAATTCTGTAGATTTATGAGGCTGTGATAAGGCCGATGATTAGCCACGGTTGCGTGGCGTGGTGGCCAAGGCTAGATGTGGAATGCGCTAAAAAACTGTCAAGTGAGATTCAAAGGCTAGTGTGTATTTGTACCACGGGCGCTATGAAAACCACCTCAACCCTAGCGATGGAGACGCTGCTGGCTCTGCCTCCTATCGATATTGTGGTTAAAGCGAAAGCTTTTGCCACGGCTGATAGGCCGATGCAGAATGGCATGTGGACTCCGAATTTTCACATTGGGCATGGTAAGATTGCAACGATTGAAATGTGTTTGAAATGCCGAGAGACGATATGGCTGGGGTAACCTGTTTCGACAGGAATTTTGAAGCGAAAGTTCCCAGTAGGCAAGAATGGCTTAGTGGATGGCCAGCGAGCCTTCCCGGGAACTGCGTGGTTAGATGTATAGATGGATCGAAATCTCGTGAAGGAGTAGGTGGCTCTTGGGGCTCTTCCTAGTGTGCTCCAAGCGGAGCTGTCAGCAGCTCGTGAGACTTTGCCTGTTGGAACACACGACAAGAAGGTGCTTATCTGTTCGGACAGTAAGGAAATGATCAAGGCGCTGAGGTCGCCTAGAGTGACCTCCAAGCTAGTAAAAGAGTGCAGAGATTACCTGAACGAAATGGGTCTGAGGAATCAGATCACTTTAGTTTGGGTACCTGGGCACTCTGACGTGGATGGGAATAAAAAGCTGATGAGCTAGCCAAGACGGGTGCCGAAGCTCTCGGTCACGGCCCTGAGCCTTTTTTGCCGATTACTC
This sequence comes from Pseudolycoriella hygida, assembly GCA_029228625.1. Classification (NCBI taxonomy): domain Eukaryota; kingdom Metazoa; phylum Arthropoda; class Insecta; order Diptera; family Sciaridae; genus Pseudolycoriella; species Pseudolycoriella hygida. Next base: position 106,722,268 of record CM055406.1, on the reverse strand, counting down.
GACCTGCGCGTGTAGAAGCGCTGGGGAGCTGGGTGATGAGGAGGCATGTGGAGCGCTGGGAAGGATACTGTGATGGTATCCACACCAAGCGCTTTTTCCCGAAACCTAATGTGAAATGGGCCAAATCTCTGCTAGGGATGGACAGGAATCGCATCAGGAGAGTGGTAGGTGCGATCACTGGACATTGCGGGCTGAATGGGCACATGAAAAAGCTTAGGCTCTCGGCGACCTCTATGTGTGCGTGTGGCTTAGAGGAAGAAACGGGATTTCACGTATTATGTGAATGTCCCAGTTTCTTCCAACTGAGACGCAGGCTGCTGGGAGGGTATGTTGTAAGACCATCCGAAGTTGCTAACCTAGAACCAGGTACTTTGAGCAAGTTCTTGGAAGCGACCGGGAGGTTTAACTAACTTGAGTATGGAAGCTGATTTAAATGATGAACGGGAAAGGAACAAAGGATCGTCAGATCTGTGTTTCAAGATTGGTAAAACGATCGTCCCAAGCTGATAAATCTATAAAAAAAATCACTTGCCCCGAAACTATGGGTGGGTTTAAGCAATGGTTTAACTCCAGGGAAGCCCCAGTATTTCTGTTCGGAATTTTTAAAGACAAGATAGTACGAAGAAGAATTCCGATCCAACGCTGCATGTATTGACAGTTTCTTATCCCGAGCGTGCGAAGATCTTGTTCGAAGTTTTGGGCGACCTCTTCGCCCTTCTGGATCGTTAAGGAATAACTTTGAGGGGGCTTTGTTGTGATACATGCATGCTAAATGCCCCGCCCACCTCAACCTTTGGACTTTCACCACCGCCACTATATCCGGCTCGCCAAAATCACGTTCCAACTCAAAGTCATATCGCCGTCGCCACATTTCACCCTCGCGCATCGCTCCAAATATGGTGCGGAGTACCTTGCGCTCAAACGTTAATAGCAACTGTTCATCACTTCTTCTCATCGCTCAAGATTCGCATCCGTAGATCAATACTCGACGGGTAGGTGTTTTGTAAATATGTCACTTCGTTTTCTTCGATATTAACTTTGAGCGTGATGTTTAATTAGACCATAATAGCATATGCTTGGGGCCATTCAAACAGGGGGGAGGGGGGTTTTCGAAAAGCGTGCAAAAGCGTGCGATTGGGGAGGGGGTATCATCCGAAAATATTCGCACTCTTGTGATATTTGATCTGTTTAGGTTTATTTTCCTGTTAATTGGCAAAGGGACAAGATGGGATGATACAAGTAAAGTGAAAAAAGGTTTTACATAGCCATTCTTCGAATTCGGATTGAATTCTAAGTCAAAAATGAGGTTCTCGGAAAGTTATGGTCCTAGAATATTGTCCATTTCTTTAATTGTGTAATTTTTCTCATCTCCGTACTTTTAATGGGCACTAATGAGATTTTCCATCGTGTCGTCGACTATGTGAAATTTTATAAGGTTAACCACAACACATCGAAACATGCGAAGCAGCATGTACTATGCCAATCCCGAATCGGTTGACGTAAGTAGCTGCGAGACGTTAGCTGCGGATAGGTTAGTTTGGATATGCAAAAGACTTTCAACTGGTTGTATTGCACTATTTCCAATCTAATCCAGGCTTTTATAGAGCAGCCGATTTAAAATAAATCTTTTGTTTCCGCGTGCGCACTATTTGAATGGCCCCTTGCCGCCATGATACGTCTGTGGATTTCAGGTGTATTATCACCATCTAGCCGTATCAGCGCTCCAAGATAAATGAATTCATCCACTACCTCGAGGTTGAACTCTCCAATGCATATTGTGTCTCCTTGTTGATTGGCTACCAGATTCGGCTCGGTCTTCATGTATTTGGTTTTAGATTCGTTTATCATCAAACCCATCCTTTTCAGATTTGTGAAAGTGTTAACTGCTGCTGCTTGTGTACGACTGGCGAGGTCCAAGTCGTCTACAAAGAACAGAACTTGGACTGTTCCATTCACCAGCGTTTTGTTGGTCTGGATACCAGCACGTCTCATTGCGATTTCCAAAACTAAGTTAAAGAATAAGCAAGACAGCGAGACTCCCTGCTTCAGTCCTTCTCTAGCAGCAAACACATCTGACATGTCGTTTTGCACCTTGACACGGCCTCTGGTGCCATCCAATGTCGCTTTCACAAGACGAATATACTTTGTCTTAGATTTTGTTTTGCTGGTCACTAGGCAATCAAATTGATGTTTGTTGTATTGCTTGAATATGGACCGGTTAAATGAAAAACTTGTTTATTTTTCAGAGCTTTATTCCCCTTGCATTCGGTCAGTGTGAGTGACCATAATCATGGCTAGAACAAAGCTTAACAAGTTAATTTACGTTTAACGGGTGAATTACGTTTAACGGTTGACAATCGCAACTTAATATGACAAATAGTTTTTATCAAATTAAATTGAGTTTAAGCGATCTCAAATTATATATGGTTCGCGTAGATCGATTATTTGTATTATTGTTGTCAATCAGGTTGTCAACCTTTAGAACAGATGTTACGTATGAAGTAGGTTGTGCTGGGTTTACAGTTGGTGGTTTGGAATTTCGCAATTGTGTTCCTTGACACAACGGTCTTTAAATGTGAAAAAAAGCTGAAGACGAAATGGTATCACAAGCCGATATAAGTTCAAATTTAGGTCAGTCTTCATTTGTAATCCAGCTTCCTTTTATTGAAACTATGAGCTACATCAGATGTTTCGACGGCCTCGTAATACATTATTTAACACTCTTGTTTGATTTTCGTACCTTTTGTTTCGAAATTACCATCACTAATTAATGCTAGATACTCAAAAACATGATCCTGACCTGACCTGATGACCTGAACATGTCTTCTACCCTTCAATCACAGGATTCACTGAATTATATGAAAAAAACTACGAATCTATTCAAGACGAAAGTTAAGGAATGTTTAACAAGTCTGCGAAGGCCTCTGAGACGATTTTAGCTTCCGATTTGGGGAGGCTAGAGCATCTTGAACGTGTGACCTGAATTGACCTGAATTTGACCTGTTTCGAGCCTTAAACCGATAGCGTCTAACAGAATTCTCAATTTCTACTCCACGCATCCTAGGAATATGGTTCTGAACACTGCAACGGCCCTCATTAAACGCATTTTATGTTTAAGCCACGCATCGTTCCACCTGGAAAGTAAAGATACCATCAGGAAAATATTAGAGAAAAATAATTTCCCGAAAAAAATCATTGGACAGCTCATTGCCAAAGTATATAGTTCTGCGAGAAGAAACCACTCGAACTTAACCATTAGCTACCCATTCATTGATATGACCAATGAAGCTGACGAAAGCTCCATTGGTAACAACACCATCCACGTAGTTGATGGGAACAATGAGGTTAACACAACGATTAGCAGAAGTGATCCAGGCGCTAACTTGACATTGCCCAATGAGCCGAAAAGGTACGTGGGCATGACATACATTGAAGGGATCTCTGACAGATTTTCCAAAGCCATTAAGCGATTAGCTCCAAACTTGACTATTGCTCCACGTCCAATGGTGAAAGTGGGAGGATTCTTCTCGGATATGAAGCAAAAACTTACAATTGACCAACAGTCGCTAGTTGTTTATAGGATACAATGTAAAGTTTGCTCGAAGTGGTACATTGGTGAAACGTCGTGGTGCTTATGCGATAGGTCCAAAACACATGAAAGTGATGTACGCAACAAGCACACCAATCCGAAGAAAACGACTCTGGTCAAACACGTTGTTGACACTAACCACGAGTTTGACTTTAGCAGAAAAGAAATCCTGAAGAAAATTCGGAAAAAAGAAATGCTCAAAATCCACGAAGCGAACCAAAGAATTCTGCACGGGGATATGGCACTTAACTTTAAATCGGATGCGGCACACATTTCACCAGTTTTCTACAACCTGATTTTGCGAAATTCCAAACCACCAACTGTAAACCCAGCACAACCTACTTCATACGTAACATCTGTTCTAAAGGTTGACAACCTGATTGACAACAATAATACAAATAATCGATCTACGCGAACCATATATAATTTGAGATCGCTTAAACTCAATTTAATTTGATAAAAACTATTTGTCATATTAAGTTGCGATTGTCACCCGTTAAACGTAAGTCTAAAAAATCTAATTTATACAAATTAACTTGTTAAGCTTTGTTCTAGCCATGATTATGGTCACTCACACTGACCGAATACAAGGGGAATAAAGCTCTGAAAAATAAACAAGTTTTTCATTCAACCGGTCCATATTCAAGCAATACAACAAACATCAATTTGAATATACTTTGTTTCAAAGCCCAGCTCCTTCATCGTCGCATGCAATTCCATACGTTTGGTCCTGTCGTAAACTTGTTTGAAGTCCATGAAAAAATGGTTCGTCCGGACTTGAAACTCTCTGCCCTTCTGCAGAATCCGACGAAAGGTGAATATTTGGTCAGTTGTTGAGCGATCTCGTCTGAATCCGCTTTGATAGTCCCCAATGACACTCTCAGCCCGTGGATTCAGTCCTTCGAATAGTACTCGAGCAAAAACTTTGTAAGCCGTGTTCAGCAAGGCAATTCCACGGTAGTTTTCGCATTCAGTTTTATCTCCTTACTTGTAGAGGTAAAATGGCACCCTCTAGCCACTCGTCAGGCAACTCTTCCGTGTTCCATATTCGTTTTACTAAATCATACATCACATTAGACAATTCCTCACGACGACCCGTCTTCTGCAGTTCTGCTTGTATTGCCTCTGAGACTTCCTCCATTGTTGGTGCTGCTGCGATACGACCGTCGTCGTCAAGAGAAGAAATATCGCTATCATCAGTCACATTATCCTCCCCGTTGTACAATGCATCAAAATGCTCTTTGCATCTCTCCAAGACATCATGTTTTGCAGTAAGCAACGTTCCGTTTACTGGTTCGATTCCTTTGATTGTTTTTACGTTTATAGAACTTTCATGACTCATTTCCGCTACACAATCTCTCTGGCTGAAGTAGCGTCCTATCTTCGAGCTCTCTCTTCTTGCGCCAGTGCAAACGTTTTTCGTCCTTCCTCAGTTCTTTGTATCTCGCATCTGCAATAGGGGGGTCGAAAATCGTATAGGAAAAAAACGCGTCGACAAAATTGGTGGACCTAGCTGAAAACAGACCTTTATGGTACCCTGAGAAAAAGTCAATATGGGAGCGATGAGATCCGAGTCGATCGAGGTGTTGCTAATTGACGAAATGTGTGAAAAAACACGAAAGTCGGTGAAAATGTAGACTTTAGAAAAATTGATTATAACTAACAGATGATAAGTATTTTTTGTTAAGGTAAAATCGTTGATTCCTCTTCAGAATACTCCAAAATTTAGTGGTTTATTGGTGCATATAAACGTTTGGAGTGAGCTGGGAGTCAATCAATGTGGCAAATTGATGGGACCAGTCTTGGAGTCTTACCATCACTTTTTCATGTTTTAATTCCAAAAAAAATGTCTTAAAATGACTTTTCTCCATACATTTTCTCAAAAATGATTTTAAAAATATGTTGCGTATTGACGTTTTCTTATTTTTTATCGATAAATTACATAATTCTAAGCAAAGAATTGTTCTACGGTATATCTCTAAAATTTCTATTATTTTTTTATACGGCTAATTAGATGATTTGATGTACGATGTAGATAGATGTCTACTTTTATGTTGGTGGAAGGTACTTTTCACTACAAGGTTTCTTTCAGCCGCGAAATAAATCATCACAACAAAAACCTTTTAAAAGGTAAAGTGCGACGCAGTCCCTAATGTCCACTTCCAAAATTAATGATATCAGTGGAGGTGACTTACTTACTTACTTTACCGGCACTACAACCCATTAAGGGTCTTGGCCTTCTCCAACATGCTTCTCCAACCGGGCCTATCTGCAGCTAACGTCTCCCAGCTGGTTACTCCCACAGTTCTTAAGTTGGCAAAATCAGCGTCGCTCCACCTGGACTTGGGTCGCCCTGCACTCCTTTTGCCTTCAGGTTTGGACTTCAGAATTTTTTTTGGAATACGATGTTCATTCATTCGTTGTACGTGACCGAGCCAACGTAGTCTATTTATTTTTGTTGTTCTGACTATGTCGGGCTCTCCAAAAAGCTCTATGAGCTCGTGATTATATCGTCTGCGCCATCGGTTCAGTTTTCGGTCAAATACTGGTCCAAATATTGTACGCAGTACCTTTCGCTCGAACGTATGCAGAGATTGTTCATTTTTCTGTGTCAAGCACCACGACTCCGAACCGTACGTAACTACCGGTCTGATCACAATTTTATAAAGTGCGCATTTTGAATTTCGGCTTACTGACTTGGACTTTAGAATTTTCAGCAGGCTGTAATAACTCCGGTTGCCCAAAGTTACTCGCCTTTTTATTTCGTCCGCAATGTCGTTGTTTATGTTCAGCTCTGATCCAAGGTATACGAACTTATTGACCATTTTGAATGTGTGTGTGTCGATCGTTACGTTATCTTCCCGATATCGATTCGTAGGTGGGATGATCATGTATTCCGTTTTTCCGTCATTGACCTTCAACCCAAGGTCGGTACCTTTCCTCTCCAAGGCCATAAACTTATCTTTAACAACATCCATAGTTCGGCCAATAATGTCCAGGTCATCTGCAAAACCAAGCAACTGACTGGACTTGGAGAAAATGGTGCCGCTGGAGTCTATGTCCATGGTTTGAACAGCTGCTTCGAGTGTTAAATTAAAAAGCAGCGTTGCAAGAGGATCTCCTTGACGTAGGCCTTCCTCAATGTCGAAAGTCTCTGACATTTGATTGCGGATCCTTACTCGGCTGTTAGCTCCGTTTAGTGTTAGCTTCGTTAGCGAGATCAGTTTGTTGGGAATTCCGAACTCGTCCATGACTCTCCATAGCTTACTTCTTCTAACACTGTCACAAAAAAATTAAAGAAGACCCAGACCTCAAGGACCTGGGTGAAAATGTCTCGAGAATAAGACGAACGCAAAAAGGCGAAATGCTGTTTGAACTCAAGAAGGGCCCAGAAATTAAAAGTGCAGATTATAAAGAACTAGTCAAGAAGTCACTGGGCGAAGCAGCAAAAGTGAGAGCGTTGTCCCACATGACCACGATTGAATGTAGGTATATGGACGAAATCACGACAAGCGAAGACCTTCGAAAAGCCCTGACAGAGCAAGGTAATATAAATGACGAGATAGATTCCATGACGATACGTATGAGAAAAACGAGAGACGAACTCCAAACGGCGGAAATAAAACTTTCAGTGGACGCAGCGATTAAGATTCTGAAAATCGGCAAGATAAAGGTGGGCTGGTCCGTATGCCCGTTGAGGGAAGCCCAGCAGTTGGAAAGGTGGTTTAAGTGCATGGACTTTGGACACCAAGCAAGGAACTGCAAGAACGAAGATAGATCCAAGTTGTGCAGGAGATGTGGGGAAGAAAACCACCTAGCAAGAGATTGCACGAAACCACCAAAATGCCTGCTGTGCACGTCAGAAAATGACCACGTGACGGGGGGAGCGAGATGCCCAGTCTATAAACAGGCGCTTAAATCAAAGACGGGACAAGAATGGAAGTGATCCAAATAAACCTTAATCATTGTGACATGGCACAACAACTTCTTTGGCAAGCCACAGCGGAGCAAAACTGTGACGTAGCAATTATTGCAGAACCGTACCGAATTAATAAAAACAACGGTAACTGGGCTGTTGACAGAGCCGGGATGGCCGCAATATTGACGACGGGAAAGTATCCCATACAAGAAGTTGTATCAGGCACCCACGAAGGATTCGTGATTGCGAAAATTGACGGAGTGCATATTGTCAGCTGTTATGCACCACCAAGATGGACGATTGAACAGTTTGAACGAATGTTAGACTTACTCACAGGAGAGCTAACGGGATTAAGCCCAGTCAACATTGGAGGCGACTTTAACTCATGGGCAGTTGAGTGGGGCAGTAGATTTACAAACGAACGAGGCTTCATTCTACAAGAAGCGCTAGCTAGACTGAATGTGGTTCTGGTAAACGTGGGAAACACAACTACTTTCCGCAAGAATGGACGAGAGTCGATTATTGACGTGACATTCTGTAGTCCAACACTAGTACCAAGTCTGAATTGGCGAGTGGATGAAAGCGACACATACAGCGACCACCAGGCATTGAGGTACACTTTGAAAAAGAGTACGGTGGCGGCAAGGCAGATGAATCAAGTAAGAGAGCGGAGATGGAAGACGAGAAATTTCGATCAAGAAGCTTTCAAGGAATACCTCCAATCAGAAGACGAGGGCGTTGAGAAATCGGCAGAAGAATTGACGAAAGTATTGGTGCATGCATGCGACGTAGCGATGCCAAGAAGGATAGAACCGAAGAATAAACGAAAATCGGCATTTTGGTGGAACGACGAAATGAGGCTCTTGCGCGCAGACTGCTTCATGACAAGAAGGAGGATGCAGCGGGCCAAAAGTGAGAGTGCCAGAGCCGCGAGGCGAGACGAACATCGTACGGCAAAACTAACATTAAAGCGGGTAATCCGAGCTAGCAAGAGAAACTGCTTTAAGAAGCTGTGCCAGGAAGCTGACGCAAATCCATGGGGAAACGTGTACAGGATAGCGATGACAAAAATTAGAGGTTCATCAGTGCCAAAAGAAAGTTGTCCTGCGAAGCTAGGAGCCATAGTGAGAGGGCTATTCCCGCAACATGAACAGGTCGCATGGCCGCAAACTCCTTACGACGATGAAATTGAAGACAGACAGGACCGGGTGATCACTATAGAAGAGATTCAGGCGGCTGTCAAAAAGCTGAAAAATAACAAGGCGCCAGGACCAGATGGGATCCCCAATGTAGCTTTGAAGACGGCGGCATGCATAAAGCCGGACATGCTCAGATTGACATTGCAGAAGTGCCTCGACGACGGAAATTTTCCTGATATATGGAAGAAACAGAACCTGGTCCTACTACCAAAACCAAGGAAACCACAAGGTGAACCATCATATAGACCTATATGTTTGCTGGATGGTATGGGAAAACTGCTGGAGGCCATGATCCGGAACAGATTACACAAAAACACAGAGGGTGAGCACGGACTGTCAGACGACCAATTCGGATTTCGAAAAGGAAGATCGACGATCGAAGCAATAGAAAGAGTTATGGAGATTGCCGACAAGGCGCGAAAGAAAAAAAGAACAGGAACCGCTTCTGCGTTATAACGAAGATAGACGTTGAAAATGCCTTTAATAACGCAAGTTGGACGGAGATAGCTAAGGCAATGCATGCTATGAGAGTCCCCGATTTCCTCTGCAGGGTAATGAAAAGCTATTTCGAACGACGGGTGCTAATGTACGGTACCAGGGAAGGGAAAAAGATGGTAGACATCACAGCTGGTGTTCCACAAGGATCCATATTAGGACCAACGCTGTGGAATACGATGTACGACGCAGCGCTGCGGCTGCAGCTGCCAAGATGGGTTACGACGCTTGCTTTTGCCGACGACCTAATTTTCATAGTTATCGGAACGTCAAAGTTGGAGGTGGAAGTCGTCACGAAAGAGGCGTTGGAAACTGTAGAAAGTTGGATGACAATGGCTAAACTGAAGCTGGCCCATCAGAAAACCGAGATCATGCTCGTGAGCAATTGTCGGAAAACTGAGCGGATTGTAATGAACATCGAGGGAACGAGATCACATCCACTCGCCAGCTAAAACACCTTGGAGTCATGTTAGACGATCGTGGAAACTTTAATGCCCACGTAGATTATACGTGCGAAAAGGCAATGAAAGCCAATGCAGCACTGGCCATGATAATGCCGAATGGGTTTGGACCGCGCAGCAGTAAAAGGAGGCTCCTAGCAAGTGTTACCCTATCGATACTGCGCTACGGGGCACCAGCGTGGATAAGGGCGTTAGACACAAAGAGGAACCGTAGGAGGTTGATAAAAACCCAGAGGTTGTCAGGCATAAGGGTAGCAAGCGCATACAGAACGATTTCCTCGGAAGCGGTATGTGTGATAGCCGGAACGATGCCTATATGCATAATGCTGATGGAAGACAGTGAATGCCACAGACTGAAGGAAAGGGGGGCCAAAACACCAAAACAGTGAGGGCACAAGTAAGAGTCGAATCACTGAGTCAATGGCAGCGAGAGTGGGACTCCGCGGAAAATGGAAGGTGGACTCATAGGCTTATCCCGGACGTAACCACATGGGTAAATAGGGAACACGGAGAGGTTAGCTTCCACCTGACGCAGTTCCTGTCGGGTCATGGGTGCTACAGGAAGTACCTGCATAGGTTTGGACACGCGGCATCACCTTTCTGCGTGACATGCGTTGAAGAGGAAGAAACTGCAGAGCACGTTGTGTTTGTCTGTCCCCGTTTTGAACAGGAGCGATGTGAGCTGATAGCCGCGAGCAGGCCAGACGTAAACGCCGACAACATAATATCGGAAATGTGTCGCGACGAAGAAGTGGGGAAAGTAGCGGACAACGCAATTGCGAAGATAATGGTGAAGCTACAAAGTGCATGGAGAGACGATCAACGAAGACTGGCAGTTGATCTGAGAAAGTAGGTGCGAAAGCACAGCCCCTCCCCGAAGTAATGCTGTGAGGCGGTTCCGGGGAGACGAGAGCGTGGCGATCAAGGAAGGAGGTTTTAGTTGGTAAAAATCCAACACTACCTGGGTCCAGGAGGACCAGGTGCCTTTTGAAGGTTTCCTCACCCTTGAGAAAAAAAAAAAAAAAAACTGTCATAGGCTGCCTTGAAGTCAACGAACAAATGGTGTGTTTCAATGTTGTACTCCTTGCACTTCTCCAAGATCTGTCTGATATTAAACAGCTGGTCCGATGTTGAACGACCTACACGAAAACCACTTTGGTATTCACCTATCGGAGATTCCGTGTATGGATGAAGGCGCTGATATAGAATATTTGCAAATATCTTGTAAGCAATATTCAGCAGAGCGATTCCTCGAAAATTGCCACACTCCAATTTGTCACCTTTTTTGTATATGGGACAAAGTATGCTGGTCTTCCACTCTTCCGGTAACTCCTCGTCATTCCAGATGCGTATGATGAGCTCATGCATCTCCATACATAGCGCGTTGCCGCCGTTCTTGAAAAGTTCACCGGGTAGGTTGTCAGTCCCCGGGGCTTTGAAATTTTTGAGCTTTAAAATTTCAGCTTCAACTTCTTGCATCGTTGGTTCTTCTATGTATGGTTGCGCCGTCTGAAATGGCAATTCGTCGTTTCCGTCGTCTCGGTTGAGCGGTCTGTTCGGGTTAAGCAGTTCCTTAAAGTACTCAGCCCATCTCGCGATACACCTTTCCTCATCTGCTAAGACCAATCCATGCTTGTCCTTACACAACAAAGGTTGTTGACTGTAACCGTTTCTGGATTCGTTCACTTTCCGGTAAAAGTTCCGAGTCTCCTTCCGATTGCCAAACTTCTCAATTTCGATCAAAACTTCCTTGTCACGCTGTCGCTTTTTCCGTCGGAAGAGTTTTCTCTCGAAATTTCTTTTAGAACGGTACTCTTCCTGGCCCGCTCGAGTGAATCTACTTAGAGTTTTCAGGCGAGCTGCGTTTTTGTCGTACATGGCCTTCTGGCATTCATCGTCAAACCAGATATTTCTTTTATTTCCCGTTCTCGTTCCCACTGTCTCTGCTGCGGCGCTCTCTACGTTCCGTCTAATTTGATTCCACGCATCGTCTACGCTTCGTTGTTCGCTGACCATTCCGGCAATAATATTCGTCTCCAGCCTGTCGACATATTGACGTTTAATGTCTTCGTTCTGTAGTTTTTCCACGTCCCACCTTTCCAATGCCGGTTGTCGATTGTGTTGAACCGATATTCGAGACCTTTAAAGGTTGGCAGAACATAACTAATCTTCCATTGGTTAGGGAATTTCCCCGATCTTATGGATTTATTATATAGTATCGACAATGGCAAGCTATGGCTGGAATTTGATCAGGGTTATGTACTTTATATTGATCTAATTTGATAAGGATTGACTTAATTTCTTCTATTTCTATTGAGGGCATGTGGGAATCTGGCATATTCGGGTCTCCAATCACCCTATTTCGGTCCGGTCTTTGGTACACCGAAGCAAAGTAATCAGCAAATAGGTCGCTAGCAGATTGTGTGTCTGTGGCAGTGATGTCGTTATGCTGCACTACTCGTGGTAGTAAGTTTGACGCACGCTATGACTTGGTGTATGAAAAGAAACATTTCGTGTTAGTAGACAGTTTTTCTTCAATGTTTAAAACATAGTCATTTTCACACTTCTCTTGCATGCGTTTAACTTCCTTACGCAAGTCGGAAAATTGTTTATAGTCACTTTCGGCGTTAAGACCCTGTTTCACTTTAGAGTCGTGTGATCTTTTTATGATAGACTTACGATTTATCAACTTTATCAGCTCGTTTGAGTACCAACATGGAAATTTGCTTGTGATACGTCTTACCTTAGGTACGCTAACAAGCAATGTATCTATCAACTCATAGAACCTACTTACGGATTCATCAACATTTAAGCACTCTAATTCTCTCTCCCAATCAATGCTTCGAATCATTCTATTCAGTTTAACGTAGTTCGTTAGTTAAATTTCGGGAGGTTTCTTTCGTTCAAGTATTTTAATGGTTTCAGGTTCAGCGTGATCATCAAGGCAGGGTGTTGCTTGTCAATTTTAACTAAAGGGTCTATATCTTCTATTACTGATAGTTTTGTATGGTCAACTTTGGATTCCGTCTGAGTTTAAGTTACACTCAATAGAATCAGAAAGATTGTAATCTCCGAGTAGTAAAAATTCACTATTCGGATAGTTAACGCTTAGAATTTCATCTATCTTTTTGAAGTGGGTGTTGTACTCGTACTGATCAAGCGTATTATTTTCGTTTATGTATTTAACATTTATAAAGAGTCTTTCTGAGTCACATTTCTTAATTGATTCATAAGTCTTCGTCCGTCACTTCCCAGTCGTCCAATCTACGTGAATAGAATTTTGATTTAACTTCAATCAAGCAACCTCCACCATCAAACTTGATTGCACGTGTGAGATCACGGTCTGCTCTATAAACTGTAAAGTTTCTATCGAACAGTTCGTTGCAGTGAATGCTGTCATTTAGCCATGTTTCACTGAGCACTACAACATCAATATCACTACTCAGAATGTTCGACATAAAATCCTCGGTTTTTGTTCTCAGATTTACTTAGCATTTACTTAAAGAATCGTAATATAACCGAGTGTTTTACAGCATAAATATCATGACACCTGCTTCGAAACATGGCTCCTGAAGCAAAACACATGTCCGACATGTCGCCAGTATATTATGGAAATTGAAGACAGTAACAATGACGGTGGTGAGGATAGTGATGATTTAATCGAAACAATGCCTGAAGCGGGAAAACAACAATTTTCGCAAAGGGTAAATACATATCGGAACCTTCACCGTCGGCTCCTTCGCCTACGGAACCGTCGTGTTGAGTAAGATTATCTTATAGCTAGCCCGAGAAATTCGCTAAAAATAATTTTAGATTTTAAATGAAACTGTACATATCTGTCTATTACATTTTGCTTCAAACATAAGATTGAATTAAAGTATCAAATAAAATTAAAAGCAAAATTATTACAATTGGGGTCAACATAAATTACCATCTTTCATGTTTCATCAGCTACCAGCTGGTTTCGCTTTTATATATTTTAGATATTAAAACGAGGGGTAGTCACGGCGATTAAATCTCATATAAAAAGTCGAATATAGTTCGTACTGATTAGCCCTTCGCAAGAAACTGTGTGTATGTGTGTATCTACAAAACAAATGTCAATAATATTTACATGACATGACTTTAGTTGTTTTGATTATGGCAAGCTAAACATGTTTTTAAATTTTTTCTTCTTTCAAATAGTAATAACTACTACAGTTGGAAGAAGAAGCTATAATAATGTATTTATTAATTAAATTTCGGTGAATCAGTGTCTAATAAGTGCGAAAAGAAATATTTCGATGGTGTGTGTAATCTGAAGAACTTAACGTTGACGTCCAAAAGATTTACTTCATTGAAAACTCTTGCTTTGGCTACTTTTTAGATTATGTGGACGTTTTGAGCATTACAACCAATCGAATTGACTATACCGACTATACCACTAATCCAATAATAAAAAAATTTGTTCGAAATCTAGTTATTTAAAAGAATTTGAAAAATAATTTTGCCATAATCAAAACAAAAACATGTTACGCGGCCCCGTACGAATCGCGATACGGTGCAAAGAATATCGGGAATATTTAATTAAATTTTTGATAAAGTTCTTATAAAGATGCATCGTGAAAAGACAATAGTGAAAAAGCCGTCCGAACGTTGTAACCCAAGAAATACAGCTACCAGACCATACCGGCTGTGTATAGCGAACCCTAGGGATGGCAGATAATTGATATGGTTATCAAATATCGATAA
>CM055406.1:106690008-106707374 GCA_029228625.1 Pseudolycoriella hygida | reverse complement strand
CGTAGGATGTTTCCATTAACTTTGGTTTCTATGAAAGTGCACATTTTGTATGGAAAATGACGATGTTCTAAAGGTCATATCTCCGGATCCACTGGACCGATTTTTTTGAGTAAAAAGTCGATTTTAATCAGAATTTTACGTAGAATCCGAAAAACTAGGGCTCAGAAAGATACGACGCAAGGCAAAAAAGTCAAAATCTAGCTGTATATATGGTTCCGAAGTCTACGAAAAAAAATTTTCTAAATTTTTTAGTCGTGGGGACTTGCGTCACGGGCGCATTGCTACCGCGCGCCCATGATAGTTGAACTATCGTGGCAAATGTTGAACTATAGTTACGATAGTTGAACTATAGTGACGACGGTTGGAACTATCGTGACGATAGTTGGAATTATCTTGACGATAGTTGGAATTATCTTGACGATAGTTGGAACTATCGTGACGATAGTTGGAACTATCGTGACTATAGTTGGAACTATCGTGACGATAGTTGGAACCGTCGTGGCGATAGTTGAACTATCGTGGCGATAGTTGTTGCGATAGTTGAACTGTCGTGGCGATAGTTGAAACTGTCGTGGCGATAGTTCAACTAACGTGGCCATAGTTCAACTATCGTGGCGATAGTTGAACTATCGTGGCGATAGTTGAACTATCGTGGCGATAGTTTTTACGATAGTTGAACTGTCGTGGCGATAGTTGAAACTATCGTGGCGATAGTTGAAACCTTCGTGGCGATAGTTGAAGCTATCGTGCCGATAGTTGAAACTATCGTGCCGATAGTTGAACTATCGTGGCGATATTTGAACTATCGTGCCGATAGTTGAAACTATCGTGGCGATAGTTGAACTATCGTGGCGATAGTTGAACTATCGTGGCGATAGTTGAACTATCGTGGCGATAGTTGAACTATCGTGGCGATAGTTGAACTATCGTGGCGAAAGTTGAAATATCGTGGCGATAGTTGAACTATCGTAGCGATAGCTGAACTATCGTGGCGATAGATGAACTATCGTGACGATAGTTGGAACTATCGTGGCGATAGTTGAATTATCGTGGCGATAGTTGAATTATCGTGGTTATAGTTGAACTATCGTGGCTATAGTTCAAATATCGTGGCGATAGTTGAACTATCGAAGCTATAGTTGGAGTATAGTGACGATAGTTGTTACGATAGTTGAACTATTTTTCGTTTATTTAAGAACTCTTTACAGACCCTATTTGGGTATTTCGTAAAGGAAACAATGAGCTCATACCAACCTCGAAACGAAGACAACTTTTTCGTTATTTAAAAGCCTTGGGAACCGACATACTCTTCAGTCAATGACTAGTGGTTCACAGAGGTCATCTTTAATGTATAACCGAGACAGTATATGTTTAACAGGTTGAGCAAAGAGTTAGTCCAACGTTAGATTTCGTTGGGTTAGTCCCAAATGTCCTTAATTTGAAAAACTGACTCGAATTAGTGAGTTTCCATTTTGTTTGAGGAGGCCTGATAAAAACGATGCTTTCCAGTGAAGCTTTGGTTAAAAAAAATTGGTAATTTCAAAAAAGTACCTCGATAGCTACCGCTGTGGGCATGACTTGTGTTTGTGCATACATATTTAGATAAGTATGTAAAAATCCGTTTTCCTTGGGTAGCTTCCATCTCCTTAGTCCCACATAGCAACGGATTTTCTCATAATTATCTAAATATGTATACACAAACACAAGTCATGCCCACGGCGGTAGCGGAAGGCGTGACGCAGTCCCCACACTTCAAAAAAAGTCCTCAAACTCAAAAAACGCCTTATTTAAAAAAAAACTACGTCGCAGCAGCTTTCCAACGAGCCCAGACTCATCAAAATGGGTTAGAAATTGGCTGAGATATCGAGGTTTGAAAATGACATTTTTCTATGAGCCATCGATTTTTCAATTGTTCTCATAATTATGAAAACTTTTTTTCTGGTCTATCGGTTTCTATCTATCTATCCATCTATTAACAATTTTCGGTTTCGAGAACTAGACAGCCGAACTTCCTGAAATTTTAAGGGAACTCGGGTTTGGCCCCAAATGAAAAATTTCATATACCGCTTTTCCGAGAAAACTTTGGAAAAGTCGTGAAATCTGGAAAAGTGGTCAATTTTGAGGGTTTTTCACGTAGTGCGCGGAGTTTTCAAATTTTAGTTCTGGAATGACAATACTTAGAGAGTTGGTTTCTTCGGAAAAGTTTTAGAGTTTAGAGTTTGGTCAGGAAAACTTTATGGTATCTTAAGAAAATGGCAGCCAGCAGTCAAAGTGGCGCCATTTTGAATTTTCCTAAGCAATAAATTAGTTTTTTTTTTCATTTCGAATTTTAGCTTCGGAATGACAATACTTAGAGAGTTGGTTTCTTCTCGAAAGTTGTAGAGATTGGTGCGGAGACATTTTTAGGATCCTAAGAAAATGACTGCCAGCTGTTATAGCGGCACCATCTTGGATTTTCGTTTATGCTTTTTCGGTTTCCGAATTTTAGCTCCGGAATGACACTACCTACAGAGATGGTTTCTTCTAGAAAGTTATAGAGTTTCATCAGGAGAATTTTTTGTTATCATAAGAAAATTTTTTGCTATCTTCTGAATTAGAATAGCTAGACAGTTGGTTTCTTCGGGAAAGTTATAGAGATTAGTGAGGAGAATTTTTTTGAGATCCTAAGAAAATGGCTGCCAACTGTCAAAGTAACGTCATCTTTGATTTTTTGCTATCTTCTGAATTAGAATAGCTAAACAGAAGGTTTTTTCTGGAAATTTATAAAGATTGGTGAAAGGAAGTTCTAGCCTGAAGCCGGAAATTTGTTTTGCCGAAAATGCTGACCACAAATCAATGAAAGTTTTTCTGAAACTGGATTTTCAAAATGCGTTCAACGAATTAGAAAGGTGCTGTTAAACACATATCAAAAGTGCCCTTGAATATACCCTTTTATAAAACAATGCTATTCCGCTCCAACAATATTGACATTCGGCAACTTTGACATCTTATCGCAATGCGGATGCCAACAGGGATCCATGTGGACCACTGATTTTTAGTATTTCAATCCATGAAATGGTACGTAGGTTGGAATCTGAATTTAACGTCTGGTACCTGGACGATGGATCTCTCGGTGGTTCACCAGAAATTGTATTGAAAGACCTGACTATTATCATTGAAATGTCAGCCCAATTAGGCTTGCGACTAAATTTTTCCAAATGTTATGGTGACAAACGGCAGATCTTTGAGGATTTCAACAATCTTGCACCTGGAATTAGTTGGAAAACTTCCGACATTGATTTGCACGGAGCGCCACTAAAAGACACTGGAATTCCATCAGCCATTCATACAAAATCATACAAAATCTAAGTTGCAACGAATGGTCAATCGCATGTACGGTCTCAGTTCGCATCAAGCTTTTTACTTAATTCGACAATCTTTTTCAGTACCACAATTCACGTATTTACTTCGAACGTTGCCCTGCTGGCGCGCAATGACTGATTTACAAGAATACGACTACTTTCTGAAGGCTTCAATTGGAGCCATATCTAATTGAACGGTGTTCTGCAGTAACTGAGTGTTTTCATTGTGGTAACAATAGAATGACAAAGATGGTGCAGAACACCGTTCAATTGTCAGTTGAATTCCTTGGAGTGGAATGAGGCAGCACTCCCGGTCAAGTATGGTGGTTTAGGTTTGAGAAGCGTCACTAACCTATGCTTTTCAAGTTTCTTGAGCTCTTACTCCACCAATCCGTTTGGCTGACGAAGCTTTTGTACTGTGGCATTCAATAACTGGACAAGATACGTTAGAGTCTCCACACTGTAAATACCAAAGAAACTGGGATCATATTCTCTGTGCAACGATACAACCGAGGAATTTTGAATCTTGTTCGTCAGACGTTGATAAAGCAAGGATTTTAGCTAATGTTTCAAAAGATTACCAATATGTCATCCCCACGAATGCAGGTGCTTCATGAAAGTAGATAAGTTTGGGCATCACGGTTTAGCGTGCAAAAAGAGAAAGAAATCACATCACGAGACAATTTAACGACTTGATTAAACGAGCCCTAACTAATTCACAAATTGGATATTGAATGCTGAAGTATTTAGTTACATTCTGGAACATTGCTTATGGTAGTGGCTTACTGGTTTCGGTCTGGTGCAGCTGAATTGAAAGGAGTGCAGATTTTTGTGGCGTTTGCAAGAAATTGAAAGTTAAAATTTGAGTGTTTTGTTGTGTGCACAATGGTCTTGGAAGAACATTCTTATAGAAGTTCTAAGCGACATCATTCGGAAATGGACGGAACAAATATTGTCAACATAGCAACTGAGAATATCTCGAATGAAGTGTTGTATCATGTGATCATGAGAAATAATGAACATTTATTAGAACTAGAGAAGATATTTCAATTCCAATTCAATGAAAATAATCTTCTCAAAGCTGAGCTCATCGAGTTAAAGGAATCACATGAAAATATTTTATCTGAATTAAAGCAAATGAAGAAAAATCGTGCGTCGGGGACTGGTGATAAAATACTCTCTAGTGTGAAGGATGTCAAAAAATGCTTGAATGATGGTCTTTCTAAGGTAACAGCGACAGTAGATACACCGAAGAGTTCCAAAAAATCGTCATATGCGGATATAACCAAAAGTCAGCCTATTGTCATCATTAAGCCGAAAAATTCTTCACAGCAGGTCAGATGGTAAAAAGCCAGATGTCCTAACTCTGATTCCCTGGAAGAGAGGTAAGCCTTTGGCTTGGGACTTTACCTGTGCTGGCACAGTATGTCAATCCTACATTTCATCTACGAAACGAAAAGCAGGAACGGCCACAAAAACAAAGAGAAAATGTGAAACATTCAAAATATACATCGCTGGAAAGTCCGTTCACATTTTGTCCAGTTTCAATCGAAACTTTCGGTTCTTGGGGTCCAGAGGGAAAAGCCCTAATTGATGAAATAGGGAAGAAACTTCAGGAGGTTTCAGGGGAAAAAAGATCAAAAAGTTATTTCTTACAACGCATCAGCATTGCAAATCAGCGAGGAAACGCGGCCTCAATTTTAGGAATCATCCCGGATAACAGTGAGAAATTAGAAGAAATTTATTATGTTGTCTAATCATTTCAAAGTCCTTTAGTTTCTTTTTTTTCTATGACATATATTTTAATTTTTTATAACTTCTACTTCTGCTCATGAATCTTTGTATTTTTCTTAAAAAGTGATTCTCTCTTGCACTAACTTTGTCAATCAGTAAATTTGTTATTTGTATTATTTTTGTATTTAGATTAAGAAGGAAAAATGTAAAATCCAAGCTTTCACAGATCGGAATGACTATTAAATATCCAATAAATAGAATGTTCTTCTATGTTCTAACAAAAACTTTGTTTTCTATCAACATGTAATATGCGTAAAGTTTGGTAGGGAATAAAAATATGTAGAATTGAAATTGAACTATCGATTCGATTGAGTTGATAGTTGATGGCAGGAGTTGAGAGTTGCCAATGCTAATACGAGTAGGTCTTCAAAGCAGTAATTGATTGTTTTTAAGGCGAAATCTCAGGAACAGAAGGCGGGACGTACCAACATTATAGAACCATTGAGAAAAGTAAATACTAAACAACCTAAATGCATGTAGGTTGTTTAGCAAATATCTGATTTCTACTAGTGCGTAGTTTGAGTTATTCACAAATAGGCGCGATATTTTAGAATAGAGCTCTTAAAAACTACGCTATGAAAATTCCGGCGGTGAATAAAATTTTAGAAATTATTATCCAGAAACCACTGATCTGAATCGTTGTCAATTTTTTAGTCCTAAACAATATGGTTTTCGCGAAGGCTGCGGAACTTATACCGCATTGTTTGAGTTGACCAATATGGTCAATCTGAAGATTGATCAACA
Organism: Pseudolycoriella hygida; assembly: GCA_029228625.1. Lineage (NCBI taxonomy): Eukaryota > Metazoa > Arthropoda > Insecta > Diptera > Sciaridae > Pseudolycoriella > Pseudolycoriella hygida. Next base: position 106,701,495 of record CM055406.1, on the reverse strand, counting down.
AAATGTTGTTTCTGGCCTATTCTTGGACCTATCAAAAGCATTTGATACCGTAGTGTATAAACTTTTATTGACTAAACTTAAGCTCGTAGGTATTCGGGGAATTGCATATAACTTAATAAAGAGTTATTTGAATAATAGAAAGCAATTTATAGTTTGTAACGGTGTTCAAAGTATGATGAGAGATGTGACGATTGGGGTAACCCAAGGTGGTGTACTTTCCCCCTTACTCTTTATAATTTTTATCAACGATCTCTTTAAATTGCCAATTAAGTCATCCATTTTCGGGTTTGCGGATGATACTAATATGTTTACATCGTCATCCATTGTCGCCGATAACATTTTGGAGCTTTCAAATGATCTTAAAATAGTTGCGGAATACTTTCGTGTTAATAAGCTGACCTTAAACTTAGGAAAGACGATGTTGGTCCATTTTCGCAAGCCTCATACAAAAATTAACAATTTACCGACCTTAAGTTTTAATGGTTTTACTATAAAAACTTGTTCCTCTGTAAAATTACTTGGTATAGTGTTGGATGAATTTGTTAATTGGGAAGAGTATGTCTCCTACATTGGTAGCATCGTCGCAAGTCGAACAGGAGTAATTAAAAAACTGCGTTTTCTACCGAAAAGAATTTTGAGGCTCATATATTTCTCGACTATTCACTGCCACCTCACGTACTGCATTGGGATTTGGGGTACTGTCAAAAAATCTTGCTTAGAAGAGCTTCAAGTTTTACATAAGAGGGCTCTAAAAGCAACTCATAACCTATCATCGCGATTTTCATCTGAACGCCTCTTTAAGGTTGAATTCCCGACTATGTTAACTTTAGCCACGATGTATGAGCTAGCTGTCTGTAAATTTATCTTTTGTTGCACGAAAAATCTTAAGCATCACTCCTTGACTTTTTCTGACAATATAAATCATTATGGTACTCGGTACTCTTATCTTCTGAGAAAACCCAAAATTAATTCAAATTATGGCAAACGAAGTCTATCATTTGCTGGACCATCCTTATTTAATGTATTGCCTTCTGATATTAGAAATGCAACGCAAGCCTTAGAATTCAGTCGCAAATTAAATGCCTATTTGTTATTAAATATCTTCCGTCTTTGATATTACTTATTTTGAATATACCACATTAGAAACGAAGAGTTTGTTATTTTATCATGCTCGGAGCGGTAGCGGAGAGCGTGACGCAGTCCCCACACCCCAAAAAAAACGTCCACAAACCCAAAAACCTCCATACAAAAACCTTTGGGACAAGACACGATGTATAGGCGAAGTTTTGAGTTTTTTCCCCTCGCCCCCTTCCCCTCTAAATTATTTTTTTTTATTATTTTATTATTATTATTTTAAACTACGTCGCAGCAGCTTTCAAACAAACCCTCACTCATCAAAGTCGGTTGAAAATTGGCTGAGATATCGCCAATCAAAGATGACCAATTCCTATGGAAAAGTGGTCAAATTACCTTTGTAATTAATAACAATTTTATTCCTGTGTGGTGTGTCAACGATCTATGTAGGTATCTATCTATGTATCTATCTATCTACTTTTTTTTTTCTCGAGAACCGCTCGAGCGATTTTCTTAAAATTTTCAGGGAACGTCAGTCTCGGTCCCAAATGAAAAATTTCATATGCCGCTTTTCCGGGAAAATTCTGGAAAAGCCGTGGCATGTGGAAAAGTGTTCAAAGTGGTAATGCACGGAGTTTTCGAATTTTAGCTCCGAAGTGACGATAGCTAGAGAGTTGGTTTCTTCGGCAAAGTTATAGAGTTTGGTCAGAAAAATTTTTTGGGATCTTAAGATCTTAAGATTTTCAGAATATGGCTGCCAGCGGTCAAACTGGCGCCATCTTGAATTTTCCCAAGCAATAAATTAGGTTTTTTTTGGTTTTTCGAATTTTAGCTCCGAAGTGACGATAGCTAGAGAAAAGGTTTCTTCGGTAAAGTTATAGAGTTTGGTCAGAAGAATTTTTTGCGATCTTCAGAAAATGGCTGCCAGCGGTCAAACTGGCGCCATCTTGAATTTTCCCTAGCAATAAATTAGGTTTTTTTTGGTTTTCGAATTTTAGCTTCGGATTTTTAGCTCCGGAATGATAACACTTAGAGAGTTGGTTTCTTCTACAAAGTTATAGAGTTTCATCAGGAGAATTTTTTGGTATCATTAGAAAATGGCTGCCAGCTGTCATAGCGCCGCCATCTTGGATTTTCGTTTATGCTTTTTCGGTTTTCGAATTTTAGCTACGCAATGACACTACGCAGAGAGATGGTTTCTTCTAAAAAGTTATAGAGATTCATCAGGAGAATTTTTTGGTATCATTAGAAAATGGCTGCCAGCTGTCAAAGTGACTCCATCTTGAATTTTTTGCTATCTTCTGAATTAGAATAGCTAGACAGTTGGTTTCTTCGGGAAAGTTATAGAGATTGGTGAGGAGAATTTTTTTGATGAATAGAAAGTAGGTTTGCCGAGGCGCGGAAGTTGGTCAAAATCGAGGCGAGAGTTTTCGCCAAAAAATTTTTTTCGTCAGAATCGATAGATATTGACTTGGGCATCATTTTGATGAATAGAAAGTGGGGTCGCCGAGGCGCGGAAGTTGATCAAAATCGAGGCGAAAGTTTTCGCCAAAAAATTTTTTTCGTCGGAATCGATAGATATTGACTTGGGCATCGTTTTGTTGAATAGAAAGTGGGGTCGCCGAGGCGCGGAAGTTGGTCAAAATTTAGGCGAAAGTTTTCGCCAAAAATTTTTTGTCGTCGGAATCGATAGATCGGAGAAAATTTTTTTCGGAGAAAAATTTTTTTTAAAGAAAAATTTTTTTCGGAGAAATTTTCTTTCTAAGAAAATTTTCTTTTTTGAGAAAATTTTTTTAAAAAAATAGAAATTTTTTTAACAACTGAAAACTTCCAAAACGACTGATATCACAACAAAAACCTTTTTAAAGGTAGAGTGTGACGCAGTCCGTAAGTCCGCTTCCAAAATTAATGATATCGCTTGAGGTGACGCTATCGCAGATAATACGCAGAAGTTCGTTTGATATCATTAATTTTGGAAGCGGACTTACGGACTGCGTCACACTCTACCTTTAATAGTACATTATGCACCGCTGTCCAGGATGCTCTATTTTGACGATTTGGAGGTTATTTCCCGAGCCGAAGGCGGGGGAAATAATCCAAATCGTCAAAATAAACCATCCTGGACAGCGGTGCATATATAGTTTTATCTATCGAGAGCAATATATCGAGTTAAACAGTTTTGCCCTAGGGAATTAAGTACGAGATTACTGCTCTAGATAGATAAAAAGGTTTTTGTTGTGATATATGTGAGTAGTAATTAAGCCTACCCTATCCGTCTTCCTTTCCCTTTCTTCTTTCTCTTTCCTCTTTTCTTCTTTCTTTTTTCCAACTTATACCATATGTTGCAACACAAATGAATTGCTTGTTCTTGATTCTGATTGAATTTTTTTCTTTTATAGATATTTTCTTTTGCATAACTAGTTTTAAAATATGTTTATAATTTCTGAATTATTTCTACTGTAACTATTCTAACTTAGTAGCTCCCTCAAACTGATAGTATAGCACACTGGAGTTACGCTATACAATTAGTTTCTAATGTAAACAAATTTTGTCAGAAATAAATGACATGAAATGAAATGAAATGATAGACTCGGACTTTTCCTACCCCGAAATATTTTCAAGGTGTGATAACCAGAAATCTAGGGGTTTCTACTGCCGAAGAAATATAATTTACAGCATTTTAATTTAACTGATATGTTGAAAATTAACCAACATGGGTAAGCCCGACACCAGAAAATTGATGGATCTTTTTCTAGATGATGATGTTGGTGATGATGGTGTCTTTTTCTAGATAAAATTTTTCTGATCGATTTCCTTAGTGCAAATGTGAATGAGTTATTAAGGGAAAATATATTGAAAGAAAAGAACTGATGAAACGCAATTTTTGAAATCCAGAAAATCAGTCAAGGGACCTGACCCACCCAAAAGGTGGGACCTAGTTTGATGTTAACATTAAAATAATAGGTGAGTTCCCTTCAGAGTTTAACGAGTTGGTTAAATTTAATTTTTCGATAAACTGCTAAATCGCATCAAACCTACTCAGAATTAAATTTAACCGGATAAATGCTGATAAATTTATTGTAGCTTCGGAGCTAGTTTTTTGGTAACTTTATCGAGATAAACAACGCACGAAGTTTGAAATTTGCTTCTCAGTGTGATTTTAGGAAGTTTGTGAAATGATAATTTGATGGTTTATTTGTAAATAAAATTTATTTTATGACTAAAATTTCACGTTTCGCTTTTGTGTAAGTTTGAATATACTGAAGTTAATTCGGTTTTTCTCCCGTCAAATAAGAAAATTAAATTTAATTTTGCTGTCAAATTTAGCTAGACGTCAAGTTTATCGACGAGTTAAATTTATCAGCATCGATAAACTCTGAAAGGAACTCACCTAATGATTTTAAATTAAAATTATATACCTATTTGGGTTGATGGGTATTTAGATGGTTTGGAGTTTGGCTGCATAACATGGTAACAGTTTAAAACTTTTTTGGATTTCTAGCATTCATCCCGCTATAACTGTTCGAACAGCCACACTTCAGCTGTCAGTAGATCTTTGGAAATCGTAAGGCAGCGTGACAATTGAATCTGATACATTTCCCATAACTTGTAGGAAATGTTGAAATCGTATGGTATCAATATTAATACCCAATGTTTAAGTCGCCGGATCCAAACGACTTTTTCAGCGTACAAAATTTTGTCAGCGCAACAAAATCCGTCACTGGACACGTCGAACTGGAAGCTCATTAATCGCTCGAAAGCCCAAAATAACAAACAACAATGGGTCATTGGTATTGAGGAAAAAACCCTTCCAGCATTACAAGCTTTACATTACCGTCCCTACTGTGGCATGACACGCTTAAGAATAGTCATCGCAAACAATAACAACGCCAACGCTGCACAGTAATCATTTTTCATTATGCTTATTCGGATAACAGATTTGTCACTAGAATATATTTTGATAAATAAAAATTTTTTGCATCTTGATAACCTCTTCCACTCATTACAACAAGATGCGAACACTAGCAATCGTAAACAAGTAAGTATTCCACTCTGCAGAAAGGTAAGTGCCTAAACCAATGCAAGCACATCTCGTCCAAACACAAGTACTTATTGCGAAAATAGACAAATCTCCTCTTACACGCGTTAAAGAAGCAAGTAGCAAAGAGTTGCTTGGCTTCATTACTGAATTGCACCTTTGAGGTAAGCCCACAAACCCGAAACCTTCTTAGGGAAGGTCCCAGTACCAATACGGCAAAAGCAAATTCATATCTCACAGATGACCAACAACAAACTTTCATTCGCCCAAGTTAACATGCATCACTGCAAAGCAGCCGCTATAGAAATCAACATCACGCTTGAATCAAATACATTCGTCATCTTTGTGCAAGAACCATACGTTAGGGAGAATTTGATTTGTAAATTTGACCCACGCAGATTTAATATTATAAGCCATATTGGCCTCGAAAAAATTCGCACCTGCATTCTAGCATCAAAAAACTGTAACATTTTACCCCTTCGACAATTCTGTAGAGGAGATCTAACTGCCGCACTAATGAAGTTTAAAATCAATGCAAATGTACGCACGTTCATTGTTGCATCAGTGTATGCCGTAATAAAAATGTACTGCCACCAACTCAAGAGTATGTTGACCTAGTCAACTATAGTAAGACCCGCAACTTACTCACAGGGTTTTTTTTTTTTTTTTTGTAAGGGGGAGGAAACCTTCAAAAGGCACCTGGTCCTCCTGGACCCAGGTAGTGTTGGATTTTTACCAACTAAAACCTCCCACCTTTGTCGCCATGCTCTCTTCTCCCCGGGACCGCCTCACAGCATTACGTCGGGGAGGGACTGTGCTTTCGCACTTACTCTCTCAGATCATCTCGTCTGTTTGTCCTCTGATTGTCATCTGGTTGTCTTCTTTGATCGTCTCTCCATACATTCTGCAGCCTCGTCATTATTTTTGCAATTACGTTGTCCGCTGCTTTCCACACCTCCTCATCGCGGCACATCTCCGATATTATGTTTTCGGCATTTATGTCTGCCCTACTCACAGTCGTCAGTTCACCTCGCTCTTGTTCGAAGCGGGGACAGACAAACAACACGTGTTCCGCAGTCTCTTCATCACTTTGGCATGTCGTGCAGAAAGGTGACTCTGTGAATCCACACCTGTTCAGATATTTTCTAAAGCACCCGTGACCCGACAGGAACTGTGTCAGTTGGAAGTTAACCTCTCCATGTTTCCTATCTAGCCATGTCTTTATATTCGGTATTAGTCTATGGGTCCACCTTCCCTTGTCCGTGGAGTCCCACTCTTGCTGCCACTGCCTCAGTGATTCGTCTCTTAATTGCGTCCTAGCTGTTTTGGTAATTTGACCCTCCCTTTTCTTCTTTTTATGACATTCGTTGTCTTCCGTCAGCATTATGCATATTGGCATCGTCCCTGCTATGACACATACAGCTTCTAGGGATATCGTCCGGTATGCGCTTGCCACTCTTATGCTTGCCAGCCTTTGGGCTTTATTCAGCCTCCTTCGGTTTCTATTTGTGTTTAGCGCCTCTATCCACGCTGGTGCCCCGTAGCGCAATATCGATAGGGTGACACTTGCTAGGAGTTTTCTTTTGCTGCTGCGCGGTCCGAAGCTATTTGGCATTATTCTAGCCAGTGCTGCGGTAGCTTTCATTGCTTTATCGCACGCGTAGTCTGTATGACTATTAAAGCTTTTGCGGTCGTCCATCATGACTCCAAGATGTTTTAATTGGCGAGTGGATGTAATCTCCTCCCCGCCAATGTTCATTATGATCTTCTCGGTTTTCCTGCAGTTGGCCACTAGCATGATCTCGGTTTTCTGGTGGGCCAGCTTCAATTTTGCCGTTGTCATCCAGTTTTCCACAGTTTCTAGCGCCTCCACCGTCACTACCTCCACCTCCATCTTTGACGTCCCAGAGACCATGAGGATCAAGTCGTCGGCATAAGCGGTCGTCGTAGCGCATCTTGGCAGTTGCAGCCGCAGCGCTGTGTCATACATTATATTCCACAACGTTGGTCCTATTATGGATCCCTGCGGTACTCCAGCTGTGATGTCTACTGTCTTTTTCCCTTCCGTAGTATCGTACGTTAGCACTCGTCGTTCGAAATAGCTTTTCAGCATCCTGCAGATGTAGTCAGGGACTCTCATGGTATGCACCGCCTTAGCAATCTCCATCCAGCTTGCGCTATTAAAGGCATTACTCACGTCTATCTTCGTTACAGCACAAAAGCGGTTACCCCGTATTTTTTGCTTCCGCGCCTTGTCGGTAACCTCTATAACTTTCTTAATAGCGTCAATCGCCGATCTCCCTTTTCGAAATCCAAATTGTTCGTCTGACAGTCCGTGCTTGCCCTCTGTACGTTTTCTTAGTCTATTCAACATCATGGATTCCAGCATTTTTCCCAATCCATCCAACAAGCATACTGGTCTATGCGATGATGGCTTGTCTGGCGGTTTCCCTGGTTTTGGTATGAGGACCAGCTTCTGTTTCTTCCATATATCCGGAAAATATCCGTCGTCGAGGCATTTCTGCATTGTCAATCTGAACATGTTAGGCTTCTCGCATGCTACTGTCTTCAGAGCTATATTGGGGATTCCATCTGGTCCTGGCGCCTTGTTATTCTTCGACTTTTTTGCAGCCATCTGAATCTCTTCTGTAGTGATCAATCGTTCATCTCTGTCTTCAGCTTCATCGTCGTAAGGAGTTTGCGGCCATGCGATCTGTTCGTGCTGTGGGAAGAGCTCTCTCACTATGGTCCCTAGCCTCTCCGGGCACTTTTCTTTTGGGACTGATGTTCCTTTCATCATCGCCATTACTATTCTGAACACTTTGCCCCACGGGTTCGCGTCTGCCTCCTGGCACAGTTTCTTCCAGCAGTTCCTCTTACTAGTCCGGATTGCTCGCTTCAGTGCTAATTTTGCATTACGATGTTCTTCGCACCTCACTTCTCTGACGCTCTCATTTCTGGTCCTTTGCATCCTCCTTCTTGTCTTGAGGCAATCCACTCGTAGGAGCCTTATTTCGTCGTTCCACCAGAATGCCGGTTTCCGTCCATTCTTCGGCTCCATCCTTCTTGGCATCGCCGCGTCACATGCGTTCACCATTTCTTTCGTCAAATCTTCTGCCGATCTCTCTTCGGGGTCGTTTTCTGATTGGAGATATTCCTTGAAAACTTTTTGATCGAAGTTTCCCGTCCGCCATCTTCGCTCTTTTTTATGAGTCATTTGTCTTGTTGCCTCTGTACTCTTTTTCACAGTGTACCTCAATGCTTGATGGTCACTGGCTGTGAATCTTTCATCCACTCTCCAATTCATTCTTGGTGCTAGTACTGGACTGCAGAATGTAACGTCAATAATCGACTCTCGACCGTTCTTGCGATAAGTGGTTGTGTTTCCCACGTTTGCCACTTCCACATTCAGCCTAGCTAACGCTTCTAGTAGACTGAAGCCTCTTTCCTTTGTGAATCTACTGCCCCATTCAACTGCCCATGCATTAAAGTCGCCTCCAATATTAACTGGGCTTAGTCCCGCAAGCTCTCCTGTGAGTAAATCTAACATTCGTTCAAATTGTAATATCCTCCATCTTGGTGGTGCATAACAGCTGGCGAAATACACTCCGTCAATTTTAGCTATCACAAATCCTTCATGAGCATCTGATATAACTTCTTGTATGGGATACCTTCCCATTGTCAATATTGCAGCCAAACCGGCTTTGTCAGCAACCCAGTTTCCGTTGTTCCTATTGATTCGGTACGGATCTGAGATTAAAGCTACGTCGCACTTATCTTCCGCTGCAGTTTGCCAGAGAAGCTGTTGTGCCATGTCACAATGATTAAGATTTATTTGGGTCACTTCCATTCTTGCCTCGTCTTAGCTTTCAGCGCCTTTTTGTAGATTGGGCATCTCACTCCACCCGTCACATGGTCATTTTCTGATGTACATATCAGACATTTTGGCGGTTTCGTACATTCCTTTGCTAGGTGGTCTTCCTCCCCACATCTCCTGCACAACTTTGATCTGTCTACGCCCTTACAGTTCCTCGCCTGGTGTCCAAACTCCATGCACTTGAAACATCTTTCTAGCTGTTGTGTTTCCCTTATCGGGCATACCGTCCAGCCTACCTTTATCTTGCCGATCTTCAGAATCTTGATGGCTGCGTCCACTGGAAGTTTTATTTCCGCCGTTTGGAGTTCGTCTCTCTTTTTCCTCATACGTATCGTCATTGATTCTAATTCGTCATTTAAGCCGCCTTGCTCTTTCAGAGCTTTCCGAAGGTCTTCGCTTGTCGTAATTTCGTCAAGATATCTGCATTCGATCGTAGTCATGTGGGTCATCGCTCTCACTTTTGCCATTTCACCCAACGACCCCTTAACGACCCCTTAACGAGATCTTTATAGTTTTCACTTTTTATCTCTGGCCCCTTCTGAAGTTCAAACAGCATTTCACCTTTCTGCGTTCGTCTTATTCTCGAGACGTTTTGGCCCAGGTCCTTGAGAGTCGGGTCGTCTTTAATTTTCTTGAGAATATCAGCGTACGACATTCCTTCTTCCGCCGTCACTATCAGAGCATCCGCTTTTGGTCTAAGCCTTTTACTCTTTGGTTTCTCGATCTTTTCTTTCTTCTTGCTTCTCACCTCTCTCCACTCGCTAAGACTAGGCTTAAGGGTTTGAACAACCGGTCTATTTGTGGACCTTTCAGTGTTTTTCCTATCTTTTTTGCTCCTTTTTGCCTCGTTTCTTGATGTGGGTGTAGCGTCCGGAGTTTGTTTTCTCTTTGACGTGAGTGGGGTGGATATCGCCTCAATAGCTTCTTCTGTTGACTCCTTCTTGTCAGTCTTACGTTCAGCTGTTTCTGCTCTCCGCATCCACAACTTCAGTTCCTGTTCTGCTTCGTTTAGGCAGGCTCGAAGACTGATCACTTTCGTCTTTATATCTTTGTGCACATTATGTTTGTCTTGTATAAATTCGTGCAGCTCTCTCACCATTTCTTTAGCCACCTTCATTTTTGTCGATGTTGACTCAACTTTATTGCCGGTATGGGCAACGTTCACTCTCACGGGCGACCTCATTATCTTCGAGCTTCTTGAGAATACGTCGACTCGCTGATCCTCCGATTTCCTCTGCTGATTTTCTATTTTTTTTTGATTTTCTAAATTGTTATCTTTTTTTTGTTCCCTATCTTCCATGCTGTTGGGTCCCCCCTCCGGGCCGCTATCTCCATCTCGTAGTGTAGTTACCTTCGTGATCTCATGGTTATCTATGCAAGCAGTGAGGCCATGCTAGGGTTGACACGGTCCTTCATGGGGCACCGCGTTCAGAGCCAGATCGGTATTAGTCAGGAATGTACATCTGAGCCTACACCTCCTTTTCACAGGACGAGTTTTCGAACGTACTTGGAGGCCTGCCAAGGTTTTACCGGGACGGGGGCAACCATGATATTAGCCCACTAGCCGTTTCGTAAAGGTGTCACCCTTCCTTATTAAGATAGTAGAATATCACAGTTGTCAGCCCATTGCATTCTACTCATTTCAATATCCGTGTTCAGTGTCCATGTCCAATGCTTTGCCAGTATGCCATAATTAAGACCTTACTGGCGTTGGCCTTAATGTGCCCTTGGCACTCCACTCATGATGGTAGTCCAACAAACTAGGACTGTGCATGTTGCCGTTGTCTCTTACCGTCGAGATCCTCCGCCACCATGCTAAGCCGCCATCCCATCTTGATAGCGCCTAACTATCTTCGGCCCTCCCTATACGTAGCGTTTAGGTACTACCCGAAGACAGCCCCCCTCATCCTTCGGCTAAGTGACCCTCACTACTACACCGGGGGTTGGTTACCCGATCGTCCATGTGGGTTGCTCACTATAACAGGTTTCACCACGTGTAGGTAGGATGTAGGAGTAGCTGGACAGAGGCTAAGGTACATAAGGAGTACTATATTGCGCTTGACTCACCATTGACAACCCCTACTCACAGGGTGTGACGCAAACTCTCATCACATCACATCATCACATCATGAGGTAGCTCAAACGTAAATCCTCAAGGCGAATCTCTGCTATATTTTTTATTCATCTCGAATCTAGAGTGTGCTAACGTTGGTAACGAACCAACTTTTGTAACCTCTGGAAGACGAGATGTTATCGATGTCACCCTTTGCTCTATTCACATTAGTCATCTTATTAAAAATTGGAAAGTAACTAACAAGATACTTACCTCAGACCACAGGTGCATAACGTTTCACATAAAAACAGATCATGTGGAATATGAAAAATTTAGGAACCCAAACAACACAAATTTTAAAGTACCGGTAAAATCCAAGTTTAATGGTCAAGTGGGGGGGATGGGTGGGAGTGGGTGGGGGTGGTAGGGGATCACCCCCCCCCC
>CM055406.1:106657163-106680052 GCA_029228625.1 Pseudolycoriella hygida | reverse complement strand
TAACTTAATACGGCTCCTCGTCACAAAGGTTTTTGTAAGTAGTTTTTTGAGTTTTTAAACTTTTTTTTGGGATGTTGGGACTGCGTCACGCCCTCCACTACCGCTGCGGGCATGATTTTAAGAAATCTTGAATCGTTTTATGAAAATATGAAATACAGAGTCCCTAATGAATTCGACTTCGTGGTGGAAGGAAAAATATACAACCTGTGCAACTGTGTATGAATCATCAACCTATTTCATAGCAAAATCACAAACCTTAAAATTTCCAACTTAACATCAAACTTACTAAGTTGGAGCTGAAATAATTTTCCAAACGGATGATGTTTTACTCGTGGTACTAGGGCAATCTCACGAACCTTCCTGACTCTGCTCCGAGCTCCATCCTCTGTTACATATACAATTATTATTCCTTAGAACAAGGCCTTAAAAAATTATTATCTCAGTAGTTCAAGTTTGGTTCACTCTGGGCGCCACAGAGCCAACTGGCTGACACCAAGCTTTCCTTCCGCGTTTCTTGAGATCCACTTCGTGTGGGTTTTAGTTCCCTGTTAGCATCTTCCGTAATGTACTTGAGGAAACATTAGTGCAAAAATCTTTAATTAACCTTCTAAAAATCAACAATTCAAGGCCACATCCCCATACTCCCAGACGAAAATTCGGATGCTACAAACGTAATTGTAGCACATCAGCCCCGTACGCTCCGAACAGGTTCGAAAAAAATCATAAAGAAGTTTAAAATAAAATAAAACCTACACTTTCTTTTAACAGATGAGAAAAACTGTCGCTACGTGCGTAATACGATCATAAATCATTTGTGAAAGTTTTTTTCTACATTGAAATTGAATGCAAATTACTTCAAGTGAAGAAAGTTTACGTAGTTAGGGAGGAAGTAAAGTGCGAGATATCACTTCACGTACTCCAGCTTTCGTCACACAAAGTTGACGTCGTTTATTGATTTTATATTGAATTAAGAGTATATTATGAAGTCGTAAAAAACAACCCATGGTGAGGCAAAAACTTAATTTTTATGTAACAAGTCAGTCGAGTATTGAATATTAAGCGGTAGCCATGAGTATTCACCTCCATAAAACTTTCTTATTTATAAAGTTTACGAAGCAATTGCTTAAAAATCTGTAAATTTATTTTACTGGCTAAAAGTTATGCTTTATTTGTGTTCATAAAATTAATTTAAAGAACCCTGGTTTCCCGCTTGTAGATGAAAATGTTATACGACCATTTCAGCCAGCATTAAGGATGACGTATTTCGTCCGTTCTTTTGGTTTACAAATATTAAGTAAACTTTCCATGTAACTTGTCCGTAGCATTTCTCATTACATTCTGCATACACTGAGGGGACGTTTGTGTCCAAAAAGTCACTTTCATTATCAGTGACCAATTCCAATTTTGATGTGCGAACAGTTTGAAGCATCAAAATTGGAAAACACGTTGTTTTTCATCGAAAAAAAAAACACCATTAATGTGATTGGAACCCAAAAGTTTACAAAAATTTACAAATTACTTTTCAAACCCGGCCGAAGGTACGAAGTTCATCGAAAAGCGTTCTATTACGTTTACCACGACGTTTGTAACCAATCGAATTTCGTCCCGAGAGTTAGGTCATATCATATCATATCATATCATATCATATATATACATCATATTTTTGAACAAAAGCTAGATAATCCTATTTAAACTTAGATAATGTTCGGAGCGGTAGCGGAGAGCGTGACGCAGTCCCCACACCCCAAAAAAACGTTTACAAACCCAAAAAACCCATACAAAAACCTTTGGGACAAGACACGATGTATAAGCGAACTTTTGAGTTTTTTCCCCTCGCCTCACCCCCTTCAAACTATTTGAAAACAAACTACGTCGCAGCAGCTTTCCAACGAGCCCACACTCATCAAAATCGGTTGAAAACGAGCCGAGATATCGCCAATCAAAGATGACCAATTTCCGTATAATAACGGAGTGACTATCTAGGTAGTCGACTGCCGTTAGTCAATATAGGTGCTATTCGCAGTCGACTGCCGTTAGCCAATGTAGGCGCTATTCGCAGTCGACTGCCGTTAGTCAATATAAGCGCTATTCGCAGTCGACTGCCGTTAGTCAATATAGGTGTTATTCGCAGTCAACTGCCGTTAGTATGGATGCTGCTCGCAGTACTTAAATCTGAGGGAATAACGGAACATGATGAATTCCCAAGAAAAACATCAAAATGTGACAAGACTTCAAAAAATTATCAACAAAATGTGCCGATCTGCCGATGCGCCAAAGTTCGAAGCTTTTACCAATATACGGCGTTTTGTTAAGCCCTAGGGGTTTTTCCTTTTACATAATGTCACGGAAGGCGTTACCTTCAATCTTAGCGATTATTCCTTTTACGAAGTTATGTCCTAGTATTTTTTTAATGACATACTGTAACGTGACGATTTGTAATCATCCCGTCACATGATAGAAACTACAAGAAGATGGAAATAGATTGACCTTTATCCTAAACCACACCTGGAACATGAACTTACAAACGCTAACAAGACAAGCAACACGACATCTACATGCCAAGCGCATAACTCGTTACATAGCCGCACAGGAAATACTGCAACACTGCGTTTCAAGTTCGAACTTAACGACTTCGGTTTGGCGCTCATGTTAACGGATATTAGAGTTTATATAAGGAGGCCCATGACAACGGAAGAAGGATTCTATTTTACACCTTGTTCAAGTAACAATCCTTTGATCATCATTTACAAATTCTTATAAGAATTAAATTATTACGTTAACGTTGTATTGGCCCAGTCAAATATTAATTTATATAGTGAATCTATTTGCTTACAAAATAAAATTTATAACGTTTTGGACGTCTGAGTTTGCATTGCTTTCATCACATACCACTTCAAGCATCGTTTGGTTTATTGGCTTTGGGCGATATTAGTCTGTAATCGATACCGAGAGTGATCGAATCCTTTCCGAATTGGTTCCGAGACGTTGGAGATGGTCAAGTCGTGAGTAGAGTGAAGTACAACGAGTCATAAGTAGAGTCGTGTGATGTACATTGAAGTGTCTTATCAATATAAAGCAATCGTAAGCTCATTGTCCGTACAGTAATTAGTTGACTTTCATTAAAGAATGGATAGAGCCAATGCTCCAAGGATCTATTTCCTATCACAATTAAGTTTCGTTCTAACATCAAGATTATTGTAAGGTCCCTCCGTTCCTCCGTCGAGCCAAGAGGAAAAAGGACTTTATAATACAACTATACGGCCGATGTAGCTATGAGGTAATTCCCGAAGATCGACAAAATATGAAGAATCGAAGAAACATTTAAATCTTTTTGTGTTTTCTCATATTTTAGAAATACCTCTATGATATTAGCTTCTATAGTGACAATAGAAATTTGCACCAAACGCGCAGTGCGAAATCACATTTTACTAAATTGACGAACCATTGATCTGCGAATAGCACATCGCTATTTTATGGAGTTGATAAAAATAAAAGTCAATTTCAAGAAGAAATTCAGCTATGAATAGATAAAAACGAAAGTATTCAATATAAGTGCTAATTCGCAGATTAATGATGGCATCATTAATCTGCGAACTGCACTTATATTGACTATTCGCAGTTGACTGCGAATAGCATCTATATCGACTAACGGCAGTCGACTGCGAATAGCATCTATATTGAATAACGGCAGTCGACTGCGAATAGCATCAGCCATCAAATAATGGTAAAAATATGTTTGAAAATAATCAAAATTTTATTCCTGTGTTGTGTGCCCACGATCTATGTATCTATCTATGTCTCTATGCATCTATCTACTTTTTTTTTCTCGAGAACCGCCCGGGAGATTTCCTTAAAATTTTCAAGGAACGTCAGTCTCGGCCCCAAATGAAAAATTTCATATGCCGCTTTTCCAGGAAAATTCTGGAAAAGCCGTGGCATGTGGAAAAATGGTCAATTTTGAGGGTTTTTTAGGTATTGGTATAGGAATTCACAGGGTGTTCCCCGAAAGTTTATAAAATTTCTTATTTTCAGTATACAAGTTTCGGTATCGAGACTACTAGCCAATTCTATGGGGATAGCCCGGACTGTTAGGCAAGTGAATAATACTCCCCACCGCTTTTCGTTTCGTCGACCTACCTTAACGTTCAGTGGTCCGAAATAATCAATTCCTGTATAAGCAAAGGCTCGAATTCCGGTTTCAAAGCGAATTGCAGGAAGACTCGCCATTTGAGGCGGTGATGGCTTACTTCTGTTTAACAAACATTTCATGCAATTCCACCTGACAGAACAAAGGGCGACTCTTACGCGAGGTAATCTTTGTCTAATTTCATTAATGACAGTTTCATGGTTTCTATGATGCATCTTTACATGATGGCTGAGAATTACTAACTTCGTTAATTTATGATTTCGTGGTAGTATAATTGGACTTTTTGCATCGAATGTTACAGATATCGACTTGTCGAGTCTTCCATTGACTCTAAGAAGACCATGATTCTCTAAATATGGTAAACAGTTGTATATCGCACTACCCTTTTCAAGTGATTTTGAACTTTCCGGATTTTCAAAATTTTTTGTAAGAACGATCACTTCGTTGGGAAAACCTTCCCATTGCGCCTGTCGGAAAAGTAATGTCTCTGCGGATTGTAACTCACCTTTAGAAAGGGGTCCTTCTGTTTTTTCTGCTTTTCGAACCTTTGCGACACGGATCCTACTCCATCGAATGGCGTATGCTACAGCGCGTAATGTACGTTCATATTTCGAAAAGCGACTTCTGTCCACGATCGCTGGCATTACTAGAAGAGAGTGCACATGGCACAATTTCATCTCTTCCTCGGTCCCATTAGCTACGAAGCTGTTCGGTTTCTCTGGCCACTCTGACTCTGGGAGCGAAAGAAATTTCAGTCCTGTGAACCATGCTGACTTAGAATCAAATTTTGGGGTTTTTGTCAACTTGATAGCCTCGTCCGCTGCGTTGTGTTTGCTTGGGACCGATCTCCACTCATGTTGTTCGGTGCTTTCTAAAATTTCCCCGATGTGATGGCCCACGAATTGAGAATATCTTTGCTGTTCAGATTTTAACCAAGTGATTGAGTCTGTCCAGAACATTCTTCGAACTACTTTCATGCTCAATCTGTCAATGATGCTGTTAGAGAATCTTGTTCCTAACACGCTGCACATTAACTCTTTCCGTGGAATGGATAGATATTTTAAAGGTGCTACCCTTGCTTTTGAACCCACTAAAGAAACATCTATCTCGTCTTCGCTTTCGATTCTCAGGTACGCCACTGCCGCATTAGCATGCTCACTGGCATCAACAAATACGTGAAGTTCGACTTTCTTGCTGATTTTGGGGATAATTTCTCGGAGTACCACCGCGGAAATCTCAATTTTTCCACTTCTGGCAGTATCTTAATCCACCTATGCCACTTTGATGTTAAGCGTGAAGCAGTCGGATGTGGTACGCAAATGTTTTTGTGTCAAACTTCAGGGCTACGAAATCAAATTAACACCAAATATTTCTTCAACTTCAGGCATTCGGAAAAGTACATTTTGTATGATAAGTTATTGACAATGTACAAGAAAGTACATCCATTTAAATCAAATCAGCAAATTCAATTCGATGTGAACAAAATTTGGAACGAAGCCAAACAAGGTGATCAATTTGAAGCGAACATTTTGGTTCACATTGACAATTTGAAAGTGAAATCATCGTCTGCTGGCATTAAGAGTTTTTTTCAAATCTCTACGAGATCGCGAATTCAAAAACCCGCTACGTCAGCAATGAAAGTAGGAACGAAAGCCATTCTACAATCTATCGACCACGCCACAGTCAACGACGCCACAGTCAACAACGCCACAGTCAATGACGCTACAGTCAATGACGCTACAGTCAATGACGCTACAGTCAATGACGGCACAATAAACGACGCCACAATCAACGCGTAATCCACTCAAGGACGCACCACTGATGAGGAATGATAACAATTCTGCTATTTTAAAACCGGCGCAAGCGTTGATTCGAGGTGAAATGGACTTACTAAATGTAATAAGGATCTGTGATCCTTAATGAAAAATGTTATTTTATATATTACTTTATTTAACTTGCATTTATGTTTACATTGTTTTACTCACTTTACACTGTCACGGTCGCCATGTAATAAGGATCTGTGATCCTTAATGAAAAATGGTATTTTATATATTTATTTATTTAACTATGATAACTCGCGATCATGTTTACATCACTTAGACTGACTTACTTAATCTGACTTATACAGACTACATTATACTGACTTTTGATTACTTAGAGTACTAGTATTTATATAAATGGATAGACGCTAAGCGTGGGAATGGATTAACAGGTATGTGGGAATGTATTATGATATTAGTAGGATTATCGGGTTACCATGAAATAAGAATAATATTAGAATATAGCTTTATGGGATTGGAATGTTATGAGAATGGAATGTTTATTAAAGGAATGTGATGTGAACCGTAATTCTAATAAGTTCACACTACAACCTGGTTGGTTTGTTTAAACGAAAAGAAGTTGGTATGTTATCAGCTGACCAAGAAAAAGAAATAAAGGAAAAAGTAGAGAAGCAAAAATCGTTGCAGAAGAAGCTGCACAGGAAGATCGGTGATGCGAAAAGGTCTAAAAATAGTCGTCGAAAACGAAAAGAAATTCTACAAAAATTGATTCAAGAACATCCAGAGACGATGAAAACTATTCGGCTGGGATCCGGTGTTGGTCGCCCTCGTTTAGAAGACAGTCAGCCGCTACTTTTAGAAACGATTACAGAAATTGCTTTGTATGGTTCCGCTGCTCATGAAAGAAGACAGTCAGAAGTCATCAGGTCGATTAAAACGATAGACGAATTAGCAAAAGCACTTCGAAACCGAGGTTTTGAAATAAGCCGATCTGGAATCTACTTGAGGGTAATACCAAAGCGTAGCTGTTCCATTGAAGGAAAGTGTCATGTCACGACGTGTCCAGTTAAGTTAGTTCGCGTCCAAAACAACCAACATAGCCAACATGTTGATGGACGGTTCTGTATGGCGACAATTCGTTCTTTAGAGCAACTAGCATCGGTGCTGGGACCGTAAGAAATGTGTTTCATCAGTCAAGACGATAAGGCCAGAGTCAATATTGGTCTTGCAGCAGCCAAAGAGCAAGCTCCAATGCTCATGCATGTCGACTGTAAAATATCATTACCTGATCATGATTGGGTGGTTGCGGCCAGACACAAATTAATTCCGAAGGAATAGAAATAAATGCCAACGGACTCGGATCACCAGATGCTGTAGGATGTAGCGGTCCTACCTACATCGCTATACGTTCAGGTACAAAATATTATTAAAATCATAAGCTAGATCCAACTCTGTCTTTTATTAAAATTGTTCAAAGCAATATTTTACTTTTTTCAGGAAAACACGCTTCGTCTACGGCATTTTCACATAGCACTGACATCGAAAAACTCATGGAGATGCCCCATTTCGACAAAATAGCGAAGTGCAACGGCATAGTAAAACCGGTTTTCATTATTACTGTTGATGATGGGCCGGACGAGAACCCACGATATGAGAAAGTTATAAAAACTGGAATCCACCACTTTGTTGAGTTCAATTTAGATGCTCTCTTCATCGCCACAAACGCTCCAGGTAGAAGCGCATTTAAGAGGGTAGAAAGGCGTATGGCGCCACTAAGCCGTGAGCTATCTGGTCTGATCTTACCACACGAACATTTTGGGAGTCACTTGAACAGTAAAAATGAAACAGTCGACGGTGAATTGGAAAAGAGAAATTTCCAGTACGCCGGCGAAACGTTAGCAGAAGTTTGGTCTACGTTTTATCGATAAACATCCGACAATAGCAGAATACATTCCGCCCGATCAATCAGAGATTGATCCAACGAATCTTATTGAAAGAGATGTTTTCTGGACATCACAACAGGTACAAACGAGCCAGTACTTTCTACAGATTTTGAAATGCGACAACGTCGCATGCTGTGGTCCGAAAAGAGGTAGCGTCTTCAAATTTCTACAAAAAGGCTTCATTCCTGCTCCGATTCCTTTAGAACAAAGTGATGATGGTATTGTCGCTGCAAAAACTGTGTGTGAAGGGAATGAGCATTTCGCATCATTATTCATGTTAAACTCCCTCAATGAGCAAGACATTTTGCCAATCGAGTTCCAAAATTTGCAAGAATACCGTACGATCTGTACAGTCCATCTATTCACAAGGTATTGCAGGACCGTATCTGCCCGAAATGTAGCAAATATTTCGCAACGTTGGTGCTGTTGAAACATCACGTTAAAGTGGTGCACAAGGAGCAGCAGGTACTAAAAAAGGTGCGACCGATCCGTGTCGCAGCCCAACGTCCAAATGAACTAATGGCCATAATTTCGTACGATGAGGTACACGAAGACGTTGAATGGATTAATGCAGATGAAATCGAGAACGGACAACAGTTCATGATAAATATGGTGGCAAAGGAAAGGGCAGCCGACCTTCAAGAAACGGCAGTAACAAATATAGCCGATTACATGAGCGGCATATGGCAAAATGAATAATTTTGTTGCTGAGAACGTTATTTTAAGACAAAGTGTCTTTGCATTAAGTGACGAAATATTGAAACTCCTTTATGAATCCATTAAAATTGCCGAAAGTAACGTTGAAATCCCCGTCCGATGTTTTGCATTTATTTCCTAAGTATTTATTTCTCAAATATTTTCGGTCTCAAATTCCTCTCATATCAGAACAGAAGCACTTAATGTGTAAGTATTACAGAAGCAGTTTGTGTTCACGCCATGGAAGAAGAAAAAAATTGTAGAAAAATCAACACGAATACCAATATCTAGTAACACACCGGATGTGACGTAATATTAGGGGGGCGGCTTACTGTGACTCAGTGTGACATGGGGGAGGGGGGGGGGGATGTCGAAAATTCCGAAATTTAGTGTGACGTCATATGTGCACAGCCCCTAATACGGAATTCAATGAAACACCTTTCACCCTTGCCGCTGCATCGAAAACCGTCCTTAACTTTTCTAGTTTTTTCGGATGAGTTACGGTGAATATTGGGAGGTACCATGTGCGGTTGTTGGATGTTTTTACTTCTGAATCTGTTAACTTCGAGACGTAACCCTTGGCCAAGTAGTCTTTTATCGACTCATTGATGGTTTGTACGATTTTTGGTCCCTTATTTTCGAGGCAAGTTAAACGCTTCATGGCCAAGGGGTAGCTGTCTGTCAACGACTATTCATTGATTTTCCACAGTAGTTTAGTCTCGAATCGATCACATTTGCGAATCGTATTTTCCTCCATCATCTTTAATGCCTTTACGTTCTCCTTTGAATCCCAATTCGCTGAATTAGCCACGACTCCGAAGTTTTCAACTGTGAAATGCTCCTTGACGCGAGTGTGTAGATCGTTATCTTTTTCCTGACATGGACGTTTGTCGACACGATGAACGTTCAAGAAGCCGCGATAATTTTCTTTAGTAGAGCCGTAAACTTGCCAGCCCGGACGGGATCGCGTTGCGATTGGGTCGTTGACTTCGCCTTCGATTGTTTCAAGTGGTACAGCTAGTCTAGCATTCCTGACTCCGATCAAAATAGTGGGAGTGACGTTGTCGTATCCAATAAGTGGAATTTCACTAAGATGTTTGTATCTTCTTTTTAATTCTCCTAATGACAAAGTTTGTTTGGGTAAATCAAGCTCCTCCACGACATTTACGTTCTTTAACGGATAAATTTCGGTGACAATCTTAGCGATCTCTATCTTCTTACCGGATATTTTTAAATCAACCACTTCTGATTCTTCTTGACGATGTATCCCTTTCGTCCACCTAATTTTTTAGCGGTTTTTCGTTCCATTAATGTAAAGGAAGACCCTTCGTCTAGGTATGCGAAAGTGGAAACGATTTTGTTTTTATATTGTAATTGAACTGGTGCGACTCAGAATAATTCCTGGCTTTTGCCGAAATGAGCGTTGTTGCTTCCCGTTTTGACGGACTTCGAATTTTTTGAGGATGATCTTTTCTGCTGGGGCGTTTTATCCTTATGAAGTAGGGAATTGTGTTCATAATCAAAGCAACAATCGAAGATTGTAAAACCAACAATTTGACTATGCATAAAAATTGCGTTTTCTGCAATTTCGAATAGTTGATTTGACTTTTCGCAATTGTAGAAAATGCAACTTTCACGTGTAGTCCAATTGTGGATCTAACAATTTTCAATTGTTGCTTTGACTATGACACTTATTCACGCTCCTCTTTCTTTAAGTGTAACCAATCGGCCATTACCAATTCAGGGCGTCCAAATCTTTCGAATAAAATTTGAATTATTCTGGGACACACTCCGGCATCATAAGCTGGCTCGCCACGACATCTCTACCTTTCCTTCCAAGCACTTATCTAACCGCTCAAGATTTTCATCGTTGCAAAACCCGCACAATTTAGTGCTGTTTGCAAATCGTTTGATGAAATTAGGCCAATCGTATGGATTTCCATTAAATTTTGGTAGCCATTTGGGCATCGATTGTCTTGGGGCTGTTTGATTGGGTTGTAGGACCCGTTGGTTGTTCCAAGATATCTATACACACAGGTAGTGCAATTCAGATAAACTCGAGGAGCCTGAGTTTGAGGTGAATTTGTGTTTGTTATGTTGGATTCAGTGATTATATCTTAGATTATGTGGTGAAAAAGTCAAACGTCAAAACAATTCAAAATTATTGTCGTCTTTTTGCTTAACAAGTTTTTTTTATTCTGAACGACATAATGAATTTTCGATGTGGTGTCTGTGGTAAACAGTTTATTTTTCAATATGAATTAATCATGCACCGCGACTTTCACAAAAGCCGTTTGAACGATAAAGAAAACTTGAACAAATTCGTTTGTGAGCTATGTAAACATGTGTGCCTTAATGAAAATCATTTGAATAATCATATCGCCCAGCATACCAAAAGTATTTAGGTTTCTGCATTTATAGTTCATTAATTGTTCAATATTATCCTTTTTGCAGAACAAGACTATGTTTGTCAATGTAAAAAATCGTTTAAAACAGAGACCCACTACGTTAAGCATATGAATGACCCGAGTGCACATTCGAACGAGTGTTCGTTATGTTCAAAAAGCTTGTCGAGCAAAAAAAACTTAAGAAATCATATTAAAGACGATCCACACTCGGGGTGAAGATTTACTAACATGTACAAATTAACTTTTTCAACAATATTGGGATAATTTCAGAAGCAAAATTGCATTGCTGCGTTTGTGACAAGCCATTTCTCACAAAAAAGAAGTTACATGCTCATGAACAAACTCACTCGCCAGGTACAACATTGCTTTTGCTGCTAAATGGCTTTTAATGACATAACTTGAATGTGTTTCAATTAGGATTTCGTTGCCGCATCTGCGAAGAAGTTTTCCACTCAAAACTGGCATTCAGACGTCATTGTAGATCCGTTCATAGTTCGAGTGCAGTGTTTCAATGCAGTGTTTGTCCTAAAAAGTATTACAGACAAGGCCAATTGAAGTTGCATATTATGCGTACGCACGACATAAACGATTCTTGTGAAAAGAAATTTCAGTGTTACGAATGTAAAAAATTGTTTCGTACAAATGGAAATCTCACATTTCATCAAAGAAGTCATAACAAAAACTAACAATTTGTATTTCTGCTAAATTAAATTTAATTTCAAAGTAAAGTTTGGAAGGAAATTTATGAGACAATCTTTTTAATTTTTTTAGCATTAGCACGTGATAAATCGTCCAACGATGCAGAAGTCATTTCGCTGCTTTTCTCTTCATAATTCTTATTAAAAGCGCCTTTTCTTGTTGTTGCTTACTAAGAAACTTGCAGCGCATGTGAATTCGGCATCGAGCAAATAGATCAATGACTTCCTTTAGTACTTCTGGGCATCTTAATACAATTTCATTGATTAAACTTTTCTTGACGCTTACTCGATCTGCAAATTCTTCACCATGGATGTCTATAAAAACGGTTTCCATACGCCTAACCCACTGCAGTACCTCATCATTCGGTTTCGTCAGACCCCCGTGTGAAATTACATCAATCCACGAGCTTAAGTAAATTTCGCTTCGCTTTGAGTAGGTGTGGTCTACTAAATGACTGGGAAGAGTTGGGCGTCTTGACTGGGAAAAATCTGGGTAACTTCTTTTGAATTTCCAAGCGATCCAACCAGCAATATACTCTAAATGAAAATTTTCAACATTTAACCGTCTGCTAATTCGTATTTAAGTATCTTACCAAGACCATCCTCTTTCAATTGGTTTCTTCTACTTTCATTTCAATTGATAGATCATCAATAAATTCCGAAGTAATTTCATTATTTAAAAAGTCATCGAACTGTCGTTCAGAATCTCTATTTCTAGATGTATGCAAGTGCCGCGTATGT
This sequence comes from Pseudolycoriella hygida, assembly GCA_029228625.1. Lineage (NCBI taxonomy): Eukaryota > Metazoa > Arthropoda > Insecta > Diptera > Sciaridae > Pseudolycoriella > Pseudolycoriella hygida. Next base: position 106,667,638 of record CM055406.1, on the reverse strand, counting down.
CTTTTGAGTCATCCACGAATAATTGATCATTTTGATCATTAGAATAATCCTCTATTAGTTCTTCAGCTAAGTTGTCTGGCTCATTTTGAACTTCGTCAGTAACATCGCAGTTCTCCAGGAAGCCAATGTTACCAAGTTCTCTACCTACATGAATGAGGCTATGTTGTTGATTTAAGATTTGGCAAAAGAGTTTAAGAAGTAAATTTTTGTGATTCACGAAATAGCATTAGAGAAAAGTCAGCGAGAGCAGACATTGGCCTAGAAGCTACGTATCGCTATAAATTGAAATTAGAACGATATGGCTGGTAAGCTGGCCTTAAAAATAGGAAACAGAAAACAACAGCGTAATTTCCTGACTTTGTAAGAAATACAAGAAATTAATTTACAAACCTTGATCATATAACTGCTCGACAATTGCACTAGTATAACCATCACGAGAGAGATGTTTCATAAATTTAGCTGATACATACTCTTCTGGATCTTGTTCAATCGTGTTGGAATGAAGCTCAACAGATAATCCAGGATTCTTACCAAGAATTATGGACTTTATTCTGTATAAGCAATCCACTGGTGTTGGATGCTCATCTGGACCATTTCGTCCTCTCACTTGACAGTATAAATTCTCTAGACAGTCTTGATTACATCGATGAGTCAATAGATATCCGAACCCAAATATTTTAGTCATTGCTTTTTGCAAGTCTTTGATTGAAGTAATGGACATAAGGATCCCTTTTTGAAATATTTGAAGTGAGTTTTGTAGCTCCTTCTTTTTGTTAAAGCATTTCATGCTTTTAATTGTAGAGTACATATTATCTAGAAAGGTGAAAACACATTTACTAACTTTGGTATGTTCGTCTGACGAACTCCGTTAAACAGAAAATCAGAAAAACTAACCTAGAACACGATTCTGCTCGTCCAAATCGAGGCCATACGGCTTCTTGTATCCAATTCCATTCAATGAATACGAGTTCATTATGTCGAACCAGTTGTTAACTAACCCGATGAAATCGGCAAGTTTCTGGACAACTTCTTTGTTCGGAAAATGTCTTCTCAAACTTTGAGCAACGGAATGAGAAAACAACTGTGAGGCCAATCGAACGTTTTGACGCTCCGGCCCCTGCACTATAAGATGCTTAATACTCAGTTTGAATAACGGACTTATTTCCGTATTACTTTCAATGAGTGTTCGTATCCAGTACTGGTTCAATTCAGTTCCGTCCGACAAAAGAAATCCTCCATCAATGAGCCAATTTCTAAGTAATTTTAAGAGATGTGGTGCATCTGAAAAAATAAAAATCTTCTCTCCAGTTTCGGAGTGAATAATATAGTTTCTCTCGAAATTGACACTACATTCTGTCCACAATCCCACATTTCCTCCACCATTGTCAGAAACGATGCCAACAACATTAAATTTGATGCTATGTAATAGCTTGATAAACGAATTCAGTAGTTCCTCAGTCATTTTCTTGTCAAAATCCACATAAATCGGCTGCTTAAACTTAGAAAAGAGTCCTCTAGCCATAGCGGTTTGTATTTGGGAATGAGGTCCCATGATGCAATCAAGTGTTTTGTTGTATTCATACCTTGACTTACAGCTCATTTCGTCGAACGACAGAAAAACAGAAAAATTTAAAATTTTCATAAGTTCTAATTCACGCCTCACCATGTAGCCATACCAAAAGTTCCCACACTGAAATAATTCAACAAAATCAACAGGGAGACGACGATAAACAAACTATACGATTCCACAACAGAATTTTACAATTTAGTTAAGACGCACCTGCGCTTCACCTTCCGTTAATGAATTTCTCATTGCCTTTAGAACAGTAAAGCTGTCTTTGAGGATTCCTGGTCCGATATCCATATTTTGACTCCAAAGTTGTAAAGTGCGAATGGCTGGAAGAGCATATTGTAATTGGTAAATTAAATACATATACGCTCTTCGACTGAAGAAACTTAAGGCAAAGCCGATTGAAATTTCATCGCAGGTCCAATTTACTCGTTTTTTTTGCTTGGTCATAAGTGTAATTTGATTTTCTGTTAACATTGGTAACAGATCGATTATTAGATTTCGCTGTTCTTCAACAGACAAGTCGAATTTCGACATTCGATTCTGTAACATAGGAATTTCTTTTTCGTTTCGAATCAGGCACATCCTCAAATCTTCAACTAAATCATCTTTTTGAACCAGCAATTCTCGCAGTTCACTAACGTTCATCAATGCATACTTGTGATACCACATGAACCCATGAATACGCCATCAACCAGTTCCTATTATATAGGTTGCAATTAGTAAACATCACACTGCAACGGAATTTACTTACGTTTGATTGTCTTGTCGGACTTTTTATTTTAGAATACATTTTCACATATTTCTTTCATTTAACATTTCTCGCGCGCGATTTTAATTGTCAGTCATATTCACCATACGAATTGTTACTGAGATATGGCTCGGGAAATAACCTCCAAATCGTCAAAATAGAGCATCCTGGACAGCGGTGCATAATCTACTATTATTTTACTTGTTCTTGTTTCATTTATTAAAAATTTCATTTTTTACATTAATCCCTACCGTTGTTACATCAGTCCGAATAAACTATCTACCTAACGATCACACAATTCAAACTCGAAATTTATTTTTCTTAAATTCAAAAAATTTACATTTTAACAATTTTTTGGCGATTTTTTCTGCCGACATTTTTTGAAATGATTTTTTCTTCATTTTCATTTTTTGAAGTTATCTTTCCTCGGCTTCTTGTCGCTGGTCGCTCAAATAGGTGTTTTGTCTTTTGAATTTTTGATACCGGAACTTTCTTCAGGTTTTTAGTGTTTGGTGGCGATAGCGTCGAACTTTGTTTGCCTCGGCTCCGTGTCACTGGTCGCTCGAACTGCTGTTTTGGCTCTTGCCATTCAAACTGGTCCAAGAAATCGGAAAATAAGCGCTTTTTATACGGCAAAGTTTTCTCGTGATTCAATCGTGATGTAAATGTTTTTGTCCTGATGATTTCGTCCATCGGTTCATAGCCCTTTGCAAAATCCATTTTTTATTTTATTCTTTCAACAAAGTAAAATCTTCTCAACTGCCAGTCAATTTGGAGTAAACGAACATTACAGTCAAAATTGAAAAATGGCGAACTTTCTAAATTTCTTTTTCTTTTGACATTTCTACAAACAGTGTGACAGTATAGCATGTTCTCCACTGCGTTAATATGTAGAAAAAAATGCGAAACGAAAACAAAGAATGATAACGGCAGCTCACACGCCGGCCGTACCGGGTAGAACAAGAAAGTGAACGTTTTATGAAAAAAATTGAGTGTCATATGACCCCAGAGAGCCACACCTCCGAATCTGTAGAAATAATTGATTTTCGACTCGACGAAGCACAATTTTTTTTTACGTCGATGATATTCGCAGGTGCCTGCGTATAGTGTTCCTGAGTGCTATTTGCAGGCAGTGCGAATAGTATATCGTGCGTACTATTCGCAGCCACCTGCGACTAGTACTTCCTGGGTGCTACATGCAGGTGCGTGTGAATAGCATCTTTTGGGTACTATTTGCAAGCGGAATTACAAAGTAGCAAATTTGTTTTTAAATGTCATAGCAAGATTTTATTGCAGGAAATTCCAAAATTGTGTGGTAAATTATTTTTGGTTTCAAGTCCATATTCATACAGCATGGAAATTTCGACTTGAACAGGAGACATATAAATTTCTTCAAAGGAGTATTTTGAAAAAACTTCACCGCCCGATCGCTCTTTAACGATTTCCAATAGATTATTCCAGATTTGTTGGATTTGCGATTTTTGAACATTTTTGTGCTGCGACAGGAAACGATACAGCTAGAAGTTTAAATTTACGTTTTAACTAAAAAAATTTCGAACTTTCCATCAACGTTGCAGTTGTACACACGTTGCGATTCTAGCTGTGGGAAATTCATATCTGCAGATTTCATCATTTTAATGACTAACTACGCTAGTGCAACACATTTTAATAACAGAACTTCGTTTCAAATACATCTTTTAAAGAATAGCCAATACGGTGATGTATTGTGATTTAGCGACCAGTCAATCTGCGAATGGTGCCTCCTGGGTGCTTTTCGCAGGCGCCTGTGAATAGCATTCAGAAGGCACTATTCGCAGGCACCTGCCAATCAATATTTGTCACATATTCTGCGAATAGTATCTCAAAGGTACTATTCACAGGTGCCTGCGAATAGTTCCCATGAGATTCTATTCGCAGGTTCCTGTGAATAGTACCCATGATATACTAATCGCACTGCCTGGGAATAGCACTCAAGAAGAACCATTCGCAGGGACCTGCGGATACCCGAGTAAAAAAACCATGCGATATGAGACTGAAACCGAGACTGTTTTTGTGTATTTTCTTCACAATTCGCGATTAATCTGAAAGTATAATTAGAAAGTTGTTTTTTTTACTTACTTTTTCTGGTCACCCATCTAAGTACTAACCGCGCCGAATGATGCTTAACTTTGCTTGTGGACCGCCAACGACGTAACTCATGTTGCTTAATTGCACATGCGTTTTGTAGTCTTATTTTGAACCGTTCGTTGTTACGAAAGGTTATGAGACTGTTGAGTGTACTCATTTCCGACAAAAATATTTTTCACAATGTTGAGCCTAAAAAAGTCTCGAAATGAGCATACTCAGCGATCTCAAATAGTCTAAGTGAGTGTGCTCAACGCCTCAGTTAGTCTAAATCTAAAAAAAATTTGAAGTGAGTGTACTCACCGGTCTCATTAATGATGAGTTTATGAAAAAAGCTAAATTGAGTACTTCTGAGTTTTTTTTCAAAACTTGAGACTGATTTGAGGCTGTGAGTATACTCAATTTTAGTAGTCAGTGAGACTGCCATTTTCACTCGGGAAGCATCGGCCTTTTTTTTACTGTATGTCACATTGATATTGAAGTAATTCTTTTATTGATTGGATCCATATTTGTCGAAATATAAAGGATCGGAGTGGGTCGACCCACACCTAACCCACAGTTTTAGCGGGTCAACCATCACCTGACCCAAAGTTTTAGAACACACAGAAAAACGATTTCTGTGAATTCTTTAACTGTGGGTCAAGTGTGGGTCGACCTGACACTCCGATCCTTACAAAATATCGTCGTAAAAAATTTCATCAATTTTCGAATTATTTTTGAACACCAATCTCTTTCATAATACGAGTTCAGTTTGGGGAAAAAATACATTACGATCATTTCCACATTGAGGAAAAAAATGTGTTTTGTTTCAATCAAATACTGATATTCAAAAATTAATTTTAAAAAATTTTCGAAAAACTAATTATTTCTTATTTAAATTTTCGAGCAATTTTTTACTATATTTGACATTTCCTTCGTTTTATGGAAGATGTGTTCAACTGCCATTATCATTTCTATGAACGAAAAAAATCGAGCCGCCGTTACCATGAAGTGTTATTTTTCGTATGTGTGTGTGTGTTAGTTTTGAGGCTATGAGTTTTGACATAGATATACAAACGTTCCTTTGTTGTCAGCCTTTCGTGTTAGTCAGTCGATATTTTTGTGTTGCCGACATTTTTGTTAGTAAATTTTAACGTTATTGTAAACTGAGTGATTCAAACAAGATGGAAAGTTCAGCTCGTTCGCTTATCATTAAAAAATTTCCTCGAAGCCTATTGGAGGAGGACGTCGATAAGTGCGCAATTTGTATGAACGTTTTATCCAAAGGCCAGATGTCCCTAACATTACCGCGTAACGTAAGTTGATATTGAAAAAATAATTTTCTGTATACGTGAGAGTGTATTGGTTGCGACGGAAAATATTTTCCCATTACTTGCTGTTTGTGCGCCAACACACTCTCACTATTACAGAAATTTTTTTTTCAAAATACCCCAATACACACTCGATGTGTACAAATTAGAAAGTTGTCGGTTTTCACTTTTCCGTTGCTGTATTTTGAAATAAATTTGTAAATATTTCGGTGAAAGCTTTGAATGTCTGTAAAATTTGCTCATTCAAATCTCAAGAAATCACCCCAAAACATTTAGTGATAATTGGGCTGCAGGGTTCATAGAAAGTTTTTTTTTAAAGTTTCTTTTTATTTATATAATTGGTTTTGTAATGAGTACAAAAGAAAAATAAAAAAAGTACTGTCAACTTAACGCCAAAAATAAGGGAATACAATTTAGCAGGTATTTCTACCTATCTCTAAAATCTGTTACTGTTTGTTCTGCAGTTGCATTGCAATTTCGCATGACTAAAAAAAAAATAATATTTTTTGCGTAACAATCAGCTTATATAGTTGTCGCTGAGGATTCTTCTTCCTTTTTTAAAATCGGTTGTATTTTGTGATTCGACAGAAACACTCTGACCTGGTCTGAACTTCTTTTTGTTGAAAATTAAAAATAAACCATTATCGTGCAGTGTATCGCCGTCGTTCAAAATGTTGTAATATTGGATCGGCTTGTATTTCAGTATGTCGATGTTGCTGGCACCTTGGTCGAATAATTTAGAGATCACTTTGTTCGAGTGATTTTTTGCTTTTTCAACGAACCTCATGTTACCTTTGATTAGCTCTCTGTCTATTCGATTTATTTTCGCTTTTTCATACAAATCTTTACTGTTTACAAACTTATTGCTATTTTCTTGTTTGAACATATTTAAGCACCTTCTGAGGAACCATTTCTCTTTCCTTCGCAGTAACTCTACTTGATAAGAGCTAATCAAATTTTTTATAAGCCAACAGGGTGCCGCGTACGTAATTAGAGGACGAATAAGCTGCTTGTATGCAATTGTCTTAACGATTGGGTTCACAAATTTATTCATGAAAATGTTCGATAGAAGCTGCTGAGCTGCACTGACCTTTTTGAGTATGTGTTTTACATGGCTAACGAACTGAAAGTTACTCGAAAGAACAACTCCCAAGTATTTCACACACAACCAAAAAATAAATTAACGAACTAAGAGCTAAGTTAACTTATGCGCATGCGCAAAATCAACTAAGAAGTTAGTTGATTTTTTTTCATTGCTACTGTCCAATGAAAAAAAATTTTTTTTGTGCGCATGCGCATAAAGTCAACTAACCTCTTAGTTGGTAAATTTATTTTTTGGTTGCATTTAACCTTTTTAATAATTTGGTTATTAATTTTAAGCTTCGCTACTCGCGCTGCTTTCCTCACTTTCTTACTCAAGTCTTTGTAGTGACCGACGAACGATATGCTCTCACACTTGTTCACATTCATCTTTAATTTCCATTTAACAAAATATTTATGAATGTCGTTAAGGTAATTGTTCATTGCCAGTGTGGCTAACTGAATGTTTTTCGTTACGGTGTATACTATGATGTCGTCGGCAAATAGGATTCTCTTAATCTTAGCAAAGAAATTAGTGGGCCTCGGTAAATCATTCAGATACAATATGAAAAGAATTGCAGAGATTATGCTACCCTGTGGAGTGCCTGCTACAACTTTCTTGGTTTCAGATCTTTCTCGCTCGTAATTTACAAAAAACTTTCGATTTTGTAGAAAACTTTTAACAATTCTTACCGTATGATGTTCGAAATTCATCTGGTGCAGCTTGTAGATTAGTCCTTTTTGCCATATCACATCGAAAGCTGATTGTAGGGCAATTAAGGTTGCAAGCGTTGGTGTGCCGTTGTTCAACCCTTTTGAAACGTCATTGAGGAGTTTAGCTATCGCGTGAAGTGTACTACTACCAGGCTGAAAGCCACACTGATAATTGCAAATTACGTTGTTTTGGCTGCAAAAAGCTCTAATGTTTTCGTTGATGAATTTCTCATAACATTTGCTGAGGGTGGATAGTTGCGATATTGGACGCCAGTTACTTAAAAATTCTGCGTTTTTGCCTGGCTTAGGTATTGGGGTCATTGATGCCATTTTCCAGTTTGAGGGAAAGTGCTGTGTGTTTGTGATGTGGTTAAACAAAATAGTTAACCAATAAATTGTCATGATTGATAGCTGCTTCAGTGCGTAGTTGGGTAAGGTGTCAACTCCAGCTGATTTTTTGTTATTTCTCGATTTTATAATTTCCTGAATGTCAGCGACACTCGCAAACTTCCGTTTTATATTTTCGTCAGCCATGATATTCTGCTTTTGCTTAAAATCGGCTGGAAATTCTGCCGAAAAGTTGATGATTGTTTCAGAATTTTCGTATAGTTGATAAACACGGTCCACTTCAGCTTCGATGTTGGATTCACTGTTGTGTGTTAGTTGGTGCGATTCACATTTCGTTTTGTTGGACTGAAAACTTTTACTTTTGTCGTTATTATACAGTACATTCGTTGCTCTACTTATTTTGTTATAGTTGCTAATTTGTTTGATGTTCTTAAATAAGTTATTGTCTGGTTTGATGTTTTTGATGCGTGCTGTCCACCATTGCCTATAATCGTAACTTATAGCTTGCACCAGTAGTCGATTCAGGATCACCAATTGAGATTGGATTTGAGGAAAATTATGATTGTTTCTATTGCGATGTTTCCTTCTCATTAATCTTTTCTTTTCTTTTAGTAAGCTAAGTGATTTGGCTGATAATTCGACGTCTGTATTTGAAATTTCAACTTCAGGAACGTATAATTTAACCGCCTCAATGAAAATATTTTCAATGCTCGCGCAAACATCGTCAATTGATTGTGGTGTCATGTTGGAGTTCAACGGTATATCCAAATCGCCTATTTTTTGGTCGATGAAATTGTTGAACTATTTCCAGTTAGTTTTTTTTATATATTTTCTAGTCTAAATTAAAAAAAACCACCGCGTGATCGGAAAAGATATTGCACGATGGAAGCTTGTTTTCGACATTTGCGTTTGTTACGTTTATGTTATCACTCATTAGTGCAAAATCTATGTATGATCCGCTCGAACTAACGCTGCAAGTTGGCTCTTTAGATTGTTTCAGTTGGATTTTCGTGCTCATTTTATTGTTATTAAACCACTCGCTTATAAGCCTGCCATTTGAACACGTGTATGAGCTGCCCCATAGTGGCGAGTGTGAATTGAAGTCTCCTCCTATCACATATTTAGCATCCTTGTCAATATTTATTATTTTGTTTATGTCGTTCACATCTATTTTATTTATTGGTCGCCGGTAAATGGCAGTTAAAATTATAGCACTATTCTTTAGGTGTATTTTGACAGAACATGATTCGAGGGATTTCATTTCGCTTGGATTATTTAAGCGCTCACAACTGAGTTTTTCATTTACACAAACAGCCATTCCACCACAGCCTGCAACTTCCCGGTCAGATCGAAAAAGTTTATATCCGTTAAAGTAAACTTTGTGCTTGTTTTTCAAATGAGTTTCACTGATTAAAACGATATGTGGATTATATGTTTTTAAGAAATTCGCGAACTCAACTCTCTTTGCTATAGACACTAGTGAGTTCATGTTAACAAATGCTGTGTTAAGGGTTGTCGTTTCAGCCATTATTGTTATGCGATGCGATGAAATTCATTTGCATTTGTTGTATGGTAGCCATAAAATCGCTTATCATTTTCTGTTGTTGGGAAAGGAACGATTGAAAGTTGTCAGTCTTCTGGATCTGTTTGTAACTATGTAGTTTTGTGTTTCCGCTTAATTTCAATGAATTGGCGTATGACATGTTGCTTTGAATTGACGATGATGGTTTCGTATTATTTTTGTATCTATTGTTACTTCTGTTGCTACGTACGTCTTTATTTTGTATCGCCTTTTGCAAGTAGGGACAATTTTGAGCGTCATTTGCGGTGTGCTTTCCTTTACAGTTGACACATGTTGGTTGAAACTTATTTGCATCGATTCCGGAACTACATTGACCGGGCTCATGATTATTTACGCATTTAACACATCGATAAGGCATACTGCAGTTGGAAGCGCTGTGAAAAAGACGCTGGCAACGCTTGCATTGTATCACTTTCGGTTTCTTGAGAAAGTCAAACTTGACAATTGCATTTTCTATTACTTTTATTTTGAAGAGCGCTTTAGTGTCAGTATTGGGTTGTAGTACAATGAGCCATAGATTTGATTTTACTTGATGCTTTCTCATATAACCTGTCACACGTTTCTGAACTTTATAAGGGACAAAGCCTTCAGCAACTAAATTTTCTCTCACTATCTCTGGATCGTCAATGTGATCAAGACCTTTAATTATAACATTTATCATTTTCTCATCGATTGGCGTGGACGTGTTGAACTCATATTTTCACTCTGTTAAGAAATCAATGACGCATTTTCGAATTTTGCTATCAGATGGAAAGACACGAAACTTTCTATTGTTTATTCGGCCAAAGAGACAGCTGTTCTGTGGGAGCTTAGTTTGTATCAGTCTTTGAATTTCTGCTCTGTTTGTACTCCAAATGTCAATCGGTGGTATTTTGTTTGATCGTTTATTAATGTTAGTCTTAGTGGTATTGTTTATTGTAATATTTCCAACCGTGGTATCGTTTTCACTATCACTAAAGCTGCTGACACCAGTAACGTTTAGTGTGTTGGTATCAT
>CM055406.1:106638351-106651679 GCA_029228625.1 Pseudolycoriella hygida | reverse complement strand
CGTAGGATGTTTCCATTAACTTTGGTTTCTATGAAAGTGCACATTTTGTATGGAAAATGACGATTTTCTAAAGGTCATATCTCCGGATCCACTGGACCGATTTTAATGAGTGAAAATACATTTCGCCTTAGAATTTTCCGTAGAATCTAGGAAAAATATTTTCCGAGGGGTACGTCGCAAGGGGGGGAAGTCAAAACTTAGCTGTATATATGGTTCCGAAGTCTACGAAAAAAAATTTCTGAATTTTTTGCTCGTGGGGACTTGCGTCACGGGCGCATTGCTACCGCGCGCCCATGATAACATTCTGGTTACTTGCTTAAGTCACTCAAACAATTATATTTTCTTCAGCAAACTGGTCTCCACGACAAATGTAAACCTTATATAATTATGTTATTTCCCCCAGTTGAAATCTTTAAAAAGATGGAATTTCCCACAGTTGAAGTTGCGGGATGTGGAATAACTTTTATTTAAAGAATAAATGACAAAATTTAGAGTGCTGCAACCGAGTAGAATGCTTTTATCGGGTACGGATTGATAAATGCACCACGCTGCCAGGCAAAAGGCTTTTATAAATACAAGGACAATCAAGTAAAATGCGATACTTTACAGCAAATTCTCCTGCAAAGGCCAGTTTTGATACAAAAATTGAATTTTATCGATAATAGAGAAGTTAACGAAAGTGTCTATAAAATGCTAAATCCTTTCGAGGACTGTAATTAACAAAAATGATTTAGCATTCTATATTAACGGAGCATGACCATCGAATCTGGTACATTTCGTACAACTTGTTGGTAACAACGCGAAACCAACTTCAATTATGTTTATAAAGAAGAATTTCTTGGTTGGTTCTTTGATTTTGATACTGACTGTCTTTGGGTCTCAGAGCGCTGAACAACAATTCGCTTCAAAACCACTGGGAAATTCATCCCTTTTTCGTCGGACTAGGGTCGTTTCGACTTATTATGAATTACTTTAACGTTTACAACTGATTTCGACAAGATTCTGACGAAAATATGGAAAATATATTTTTTTGAGGTTATGTATGGGGAGAAATCAAACCTGTCACTTTGTCTAACAACTATACGACTATTAATCTGCGACCTACATGCACAAATATTTTTCCCGACATTTTTGAACATTCTCAAATCACGTTTTAAGAATTCCTACATTTAAATTGTGAATATTTCACGAGATATAGATTTTTGAACATGAATATAACGGATTCGCCTACTGTGTGACGTCACACTAAATTTCGGAATTTTCGACAACCCCCCCCTCCCCCATGTCACACTGAGTCACAGTAAGCCGACCCCCCTAATATTACGTCACATTTTAGATACCCCCCCCCCCCCCCCCCGGTGTGTTACTAGATATTGGTATTCGTGTTGATTTTTCTACAATTTTTTTCTTCTTCCATGGCGTGAAGACAAACTGCTTCTGTAATACTTACACATTAAGTGCTTCTGTTCTGATATGAGAGGAATTTGAGACCGAAAATATTTGAGAAATAAATACTTAGGAAATAAATGCAAAACATCGGACGGGGATTTCAACGTTGCTTTCGGCAATTTTAATGGATTCATAAAGGAGTTTCAATATTTCGTCACTTAATGCAAAGACACTTTGTCTTAAAATAACGTTCTCTGCAACAAAATTATTCATTTTGCCATATGCCCCTCATGTAATCGGCTATATTTGTTACTGCCGTTTCTTGAAGGTCGGCTGCCCTTTCCTTTGCCACCATATTTATCAGGAACTGTTGTCCGTTCTCGATTTCATTGAGGGAGTTTAACATGAATAATGATGCGAAATGCTCATTCCCTTCACACACAGTTTTTGCAGCGACAATACCATCATCACTTTGTTCTAAAGGAATCGGAGCAGGAATGAAGCCTTTTTGTAGAAATTTGAAGACGCTGCCTCTTTTCGGACCACAGCATGCGACGTTGTCGCATTTCAAAATCTGTAGAAAGTACTGGCTCGTTTGTACGTGTTGTGATGTCCAGAAAACATCTCTTTCAATAAGATTCGTTGGATCAATCTCTGATTTGCGAGTTGTAACTGGGTTTGAGGTCATATTTGAAATTTAGGCGGTTGATTATTCCAAACTCAAATTAATTATATTTACTATCATATTTGGTCTGGAACTTCCATTTGTGAATGTTTATTGATGATTTACTGTCGATTTTATGTCTAATGTATGTGGAAATACACAAAAAGTTAAAATATTTGGACGGCTACACCTCCGTGAGAAAATTTCTGCTGTGTATTTACACTCACACATATTTCTCTTGTGCTCTTTGAAAGGCTCATAGGTCTGCAAATTAATTTTTGAAATTTGTCTGAAATTTTTTTTTTTATTTAGGACCCAAAAACGTGACGTCACGTTCGATTTAGACACCCCCCCCCCCCTCCCCCCGTCACGTTTCGTCACGTTTTTAAGAACCCCCCTCCCCCCCTCTAGTGTGACGTCATATGTGCACAGCCCCTATGTTTACATGAACACTTGCAATGATCATGATGTAAAATTTTCGTGCAAAGACGGTGCTAATTTAGACCACGGTGGTAAAAAGGTCCTCTTCTGGCTCCGCTGCGCTCCACCCTCGGATTTGACCTCTTTACCACCTGGGTCTAAATGCACCGTTTTAACTCCTTGTGATGTAATGTACTATTATTTTCCTGTATTTTTAGACCCGTACGAAGAACGAAGTTCTTCGAATAGGGGTCTTATGCGCTTACCACGACGTTTGTAACCAGTCGAATTTCGACCCGGGAATAGGGGGGAGCACCGATCATGGTCCATAGATGACGAATCAGCAATAAAAAAATGTCCGTCCGTCCGTCTGTCAACACGATAACTCGAGTAAAACTCAATCGATTTTCAAAAACTTTTTTTCCCTAAAATGTAATTGAAAAATCTTTTATGGGATTGAATCTGGGCACTGTTGGCACAAGGGCCACCGAGCTAGGGCCGTTTAAGTGGTTTTTGGTCTTTTGTACATAACTCGAGTAAATCTTTTCTGATTTTCATATTTTTTTTTTGTTTGAAAGTTCTGGGCATGGCCGACAATTTATTGAAGAAACTTTTTTGAATTTGAGTCCTTGGACTTAGCTAGGACACTAAAATCGAGTCTCTACTAGGACTCTATGTGTTTTTTGTCCATAACTCGGACAAATCCTTTCCGATTTTCATAAATTTTCTTTTGTTTGAAGAATCCGAGCATAGCCGACAATTTATGGGAGAAACTTTTCTGAATTTGAGTATTCGGACTTAGCTAGGGCACTAAAATCGAGTCTCTACTAGGGCTCTATGTGTTTTTTGTACATAACTCGGCCAAATCTTTTCCGATTTTCAGAATTTTTTTTTTGTTTGAAAGACCTGAGCATAGCCGACAATTTATGTAAGAAACTTTTTTGAATTTGAGTCCTTGGACTTAGCTGGGGCACTAAAAACCAGTCTCTGCTAGGGCTCCATGTGTTTTTTGTACATAACTCTAGTAAATTTTTTCCGATTTTCAAAATTGTTTTTTGTTTGAAAGATCTAGGCATGACCGACAGTTTATATAAGAAACTTTTGCCTTTAGGGCTCAAGTGGGATTTGTCGGTCCTAGGGTCGGCCCAAGCCAAGAAATTTTTTTTTGCTATGTTGCAGAGGAAATTGAGGGAAATATTTTTGGCTATGGAATTGTGTGTCCGAGGCCTCTACTTAGGGCCCTAGGTCGGTACTATGCAAAGCTTGTGCAATAGACGTAACTCCCAATTGATAAAAGAATTGTTCCAACGCCCTCTGTTCCCACGTCGCGTGGAATGGGTCAGTTTCAGAATTTCTTGAGGAAACTACGTTGGTCCTCTTTTTGATAAGGTGCAGGTGAGGATAATTAGGCCATTAAAATCAGTGGTCTCAGACGTCTCAGACGTACTTCGATTGGGCCTTTGACATTACCTTGGGTAGTTTCTATGGATCTTTCTTCTTATACAGTAGTTATAAAAGAGCACAAAACATTAGATTGTTTTCTCATTTCTATGTTTAGATACGTTCGTGTCTTTATGTAACATCTGTTCTGTTTGCCACATCTATTCTGATACGTACGGGTCTTTTTTTATGTTTTCACTTAAGTTAGAGATTCCAGCCTCTAGAAACCGACTACAGTGTCTAAATTCGTCTGGTTACAACCGTCGAGGTAAGCGTATTAGCCTCGTATACTTCTTAACTTCGTTGTGTCTATATATTATCTTATCGTTCTTGTCGAGTTCTGTATCAAGTTTTGTTTTTAGATTTGAATAAACAGGCAGAAGAATAAAAAAAAATTTCAAATGATTTTTTTTATTCATCTTTACTCAAAAAAATGAATAAAATAACCCACAATTAAAGATAACCTTTGCAATTAAAACTAAGGAAATAGTCGTTCATGCATCAAATCAAATGGTTTTGCGAAAACGCCACCTTTCTTTTAAAGTTCTGAGTTCTTGGTCCATGATAGATGAGGTTTAGTGATTAAAAACTCAAAATGTCCTTTTTTATTATTATTATTATTATTATTTCTTTATTCAGTAATAAGGTAATGACAAAAAAACTGAATTCCTTATCCGTAAAAATGTTGTAAACACAAGAATTATAATAAAACATAACCAAAGACCCGTACGTATCAGAATAGATGTGACAAACAGAATAGATATGGCAAAGTGACTCGAACGTACCTAAATATACAAATAAGCAAACAATCCAACGTTTTCTGTTCTATTATAACTGTAAGAATTTCAAAGATCCATAGAAATTACCCAAGGTAATGTCAAAGGCCCTACCGAAGCACGTCTCAGACCATTCAAATCTAGAAAAGCTTATATCCAAGGACTAAGTCGTTTTTCCCTAAAGCCCAGAAAAACGTGTTCGCTTAAATTTAATTCTCTATAACTTCGCCTTTGGAACCAACTTTCTAACTCTCGTAGTTCTGGAGATCTGGGTCATCCTGCCCAATTATGGAAGTGGCCATATACCAGGAGTGGGCCATATTTTCTCAAAACCCTGAAACACGTGTTCGCTTAAATGTAATTCTCAACAACTTTGCCTTTGGAACCAACTTTCTAACTCTCACAGTTCTGGAGATCTGGGTCATCTTGCCCAATTATGGAAGTGGCCATATACCAGGATTGGACCATATCTCCCGAAAACCCTGAAACACGTGTTCGCTTAAATTTAATTCTCTATAACTTCGCCTTTTAAACCAACTTTCTAACTCTTATAGATCTGGAGATCTGGGTCATTCTGCCCAATTATGGAAGTGGCCATATACCAAGATTGGGCCATATTTCCTCAAAACCCTTAAAAACGCTTAAATTTAATTCTCTACAACTTTGCCTTTGGCAGTAAATCTCCATATTGCATAGTTAAGGAAATATAGACGAACGAAAAACTGTTTTCGTACATGGCCAAGAATCTCAATTTCGTCCATTCCATTGGTCCCAGTGCCCAGACCCCTGTACCGATTCCCACATCCCCCGATTCTCACATTTCTCAGTTTTGCGACATCAAATGCTTTCATTTGACACCAAAATGAGGAATGTCCGTGCTATACTTGCTGAGATATTTGCGAAAAAGCTTCACCGACCTTCGAAAAACCATGTTTTTGGTCACTTCATCGACCATATCTCCAGAATCACTTCATCGATTTTTCTCATCTTAGAACTTGAATTATGGGAGGCATGTACCTTTCAGGGGAAAAAAGTTTACGCTGATCGGTTGAGCCGTTTGGAAAAAAAAGTGGAGACGGACAGACGGACAGACGGACATTTTTTTTATTGCTGATTCGTCATATTTAGACGATAATAGATGCATCCCCCCCACTCCCACCTCGATCTACCCCATGTTACAATAAAATTGTTTGTAGTAAACGTATAGAACCTCTTGTACTTCGTACGGGTCCAAAAATCAAGTATCACAAATATCGCCGAAAAGGCTTTCGTCCAAACGGTTAAACGAGAAGGGCCACGGCTTTTCCAGAATTATCCCGGAAAAGTGGCCTATGAAATTTTGAAAATTTCAGGAAGATCGGCTGACTGGTTCTCGAGAACGTGTTCCGTGAACAGATGATTATAATCACATACAGAGTAAGTTGAAGGATTTTGAAAGTTTGGAAAAACTTGTTTTGGTGCAATTTGTATCGAAATTCGTGAACTTTGAAATGCCATATCTTAGCCAATTTCCAACCGATTTTGATGAGTCTGGGCTTGTTTGAAAACTGCTGCGCTTTTATTAAAAATAATTTAAGGGGAGAAAGGTAGGTGGAAAATTTCAAAAGTTTGCCTCGCCCCCAAAGGTTTTTTTTGGGTTTATCGCCTTCTTTTTTGAGGTGGAGAGACTGCGACACCCTCCCTGCCGTAATTTGCATAAAAAACATGTTGCACAAATAAAACAACAGAGTTCTTGTCCTATCCGTCCTCGAGGAGATGGTTTGTTGGCCTATAATAAATATGATTTAGTTGAGTCTATAAACCTTCCTCCTTGGGCTTTATTATCCTCTTTGTGACCCTTCTCTTGCGTTTATCCGTACCATCTCAAACGAATAACCTTTGTCGCCTCCTTCTCGACAGCTCAAAATTCACACCTACCTCCATATACATCCTCGACGTCACCCTAACCAATATGTTAAAAAAAGCTAAGTCGTTCGACCTTAAAATTAACAAATCAGATGCGGAGAAGTAGAAACGAGGTAGAAGACGAGAAATCATTTAAATCATTTCGTAGTTGATTCTCATTGAAAATTTTTCGTAGAGTACGAGTATACTAAAAATAAAAAAACCCATCCATTCAACGAAAAATGTTCATTTTGCAATATTTTTTAAAATTAAAAATGGATATAAATCAACAGTTCTTACACGTTCGCTGCTTACAGTCGAAGGAAAAAATGATATCTTTATGTTTTATCATGAGAATATCAACTATTATACGAACAAATGTTCTTTTTTTTTTTACTACGATACCCGTGTTCATTCACTCTGGAAGCAATTAAATTGTTTCTTTTGTATTCTTAATGTTATTGAAAGCAACTATGTAGAACGGTTGGTGAATGGTGTAACACAATCGTGAAGATTATATGAAAATAGGAAAAGCGTAAAAAAAGGAAAATATAAAAACAAGGAAAATTGTATTTGCTTCACGTCTAGAAAATAGAGTGTAACATTATATGCTGTGTAATCGGTAGTAGATGCTTTATGAAAGATACGGGTTCTACCAGAAGCAGAAACTAATGTTGCAAATATCGGAGTAAATAGTTGAGCTTAGTATGCTGTCAATAATAATTGCTTTCTTTTCTTTATCGCTATTTTTATTAAGCATTTGTTAAATCGAAAAGAAGGAAATGAATAGCTGATGTATGTGACGATTACGATGCGTCGGCGTCCTGTCCATTATTGTAGAAATGTTCTATAATTGAAATATAAATAACCCTATACCAACACCAGTCGCTCGACTTTTTGGTGAAAATGAAATAATGAGACGCCCTACATGTTACCAAGGTCACCGTATTCACCTACATTTGTAAATTGCTATTATAAAAACACTTTGATTTGAAGTTAAGTTGTTCATAATTAGGTGGTAGTTGTTGCTTTTACTGGTATCAAAACATTGACTATTCCCTACGATACCTCGCTGGACGGTTGGTGACTCCTCTTTTTAGTAATACATGTGTTTGTTTCGGTTAGTCTCATTCCGTGCATGTGCTTGTAAAGGTAGCTCAAGTCAAGATTTCCATATCTGAAGTTGTCACTAGGAAAATCTTGAGTTGCAAAAAATTTTTCTAGACATTCACCGAGGGACAGATAAACGTAGAAAATCCTTTTGCACTCACAAGAAAATCAATTGCTAAGAAAATCCTCAAATTCATTAAAAATCCTCAGAAAATCCTTTGAATTACAAGAAAATTATTGAAAATCAAATTAAATCCCTGAAAATCCTTAAAAATCAACAGAAAATCCCTAAAAATCTTCATGAATTGACAAAGAAAAGTCTTCAAAATAAAAGAAAACGATGGGAAATTATTGGAAATCAAAAAAAAATCCTTTGAGGATTTTCTTCAAGAAAATCCTTTTGCACTCAAAATACACGTTTATCTGCCGCTCAACATTCACTTCAGAATAGAAAGTAGCTTCTTGCACAGTGTGCAAATAGTCTCTTCTATATTATTTTGGCTATTTGCAATGATGCAAAAAAGAGTTGATCTATCTTTCTATAGAAAACTTAGAGATTCTTAGGGACCATCCATAAATTACGTACGCTTTTTTCAGTGCTGTCAGCAGATTTAAATAAACAATATAATATCTTGAAAAATATTCACTTTTGAGACGTCAAATGTATGGCCCCCAATGCCATACATTTGACGTCTTAAAAGTGAATATTTTTCAAGTTATTGTTGATTTAAATCTGCTGACAGCACTGAAAAAAGCGTACGTAATTTATGGATGGTCCCTTAACAGGGTTTAACTTCGGGTTTAACTTAGAGGAAAGCTTTTCCTGGTGACGAATTATTTTTTTCCTTTTTTTATTGGTAAAGGGGGGCTTACAGACTTGCACGTAATTATAAGGAGGTAGGAGTTATGCATAAATATGAAAAGCGACGGAGAGGAGGGGGAATTTTATAAAAACATGTACGTTGTTCATAAACACCTTTTAGGTAAACTTTCGTCCCGCGATATTGACTTGCTTCAATGTAAAAAAAACTATAGCGACTAGATTCTTCTATCTCTTTTTCAATTTTTCTTAATGAAATACTGCCTTTGCGGCTGTTTTCATATTAGCTAGCTAGTCTCATAACTTTGACAGTTAAAACGTCATATTGACAGTTGAAATAGACAGACTTTTGATCCCAACAAACAAGATATAGAAACGCTCGCTGCACTAAGTAATCAAATATTTAGGTAACAAAACTAAATAAGCAAAATAAAAGAGTGAAGTGGGTTCCAAACGAAAAGTGCCTCTTACACCAGATTCAAACGTAGCGACAAGCACAATATAACTTGTTGCTCTCGTTTTAAAAAAAATGTATATGGCAATTCTGATCTATCTTTCTTCTGTTCCCGTTTCTGTTTTGTTTTCTTTTTTCCTCAATATTCACATGATGATTGTTTGCAGCTGCACAAAACACAATTACTTATTACATTCAACAATAAACTGATGGCACGGAGACACAACTTACAACTTATTTGGATATAGAACGTTAAATAAAAAAATTAATTAAAACCTTTTTTCCGGCCGAAAAAGCAAAAATTTGCAGAGCTCTCTAGGAAGCTTGTTTCAAATGAATTTATTTAATTAAACGCTGTGCACTGTGCATTCGCCGTCATTCTCTGTTATGAAATTTGAAAATTAAAAATATAGGACTTTTTGTTTGAATGAAGCAACACGTTTGTTTCCGCTAGAAGTTCAATGTTTTGTCGGAAAATATTACAATGGTTTTGCGAAGGAACAATGGCTATTTGTTCTCCTATTATGAGATTAATTTTTCATGTCACTGGGACAAAACCAAAATTACGAGTAACCTCCTTAGCATCCCAAACAAAGTCAACCAGAAAATATATAACTTCTATGCTTCTCAGGCCCAGAAGTGAGATCCTTCCACATGTCTTTCAAAAGCTGCCTAAATTGCTATTTACAACATTTTGGACTTTGTGGAAAGCAGAAGCGTGGCGGTATTTCTTTTAAAGAGACTCCTGAATGCATAGCTTCTGGTTGTTCAGCCAAGAAGGATGTTCTGTTTATAGATTCAATCTAATAAGATTTAGAAGTTAGGGTACTTCGACTAGAAGACCAAACCATCTTATTGGCCATGTTGTCGTAGGCGAGGTTTTTTTATCACTCAGAGGCATACAGAAAACATACCGAAAGGTTTATAGAGTATGGTGATGTGGGAAGCAGAAACACAAAGAGAAATAAACCTCAAAACGTTGAAAATGTTTTACGATTTATTTGATTCTTATATTCGGAATAGGCAAATACAATTGGTATATGTAACCCGTACTGCACACCTTGTTGCGGTACACAAAAGACAATATCCTTTGAATAACTCTCAACAGTTCTTATGCTCACACTTGAAGACATTGTTCACGGTGAGACAACGCCGAAAATAAACCATAATTTATATACGAAGTAATTAATTCAGGCTTTTTGTTTGCTTGTAATTTTCATAATCTACTGGGAATTACACGCAGAAATTCGCTTTTGGAAAATATGTCTTCAAAATTTAACATTTTGTAAATATTTATATTGTCAAATTGATGATGTCTCCCTAACCTTGTGTGTTAGCGGTGTATTTGTACTTTATAGGTACACGTATACAAATCAGTTCCAGCTACCGTCTATAATATGAAGCATGACTAATCATACATTGACTATCACAAATTATTTATAATGAAAATGTATTCATCATGTGCATGTCGAACTTTATTTGCAAAGAAAATTTTAAAATGGCTGAATTATTCATTTTCCTTTTTCGTTTTATTTCAAAGAAACTGGAATGCTTAATTGATTCGTTTAATTTCTTCTTTCGTACTAATTCTTTAACATTTAACATTTTAAATTCGTCGAGGGAGAGTGAACGTGTCATCTTCTTTCTGGTAAAATCTCTTTTCTGCCACCGTGAACTGAAAACAGAGAAAATTTACCACTGGCCCACCGATGCAACACATTATACCTAAAAACTGGTTAATTTGATTAAGAACCTAGGAACGAATCGCTGAGGGTGTAGAAGTATTAAACGAATCGTAAGCTACCTCCTCCGTCCCCCCGCTACCTTAATAAGAGAGAAGTTTGAGAACATGCCAGGGTACCGAATGAAAACCACCGTGACGATATTTAAAAGTTAGTGCCAAAAAATCGACCCTAGAGTAAATCTCTATGATGTTGAGTCAAATATCTTGGAGTCATACTCGACAAAAGAGTCAACTGGATTGCTGACATGACTTAAGAGCGTGTCAGATATTTTGACAGTTCTATGTTTTGTGATGTTTTTTCATTGCATATTTTTAAGGCAGTTATAATGAGACCATTTTGATCTCATTATTGTCGTGGAATACTCCACTCAAATTCCACTGGTTCGATAAATAGATAACCGACACACACATCACAAAATTAGATATATTAAAGCTTTACGAGCAACAAATTCTAAAATAATTAAAAGAATTCGACTCACACCTCATCGGTAACGCATCACACGAGCGTTAATTTAATGTACTAAATCGAAATATATGCTCCACCCTTTTTCGAGTATCATGTAAAGAGACAATTTCGCGCGTATTTTCAAACGAAATCATCTCTATAAATAGAGGTTCATTAAAGGGCTTTTTATACAATCTGCGATTGCGATTTTTTGGTTACATAAAACCGAAAAATTAAACAACATCCTATCCTTTCACTGATGTCCCATCGTATTTTAACACTGACGAATAACACGATCTTTCAATTTCAATAAAAACATTATTCACTTGGAACATATTTACAGAAATATAACAGAAATTGCATTTTATTTGCGCTACAATGTCAAACGTTATATGAAAACCCATACAGTTGTAGCGCTAAAATATATGCGAATATTCGCAATCGCAGAATGTATAAAAAGCCCTTAACTCTCTGAGAGGATTCGAGTTGGACGGTTGCACCAGATCACTTCTCGTTCAACCGTACCAGATCAAGTACACGAAGAATTTATATATTAAGATTATAAGTTGAATTGTTCACAATAAAATTTAAATAGATCCAATAAGGATCCAACATAAACAGTATATTTTTTTGTGCATTGGAGTACCATCGGACCACTAGCGGCGATTGCTTTGCCGAAATGAATTAGAGAATTTGTTCGTTACTCTGGTGGACATTATTCGTTTGGATCACGCAATCAGGATCCCACAGTCGAAGCAAGCATTGATTGGTTAAGCATTAGAAGAGGAGTTGGTGTCGATTTGTCATATTATCTGCGGAGGAGAGTTCATTACAGAGTGTATCCCAGGTATGAGTTGGATCTCCTGAGATTATAAGGAATTTGTTGAACATATTTTGAGTTGAATTGTCATTCATAACTATCGTTCATTTGTGAACGGAACTGTGTGTTCTTTCTGGTGTCGAGCCAGCTGGGAAGTGCATTACACAGTGATCATCAATTTTAAATTCCGAAACATCTACTGTTTGCATAACACATCCCTTTATAGATTCTCTGAATCAGAATATATAATTATTGAGTCTTAGTGTCAAAATTTGATCTGAAAAAACATCGCAAAGACTCGGCGAATGCGACGTATTTTCAGATCAAATTTTGACACTAAGAATCAATAATTATATAATCTGATTCAGAGAATCTATAAAGGGATGTGTAAGCCAACAATAGATGTTTCGGAATTTAAAATTGATGATCACTGCCTTAGAAATATGTGATGAAAAAACATCGCAAAACATAGAACTGTCAAAATATCTGACACGCTCTTAAAATCAAGTCGCAAAAATGTGAACTGTCAAATTTTGCGATGTTTTTTTTAAACAGAATCCAGCGTAAATAACAAATTATTCAAAATTATAGCTCATGTACTGTGAAAGGATGGCTGTTACACGAATAATAGATGAAACAGAATTCAAAAATTTTGAGTATGACGTTTGAAAGTTTCCCTGAAAAATCATCGCATTCCAAGTTCATTTGCGATGTTATTTCATCACAAACTTGTACGTTCATACTTATACTTTTTGAATTCTGAATCATCTATTATTTGGGTAAGAATCATCCACTCACATTACATGAGCTATAATTTTGAATAATATTTTATTTACGTAGAAGCCTCTTCTAAAAAATATCGCATATTTGACAGTTCACATTTTTGCGACGCGCTCTTAAATGACGTACGGAAAGGAAACAAGCGATCACCAGATTGATGTTTCAATCTCAGTACTCTATCTCCTCCTACCGTTTCATTTGCAATCCACGCTTTTAGTGCAGTTTCGGCTTATGTCAAAGTATACAAACTTTCATAACGAAATTCACATTATGTGAAGCATCGAAAAATGGTGTTCTTGTCAACTTGTGCACTTCATCATGAAATTTCGTATAGTTTGACATAAGCCGACGCCGCACTAAGCGCGAGGATTATGGTTGTCTTGTAATCACAACCCTCAATCAAATTGAACCCTCAATTTTTTTTAAGTTTGAAATAAAAAAAGTGGGAAATATTTCATTATTTGCCATGAAGTGCTTCCGGAATACAATTTGATTATTCAACAGCCATCAGTGAGTATTTTTATCCAATCAACAAGTTTTATTATTCTTCCGACAGCAACAAATTTTTCCGGAATTATGCCA
>CM055406.1:106619406-106630470 GCA_029228625.1 Pseudolycoriella hygida | reverse complement strand
AATTTTTACTAGTTTTTATTTAAAGTTAATCAATTTTTGAAGCGTACCGATTGCGAAATTTTTTTGCTCGCTTCGCTCGCATATAGTCCTTTTATTCTACCGGTGAGTCGGTGCAGCAGTCGATAGTGCAAAGGTATCCAACTGACAATTACATTTTCTATTAAGTCATTATTAACTACTCTCAAGGATTAAACATACAAGCACGCGATTAATCGCGCAACTATCACAGTCACTCGCATAACAGAAAATGGCTTAAATAAAGAGACGATTAGGGGCCGTTCATTCAGCATGCGAGCGAAAAAAGTCTGAATAGTCACATTAGCACATGCTTACATGCTTACATGCGCCGCAGGTGAAACGAAAAAATATAAATATAATTCAGGAACGACAATCGGTTGCTGCAATCGAAAAACCGGTGACAATACGGCCGAAACGATTAGCAGGTGTTAGACAAGGAGAAAAGATGATCGTTTGGTCATCACGACTAAATGCGGAACATATTGATTGGTTTGATGATAAGGACGACGACATTTTCAATACAATTTTTGTCTAATTTTAAACTAATCAAGCGTTACGTAACAAAGGGGGGGGGGGTTAAGACCTAGCGTTACAGGGGGGGAGGGGGTCTATAAAATTCCAATTTTAGCGCTACGTAATTTATGAACGGCCCCTTAGTTAGATTTTTTTTCTCCTTTTTTGGTCATTCGAATTTGGTTAAACAATGATTTAATTTTGTTCAGTGATTAGACTGACTCGTACGCTCTGCTCGGTACCGCCACTGCCAAATGGGCACACTGGTGAATGAGTGAGGAGACTTTCGGGCCCAGTATTCCTACAGACATCGTCTACTGTGACATCATCATACTGAAAACAAAAGCTCAACAGGAATTGAGTTTGTGATATTTCTGTAGAAAAAAAATTTCGCTCGCGACTCTTCTACTAAAGTCACCCTAACATATCGCAACGGGGTTCCTACTTGCGCATATCAAATTCAATTTATACCAATAGTAGCTCATATATTAGGGCGCTCAGAAAAAATTGTACAGGGCGTTGAAAACGTTAGTCTCGGCACTGGCTCAGGTAAAAGGAATGAAAGGTAGCGCAATGTTTCCAATCTAGCAATGAAAAACTTTACCTTCACTGCATTTATCAATTACTACAATATTGATATTTTGCATCTTTCATTCGCACATCTCTTTCAAAAAATCTCTTGAATTCTTCATGGGTGCTTGAGCTACGCTGCTGCGTGGATTGATAGAGGGCATGTGTGGGGTTAGTTTCGCATAAAAAAGAATTAGAAGGAGAACAATTTGGAAGGACGACTATGGCACTGTAGGCCCTTAGTATTATTGGCACGAAGTTTATTGGATAGCGACACATAACTTTGTCCACCAGAATCGATGAAAGTATGAAATAATGTAGCGGATCATCACAGGAAATCTTAGACACAAAGTATTTCCTGCATGCATCCTTGAAGCCAGTCAACGATTTTTTTTAACAATTGGTGGCAATGAGTTGCAGGTCGAAACCCTACTAGAGAAGAACGATCGTGAGAGAATGCTCCGTTTACTTTCGGCATGATCAGGTTAAGCGTTCTTAGGTTCGAGGTAGGAGCAAATCGCTCATATAGGTAGACAGGTTCTTTTAGCAGTAATGTTTTATGTGTTAGCACACAGGATAAGTAGTCAAGGTATGAGAACAAGCCGCAGCCCAGCACTATGTTGGCGTCAGCCGAGGTTGAGTCGTATCGACCCAGCCCACAGACAAATCTAATACAGGCTTTGAATACCTTCTCAAGTATCGTTTTCGTTGAGACCTGTAGTCTGGCAAGCACTTGGAAACAGTAACTGAAATGCGGCATGAGCAAGGATTTCACCAATAGCAACCTAGTGGGACGAGGCAAGTAGCTAGCATGCGGCCAGAAGCAACGAAGACCAGCAAAGATCTTCGCTGCAATTGCGTTAACGTGCTTACGCCAGTTAAGCTGACTGTCGATTAAGATCCCGAGATCTTTAACCGTAGCACAATACTCAATGGTATCGCCGTTCACCCTGATTTTCGGTATATCTTCCGACCAGTTACCGTTACAAAATTTAATCGCCTGCGTCTTGCCTGCATTAAGCACTAAACCGTTTGCCCCAGCCCAGAACGTGGCAGATATAAGATCAACTGCCAACTTGTCAGTGTCCTCACGGATACAGTCCTTGCGAATCGACATGTAGAGCTGCACATCATCAGCAAAGAGGTGCACACTGGAAAAAGCAATTACGCTAAGTACTGAGCCTTGAGGGAGACCAGCGTTTAAACCCAGTAGAGAGGAGCTGCAGCCATTAATTATAACCTTCTGTTTCCTGTTTGTCAGATAACTCTCCATAAGGGTCACTGCCGGTGATGAGAACCCGAAATTGCTAGAAAGCTTATCCAGCAGCAACCTGTGGCTAACGGTATCGAAGCATTATTTTTGGCATTATTTTTGACAGTTTCCAGGCATCAGGAAAAACCGATTTGGTAAGCGCCGCATTAAAAACCCCCGTAATCACAGGAAGAATGATCGGCAGAAGCAGCTGAACAAATGAGATGGGAATAGAGTCTAGGCCTTCTAAGTTGAAATTTGTCTTTGAAAGTTGGCCATATTTTCATCAATAACAGCCGAAGCTGGTGCCACTGTCAACAATTAACCCCACCAAAGAAAGTTTCCTGTACTACTTCATATTCGTACACAATATCAGCACTTCTGAGAAATAATTAAAATCAGTTTTCAGACCCCCTTGTAATATACCACTTTCGGCACATAATACTCGAAAACGAAATTTAAAAAAAAAACTGAATGACATGTGTCTGCTCATTTTCGAAGGAGAATCGAATGAGCCATAGATCGCTTGATTCGAAAATGGCATGTATGGAAACCACCTGAAGATTTCGCGAAGTGATACTCTTAAGAAATTTCATACCGCATACACTAAGCGTTTACTACTTCATACATTTTACTACTTCATACGTTGGATCTTATTATTCATACGAACGTCTTTCATTATATCGATTTACACCACTCCTTTGGTCGTTGGAAGGGGTATTGAGGGGTTCACGATCCTTACGTTTGCATGAAATTGATCATCGTGAGTACACGCATTGTCGAAATTTGAAATTAGTCACCCATGATCATGCCCGCAGCGGTAGCGGAGGGCGTGACGCAGTCCCCACACCCAAAAAAAAAACGTCCACAAACCCAAAAAAGTCCATACAAAAACCTTTGGGACAAGGAGCCATATATAGGCGAACTTTTGAGTTTTTTCCTCTCGCCCCGCTACTCCTCCAAATTATTTTTAAAAAAAAATTTCGATCTCGAAAACTAGACAGCCGATCTTCCTGAAATTTTCAGGGATTGTCAGTCTCGGCCCCAAATAAAAAATTTGAAATGCCGCTTTTCCGGGAAAACTCTGAAAAAGCCGTGGCATGAGGAAAAGTCGTCAATTTTGAGGGTTTTTTATGTAATGCTCGGAGTTTTCGAATTTTAGCTCCAGAGTGACAATAGCTAGAGAGTTGGTTTCTTGGGGAAAGTTATAGAGTTTGGTCAGGAGAATTTTTTGGGAACTTAAGAAAATGGCTGCCAGCAGTCAAACCGGCGCCATCTTGAATTTTCCCAAGCAATAAATTAGGGTTTTTTGGTTTTCCAATTTTAGCTTCGGAATGACACTACTTAGAGAGATGGTTTCTTCTAGAAAGTTATAGAGATTCATCAGAAGAATTCTTTGGGATCCTTAGAAAATGGCTGCCATCTTGGAATTTTTGCTATCTTCTGAATTAGAATAGCTAGAGAGTTGGTTCCTTCGGGAAAGTTCGATAGATGACTTGGGCATCATTTTGATGAATAGAAAGTGGGGTCGCCGAGGCGCGGAAGTTGGCCAAAATTGAGGCGAAAGTTTTCGCAAAAAGTTTTTTTCGTCGGAATCGATAGATTGGATCTCAGAAAAATGGGAACATATTTTTGTGGAAATCGGGTCAGTGGTCTTGGCACTGGGACCAACAGAATGAACGAAATTGAGTTTCTTGGCCATTTACGAAAGCAGATGGTTTTTCGTCTATATTTGGTCAACTATGCAATATGGAGATTTACTGTCATAAGCAAAGTTGTAGAGAATAAAATTATAGAGAACACGTGTTTCAGGGCTCACGGGAAAAATCATGGGCGCGCGGTAGCGATGCGCCCGTGAGGCAAGTCCCCGTACCATTAAAAATTTTTTTCGTAGACTTCGGAACCATATATACAGCTAAGTTTTGACTTTTTACCCTTGCGTCGAGCACCCTGAGACCTAATTTTTCGAATTCTACGTAAAATTTTGATTGATATCGGCATTTTAATCATTAAAATCGGTCCAGTGGTTCCGAATATATGACCTATTGAAAATTGCAATTTCCGGTACAAAATGTTCCTTCCATAGAAGCCAAAGTAAATGAAAATATCCTTCGTTAGTTAGTTTTAGTTAGTGAGGTAGTTCCAGGGCCATTTGTATGAAAAACCGTGAAAAACCACTTTTTTGGCTACGACTCGAAAACGGTCCGATAACTTTTCTTAAAAATTTGCAGGGTTCTTCGGCTGGGCATTCTACGCCATATGAGATTTTAAAAAAGGTACGGGCCTCATTTGGGCGCCACCGCTCATGGAAGCTCCCAAACAAATCCCATATAAAAACATATTTTGTATTCAACTTACTTACTTACTCAACCGGCCCTACAACCCATTAAGGGTCTTGGCCTTCTCCAACATGCTTCTCCAACCGGACCTATCCTCAGCTAACGTCTTCCAGCTGGTTACTACCACCTTAAATGTGTGTGCGTCAATTGTTACGCTTTGGTCGTGTTGTCGATTCGATGGGGAGACAATCATGTATTCGGTCTTTGTGTCATTAACCTTTAACCCGAGGTCGGTACCTTTCCTGTCCAGAGCCGTGAACTTTTCCTTAACAGTTTCCATGTTTCGGCCCAAGATATCCAAGTCATCAGCGAAGCCCAGCAATTGACTGGATTTGGTGAAAATGGTGCTGCTGGTGTCGATGTCCATGGTTCTCACTGCTGCTTCAAAGGTCAAATTAAAAAGCAGCGTCGCGAGCGGATCACCTTGACGTAGTCCTTCCTCAATGTCGAAAGCGTCTGACAATTTGCTTCGGATTCTTACTCGTTACTGTTAGCTCCATCCATTGTCAACTTTGTTAGCGAGATTAGTTTTTTGGGAACCCCTAATTCCTCCATCACTCTCCATAACTTCCTCCTGTTGACACTGTCGTATGCTGCTTTGAAGTCTACGAACAAATGGTGTATTTCCACGTTGTACTCCTTACACTTCTCCAAGATCTGTCTAATGCTAAACAGCTGGTCCTTTGTTGAACGACCTACACGAAAACCACCTTGATATTCACCAACAGTAGATTCCATGTATGGAAGAAGGCGTTTGTATAGAATATTCGCAAATATCTTGTAGGCGATATTCAAAAGCGAAATTCCTCGATAGTTGCCACACTCCAATTTGTCGCCTTTCTTGTACGAAGGGCAGATGATGCTAGTCTTCCACTCTCCCGGCAACTCCTCGACATTCCAGATGCGCTTGATGAGCTCGTGCATCTCCATACATAATGCGTTACCACCGTGCTTGAAAAGTTCTCCAGGTATGTATTCAAGGTATGGGTCAAACAGGAGCAAAAATTTTTAGAATGTGACCTGAAGCGGCGGTGATGGTGAGATCGTGGCGTGAGGGTTGTAGAGGAAGTGCCTGTGATCATTTTCGTAGAAGTAAGTGGTGGCCGCCACCGCCAGCTATGTCAGATACGCGAGGTGACGTGGCGCTAAAAAAATGTTATGAATAAGGGTTGTAGAGGAAGTGACTGTGATCATTTTCGTAGGCGTAAGTGGTGGCCGCCACAGCCAGCTATGGCAGCCGAGCGAGGTGCCGTTTCGCCAAAAGCTTTTATGAATGAGGGTTGTAGAAGAAGTGACTGTGATCATTTTTGTAGATATAAGTGATGGCCGCCACCGCCAGCTTTCACAACGCAAAAATTTAACTTTATAGGATGTATGGCGTATTTTTGTACGTGTTACGGACGCTAGCCAACCGAGCGAAGGTATCGTGACGAAAGATTTTGTGAACGTTCCCTCTAATTCTTTGATGGTTGCAACATGCAAATTTATAGCGAAAATCTTAATTTGTGTCAACGTCATTACCGGAAAGACAGAATATTATTAGAAGTTGTATGGAGCGGACGTTTGATTTTATCTCGATTGATTTTATCGAAAGAAATTTGTTAAAGTCCGTATCATCCTAAGAAATTACAACTAATTCTCAACTCGTCCGTGTAGTGCAAATATCATAAATTGTGCGCGGTTAATTTATTGTAAAAACCAAAGCAGCGAAACTGCACGGCGATATTTATTTTACGACAGGCTCATGCAAGAATACTATTCGTAAGTTGTTGACCTCGTGGTAAATCATATGAAATTGTTGTAATTCCTTCTGTTTTTCAATATTTAGAACTTTAAAGCTCTCAGTTGATTGAAGAAACAATAAACGAATTATACAAATCGATTGGATCGTTTTACTTTCGGTCAACAGTGCTCTTAGAAACTTAGTCAAAAGCCTGGTCGCAACAGTACAGGAAATCAAATTTTTGCGTATGAAAGCTGTAACAACAGAGAAACTATAACGCTGGGGGGTCCGGCATTTGTGACGCATTTTTTTAATCAAAAATGAAAACAAATTTTTTGCGTTTCAAAGCTGTAAGCATCACCCCAATTGATATCAGTCGTTTTGGAAGAAGCAACAAAGAGACTTGCGTCACGTTTCCCTTTTAAAAAGGGTTTTTGATGTGATTACCAAATCCCGGGATAAAGTAACTTATAGAATTGTGAGGGATGACGCATATCTCTAAGAATTACATTTTAGAGAAAACAGTTTCAGGATTTCTTAGAGAAATCACGTTGGTCCACTTTATGATATGGTGCAGGGGACAACATTTTGGTCACCAGAATCAATGGCCTCACAAACGTACTTCTGTAAGGCTTTTGACATTACCTTGGGGGTCGTCCCTAAATTACGTAACGCTAGAGGGGGGAGGGGGGAGTATTCCTCTAGCGTTACGGAAAGTTACGAGGGGGAGGGAGGGGGTCTAGCATCGGCGTTACGTAACGCTCGAACCTCAACGTTTTTCTTCCTATATGAAAATATCGAACATAAAACCGTTAATTTCAATTCCTTTTGGCACCGCAGATTTTTTCGTTTACTTTTGACGATTTTTTTATATTTTAACTAGTTAACAAAAATGACAGTAATGAAATAACTTTCGGAAATTCATATCGTTCAGTCTTCCCTTGCACTTCGCTTGATCTCGAAGCACTGTCACGTTATGATTGTGGATCGTTACAGTGGATAGTGAATAACACAATACCAGTTTTGTACTTATAACAGTCTTTATTCTTTCTACGTTGCTTCAAAAATATGTTTTGTTACGTTACGTAACGAAGGGGGAGAGGGTTTCGGCCAACGTTACGGTGTGTTACGACAGGGGGGGAGGGGGGAGTCTAGACCGCAAAATTAGCGTTACTTAATTTAGGGATGACCCCTTGGGTAATTTTTATGGATCTTTGACATTCTTATACTTATTATTATGGAAGAACGTAAAATATTGGATCGGTTGCTCATTTCCACATTTAGATACGCTCGAGTCTTTTTTCCACATCTATTCTTATACGCACGGGTCTTTGCTTATGTTTTAAAAAAACTCTCATCTTTGAGTTGATAAGTAAAATTATCATCAATAAAAACTTCAACTTCAACTTCTCTGAATGAACTTTTTATAAGAAACAGTGTAACACAGCACACACCCAACAGTAACACAAAACAAACCATACATTTCAGTGGAGAAAAATGTGACAAGTCTCCGTACCAATAGATATCCCACTAATTGGCATACTAGGTCACGTGGTTGAAATCTATATCGTGTCAATTCGACCATTTGATTTCAAGTTGAATGTGGTAGGTGGTAGACCGACAACTCCGGTTTCTGCACCGATATTCATATCCAAATCATATCGATTGCCTTGCGGTGAAATATGTTTGGACATCATTTTTAATGCTCTAACTGCATAAATTGCGTTTGCGAACAAAAACTTATGATTTAATTTTCGATTATATAGTCAAATGCTTGTTCATTATCCACGCAATTGCATTAAAATGGCAGATAGACGAGCATTCCTAATTTGGTAAATTCATTATTAAAACACAGATATTTATACCAAAAATGTAGATTAAATAATGATATCAAATAGTTATTTGAATGCCGTTCGCCAATTTATGGGCTACCGCAGCAATAGCCCACTATCAACACCACCCCTTCTACAACGCCATTATACCACAATTTTAAATTAAAAATTTATAGCAATTATTAGCCGGTCTGGTAGTGTACCTACATGTTCGTTTACATTCTATAAATAGCGAGCGCCAAAAATACGAAGTGATTCATTCAATAGCATCAGCGAATGTGTATCAACGTATCACCAAATCCATTACATTCAATTAGATTAGTTTATTATGAGGTTATTAGTTAGATTAGCTTTATTAGATATTAAGATTTTAGGACGTTGAACTTTTTAACGTGATTGTCAGGTCATTGGCTGTGTTTTCCGTTGGTTGAAAAAGGCCTCTGTTGGTTGCAACTTTACTCCATTGAAAATGTTCTATACGACAATGAAATAAGAAGTTCATGCAGTAGACTCGTCCTAAGTCTAGTGCATCAACTCTTTATGTCTTCGTCGTGTAGAATATTTTCATGGAGAAAAATTGCAACATCTGCATTTCAAACTGGGCAGCCTGGTGCCAAAAAATTTTCTATGGCAATGTTGGAGTGGGGAACGAGTACATTACGAGTACATTATTACTATGCACAATTTTCCAACTCGGCAACAGACTACTTGGAAAGTTTGTTAGAAATGAGCATTTTTCGAAACCCGACCCGGACCGAACCAGACACTCAAGTTTTTCGAAACTCACAACCTAAATTACTTCGAAACAAAAATTATTTCAAGTCGTCTGCATTCTTCACGGACATTAGACTAAAACAAAATTCGTGTAATGTAAGATGATAAAATTTAGACGAGTTTTGTAAAATATAAAAAGTCAATAAAGGATCGGGACCCGAATAAAATGATACAACAACCCGACCCGGACCGAACCCGACCCGATGAAATTTTTCGAAACCCGAGACCCGAAACCCGAACTGTTTCCATACACGACCCGGACCGATCCCGACCCGATTAAAATTTTCGAAACCCAAAACACAAAACAATTCGGGTCCGGGTTCGGGTCGGATTTTT
The DNA here is from genome assembly GCA_029228625.1 of Pseudolycoriella hygida. Classification (NCBI taxonomy): domain Eukaryota; kingdom Metazoa; phylum Arthropoda; class Insecta; order Diptera; family Sciaridae; genus Pseudolycoriella; species Pseudolycoriella hygida. Next base: position 106,621,113 of record CM055406.1, on the reverse strand, counting down.
CGAAGTTTCGGGGAACCCGCTCATCTCTAGTTTAAGTATCCATAAAGAACGCAGCCTCGTGCCGAATATCTGTTAATATCATCGTAACAGCAGTAACAAATACTATACTACATGGGGTGAAAAGTCCGCGGCCTCACATAGAGATGGCGTCATTACTTCAGAATTTTTGTTAACATTCAGTAGTACCACCCTTTACTTGTCTACAGCCAAAATTTCCTGACATTTGGTGTCATAATTTTCGAATTACTGTCAATAGAGTGACGCAGGTTTTTGTTGTTCGTAAAAAATGGAAAATAATGAATTCCGTGTGTTGATTAAACATTGTTTCTTAATGGGAAAAAATACGGTGCAAAGCAAAGAATGGCTGGATAAGTGTTATGGCACATCTTCTCCGTCGTATACAACGGTCAAGACGTGGCATGCTGAATTTAAACGAGGTAATACAAGCACCGATGATGCCCCACGTTCAGGACGTCCAAGTGAAGCAGTTACTGAAGAAAACATCAAAAGAATCCATCGTATTGTTTTGGCTGATCGGAAAGTTAAAGTTAGTGAAATAGCTGACATCCTCAAAATATCAACAGACCGGGTGCGACACATTTTACATGAGTATTTGGACATGAAAAAGCTTTCTGCCCGATGGGTGCCGCGTTTTCTAACAATTGATCAAAAGCAGCACCGTCTTGACGATTCAGAGCGTAATTTAGCTTTGTTCGAGCGTAATCCAACGGAGGTTTTGCGTAGATTTGTCACGATTGATGAAACGTGGATTCATTACTATACACCAGAGTCCAATAGACAGTCTGCAGAGTGGTTAGAATTTGGTCAAAGCCGACCGAAGCGCCCAAAGGCACAGCGTTCTGAAGGCAAGGTTATGGCGACGATTTTTTGGGATGCGCATGGCATAATATTTATCGACTATTTGGAGAAAGGAAAAACAATAACTGGCGAGTACTATGTCACATTATTGGAACAGCTCGACAACGAGATCAAGAGAAAACGACCGCATATGCAGAAGAAAAAGGTCCTGTTTCATCATGACAATGCACCAGCGCATTCATCCATAAAAGCAACTGTGAAACTGGACTCTTTGGGCTATGAATTACTCCACCACCCACCTTACTCTCCAGATCTGGCCCCCAGCGACTACTATTTGTTCCCAAACTTAAAAAGACGGCTACAGGGAAAAATATTTAACTCTAATGATGAGGTGATATCCGAAACAGAGGCCTATTTTGCAGGGTTGGAGAAATCATATTATACCAAAGGTATCCAAATGTTGCAGGACCGTTGGACTAAGTGCATTTCCCTTCAGGGAGACTACGTTGAAGAATAAAATTAATTTCATATGTAAAAGTTAGTTCTTTCATTGCAAGGCCGCGGACTTTTCACCCCATGTAGTACGTCATATAAATTTCAACACTGCACCAGACTGCCTACTTAAGATATTCTACTGTAAATGTAGAGGGCAGTAGCAGTCTGGTGCCGAGTTGAAATTTATGTGGCACATAGTATTCGTTACTGCGGTTACAATGAGTTTAACTGATTTTCGGCACCAAGCTGCCTTCTTAAAAGCTATTCATACTTTTCAAGTACGCAGCCTGGTGCCGAGTCGGAACCTAGTGCACATTAATGTACTCGTTTCGCCATCCAACATTGGCATAGGAACTTTTTTGGCACCCAGCTGCCTTCTGAAATCGACCAGTG
>CM055406.1:106595549-106611228 GCA_029228625.1 Pseudolycoriella hygida | reverse complement strand
AGAAATTCCAAAAATTCCATCGAAATTCCAAAAATTATATCGAAATTCCAAAAATTCCACAAAATTTCCGTAATTCAGACGTTTTGAAAATTCCGGAAGTTCCAAAAATTCAAGAAATTTCAAAATATTCAAAAATTCCACAGAACTTCCAAAAATTCCACAGAACTTCCAAAAATTCCATCGAAATTCCAAAAACTCCATCGAAATTCCAAAAATTTCATCGAAATTCCAGAGTTCAGAAATTACGGGAATTCCAAAAATTCTACTACAACTCCAATAATTTCAAAAATTTCCTCGAAATTGCAAAAATTCCAACGAAATTCCAAAAATTCCACTAAAATTCCAGAAATTCCATTTTAATTCCAAAAATTTCACAAAATTTCCGAAATTCAGACGTTCTGAAAATTCCAGAAATTCCAAAAATACAAGAAATTCCAAAAATTCCACAGAAATTCCAAAAATTCTATCAAAATTCCAAAAATTTCATTGAAATTCCGGAGTTCAGAAATTCCGGAAATTCCAAAAACTCCAAAAATTCCATCGAAATTCCAAAAATTCCACTAAAATTCCAGGAATTCCTTTCTAATTTCGAAACGTTTCCGAAATTCAGACGTCCTGAAAATTCCAGAAATTCCAAAAATACAAAAAATTCCAAAAATTCCACAGAAATTCCAAAAATTCTATCGAAATTTCATCGAAATTCCAGAGTTCAGAAATTGCGCTAATTCCAAAAACTCCAAAAGTTACATCGAAATTCCAAAAACTCCACTAAAATTCTAATAATTCCAGAAATAACATTTTAATTCCAAAAATTCCACAAAATTTCCGAAATTCAGACGTTCTGAAAATTCCAGAAATTCCAAAAATATTATTCCAATAATTCCACAGAAATTCCAAAAATTGCACAGAAATTCTAAAAATTCATCGAAATTCCGGAGTTCAGAAATTCCACAGAAATTCCAAAAATTCCACTAAAATTCCGAAAATTCCATCCACAAAAAAAATCAAGTGGATAATACCTCGGACGGCGCTATAGTAATTTACGTCACAAAGACAAGAGCTGAAAGTGCTTTGCTGAGTCACGTATTAAGATTTACGTGAGAGCCGAAAGTAGAAAAATATGGATTTTGAGGGGCGAAACTTTACTTTTGCCCCTCAAAATTGTCGTCTTTACTTTCAGCTCTAAAGTGAAGCATGTAATAGTTATTGGTGGATGTTTTAGACGATTGATTTTAGACAATTTCGCGTGTTGTAGACCGAGCAAAGCGTTGTTAGTAAATATATGGTGAAGAAAATTTTTTTCGGCTGCATGCAACGCCGATTCACATTTCTACTAAGTAAACACAAACAGCTACCCATGAACAGCTTTACAACAATGTGAACTTTGTAGCGACAATCCTCTCAACTACCTTATGCTCTTTTTAGTGTTTTTATCTAACCGAAGGTTCATGTAAGTGAAGTTCTACATTCGGTTTGAACACCGAGATAACGAGTTACTTATCTGTTTGGTTTTGAAGACATCTACTGCTGGGTGAATACATTTGTGTGGCACAATTTCGTTTTTGTGGATACAATATTACACACCAATATTGGACAACGTACATCAGGCTTCGAATTAATAGTATGAAGCTACTAGTTTTTTCTGATTTTCTTTGTCAAATTGGTTACGACGGAGTGTGCCGAGTTTGTTAATGAGACAATTAGATGGCCTGCTGAATGGGAACCACAACGAAGGATTTTTATGTGATTGCCGCAATATCTTGGACATCTGACTCCTCAATTCTTACCTCACGTGTGGAGAGATCTTGCAAGCATTGTGGAAGCTATAATCCCGTATAAAGAGGTTGTCGTGTTGGTTCATCCTTCACAATTGAAAGAAGCTCAGGCATTAGAAAGCAAGTTAAGCAGAAAGCAATAAAAGTTATTCTAATGGTGGTATACAATAGGTGGACTCGAGACACGCGTCCTACTTTTGTTTACAAAACAATCAACGGGAAGATCCGCACTGAGGGAGTCGACTTTAATTTCAATGGATGCGGACATAAAGGAATCTTCGAAAATGATTCTCATCTTGCTAGGCGAATGCTGAAAACATTGAGAACGAAACGTTGAAAAGCTAAAATCGTTACTGAAGGAGGTGCAATCGAAACGGATGGAAGACGAACTCTGCTCATAACGAAGAGTTCGATTGTTCATAAAAAGAGAAACCACCAATCGATCGAATAAATAGAAAAGGAATTAAAAGCGTCTCTCGGAATAAAGAAAATTATTTAGATTATTTGATTATTTTTTGATTATCTTGCTGCCGGAGAGAATGGCATTCAATGTTCAACTCATAATCAACCACTTTAGACGTTGTGCCACGTCGTTCGGTTTGATCTGGTTGTGCCATTTCACTGAAATAAATGTATGAGTAAACATTAATAAAATAACCTTTGGTTTAAACATTTTGCGTTTATTTCAACAATTTTACATAGATTAGACATTCACTTCAAAAGTGTTGCGATAAGTTTTCGTACTCTGAAATTTTTGAATTCTGTGGCTCTAACAAATGTCCATCTTGTGTCATGTTTTGGTCAAATATTTAATAAATGAAGACTTAAAATATTCCCAGACAAAATGAGAAACAACCACAACAAAGTTACTTGGGAGTTGGTCTACGTTGTACAACAACATTTTTTGAACATTTGAATGTTCATTATTTTGAAATAATCTACGACGCAAAATATCGAATGTGCTGACGCCGTAATTAATACTTGTTACCGACCGGATGTGAGTAGAAACATTAGTACTTACCTGCTCATTTCAAAAAGCTTCCGTTCTCGATATACTATTAGAGCTACCCCTGTTCATACCCACGAAAAATTATTTTACATGCGACGGGGTCGAGATGACATTTTTTGAATTATTTTGGGATTTTGCCCCTTTGCATGTAAAGTTGTATGTGTACCTGTTTTGGACGATTGTTTTTAGGCACTTTCGCTCGGTCGGTACCCTTAAAACGTCAATTAAAAAAAAAGCGGCTGGCTGATATATTCGTAATCTGGGGGCCCTGGGGGATGTGGAAAACCATGTGCATTAGACCTGTCCAAAAATGTATGGGGAAATTAAGTTGTCGAAAATTTTTGGTGGCCCGTCAAGAAAACGGTCTTAAATAGTCTCCTGACAAAAAGTCTGAAATTTCTGAATATCTATTGGAACGGTTATTACAGGAAAATTGATAGGCTAGACCAGAAGTACATCCCGTCCCGAAATAATAGTTGTATGTGTAGTGTTTTCCCGGGACGGGATGTGCTTCTGGTCTAGCCTATCAATTTTCCTGTAATAACCGTTCCAATAGATATTCAGAAATTTCAGTACTCGTCCCCATGTTGCCGACCACCAGTGCATCCATTTGGTGAGCTTCAGAAGGTTCTGACAGTGCTGACACACCTATTAACTAATAAATCGTGTTCTCGAGTTCATTCTGATCGAAAATGACCAAACTTGTCCTAATATTTAATTTCAAGATCAACCAGAATAATTCATTTTGGAAAACTTAAAATTTTGCACCACCCTAAACGCCTATGCCCCAAAATTTTTTTAGACACTACACCTACAGCTACCATTTTCGGGCAGGATGTAGTCCTAGTTAATGTATACATTTTCCATATGTAGCTGATGGGATAGATATTCAGAAATTTTCGGCGTGGTTCCCACACTGCCGACCACCAGTTCTACCATTTGGTGAGAAATTTTGTCAGAAATTGACAAAACTCAAATTTACACCAATTTTAACGATTTTTTTCAATTTTTCGATTTGAGCACCGCCTAAATCGCTTCAGATCTCATCGGCCCCATAGAGACTTTTTATCAGGAGACTATTTAAGACCGTTTTCTTGACGGGCCCCCAAAAATTTTCGACAACTTTGTATTTTGGACAGGTCTAATGTGCATTGAGAATTAAAAATCAAAAGTTCAAAACGATCCACATTGTGTATATAATGTTATAGCTAGTTACGGAAGTATTAATAAAGGTTGATGGTCCCGAATATCGCGATGGCTACAAAGAGCAACACTGAGATCTCGTGCTATCATCCCACAATTCGATACAAAAAAACACTATGCAATGCACAGTGACGCATTTTGTTGAACAAAAATGGCTTAGTTTGAGTTGTTACTTTTTACACTAAAAATGGAGATTTATCTAAATTCATCGCACTTTATGAGTTCATCGTCAAACTTCAAAACCATCTTTGTTTTAAAATCTCCATTAAAGCCACTATCCAAGCACATAAGGACAAATTTCCCACCACCCCCCCCCCCCTTTAAGTCCGATTTATGACGTCAAAGTCGAAAAATATGTGTGAAAATTGACCTTCGAGAACTTTAACAGTGTGTAGCTCGGAGACAATGTCTCTTCGGTAACCTTTCTTTTGCCGGTTCTAGTAGCTACTAGTCCCCAGTTCTTCGGCACAGATAGATCCATTCATATTCATTATTATTTGAAATAGAAATTAGTGTCTAAATGTGATCAATACGTAAATCAAGCCCAAAAACCAGTTTTCCGCTTCCCGGCAATAGTAGATCGAATTTTTAAAAAAATCCAAGTATGTAAAAATTTTTCTTGAATCTTTCTGGGTACAGCCTGACCCCAGCGTTTCCGGAAAAAATGAAAAAATAATTCGACCCACCCTAATAGCCACGTTGTTGTGACGATTAATTTTACTACTAAAGTAATTATTTTTATTGACACTACATGCAATCCTATGATGCAATTAATTAAATGATAACAACAACTTATTGCCAAAATATCAAATTTATTGCCAAAATATTAATTGCGAAAACCTACTGCTCATAATTATTTCTACTGCCGAAAATTATTTTTACTGCCATATTAAATTTACTGTTTTTGGATTAAAATTTTACTGCCAAATTATTAAAATTACTTACCAGTTAAATACTAGCCTTTTCACTTTTGATTGAAAAAATGCGTCACAAATGCCGTACCCCCCAATTTTTTCTGTTCTTTCAGATTTGACACGAAAAAATATTAAGTTTTGCGTGATGTGTTTGGCGTTCGAAATCTGAAAGCGCAGAGCGAAAAAAAATTTCCGGCGAAAAAAAAATTTCGGCGAAAAAAAATTTCCTTTGACACGAAACATCTATCTCGAACAAAAAAAAATTAATTTTTCCCCTAAGTTCGTCCCAGGGGAGTGACACTCTTTTGTTCCGAGCTTTGCAAGTAGTATTTAACGTGAAGTTAGCTGCAGTTGTGACCGAAGCTAACTTCATTGCAAACAAAGTCAGCTGATTTCATTAATAAATTTACCAAAATCAGCTGATTTCAATGAAAAGTTCAAAAATCAGCTGATTTTTTTGCAATGAAGTTAGCTTCCCTTGCAACTGCAGCTAACTTCATGCTGAATATTACTTGCAAAGATCGAAACAAAAGACTGTCACGCCCCTGGTTCGTCCCATACCACCGTCGGCCATTTTGTTGGTCACCTTCAGACTACACACCCAACCCAACAACGTTTTCTTTGATACCAAACATCTATCTACATCCTAGCACAGTCCAAAAATTTTGCTCATATTTGACCCATACTTTGAATACACTCACTCACACACCACTCACTCACACACCACTCACTCACACACACATACAAAACATTCTTTTATATGGGCTTTATATGGCGCCTTCTAAGAGCCCTGGCGCCCAAACGAGGCTGGTACCCACCCTTTTTTAAAGTCTCATATGGCGTAGAATGCACACCCGAAGGTCCCTGCAAAATTTCAAGAAAAGTTATCGAGCCGTTTTCGAGCACGAGCCAAAAAAGTCGGTTTTCATACAAATGGCCCTGAAACTAACTAACTGACCCACCCATTAATATAACTAACGTAGGATGTTTCCATTAACTTTGGCTTCTATGAAATAGCACATTTTGTATGGAAAATGGCTATTTTCTAAAGGTCATATCTTCGGATCCACTGGACCGATTTTAGTGAGTAAGATATCGATTTCAATCAAAATTTTACGTAGAATTCGAAAAGCTAGGGCTCAGGGGATATGACGCAAGAGAAAAATATGTCAAAACTTAGCTGTATTTAATAATTCCGCCGTTTCTTAATTTTTTGTACGTGCTTGGACTTGCGACACGCGCGCATTGCTACCGCGCGCCCATGATTACCAGATTTGTTACGTTCGATAAGTTCAATGAGTTAAGGTCTATTTTTCAGCCAGATTTTTTTCGTCGAAGGTGTTTTCATACACAAACGTAGTTTATTCGCGAGTATTTTAATAGTTCGGGCACCATTGCTGTTCCTCTTCCTTGAATACAATCTGGTGTACCCAAAATTCTTCTTCGTTCCGATTTTTGTTTAAAGTTTAAAAGTCTTTGAAACGATTTTTTTCAACGATGTCTTTTTCCAGGTCTTGATCCTGCTGTTTATTATTTCAAAGAACATTCCAACAGCTCATTGCAAAATGAAGATTCAAAAAACACCGTCAGAATTCACACCAAAGCTTATGGATATGGGAACTTAAGTGGGCCAAATGATGTGAAGGTCAACGGCGGCGAAAGACAAGCAAGTTGCAAAATTAATGTTGATTTCTGTCCACATAATTTGGCATGGAGTTCACTTTCTCATGCGTTGAAAAATGTAGTAATAACGGAAAAGGCTCACGCTCACATACATCCTTACGTTATCTGCCTCGATGCGTCTGGTAGTATGAGCACTAATAAAAGACTGGAGAGAGCTATACATTCAGCGAATAAAGTTATTTCCAGCTTGAAAAAAGGATCATTCATTGGCTTGGTGACCTTCAATGCAGCTGCTACCAAAGTCCACGACATTGTGCAGACAGTGGGGCTCGGAGAAAGAGAAACTTTAATTGGATCGTTGCAAATTAATGCAGATGGCGGAACATCGATTGGAGATGGACTTCGACTTTCTATGAACATGTTAGTGGCAATGCCAACGCCCAGCAATTCAACGTTTTGTTCTACAATAGTTCTGATTTCAGATGGCGAACAAAACTCTGGCGAAGAACCGGAAACGGTTTTGCCGGATCTACTAAAGAATTGCATTTCAGTTCATTCAATAGCTGTGGGATCTGCCACTTCACCCAAACTTGAACAAATAAGTACGGATACAAATGGATTGGTTGCTTACGCTTCGGAAGACGGTACTAGTAAAGATCTTGTTGGTAACACACGAGCACTTTCGTATCTTTATCGTACACAAATTCTTAAATCAGAGCTTTTGAAATCGGAGGAAGTCACTATTAGTGATGAAAAAAAGGAAATTTACTTTACCGTAGATGACAGTGCAGGAGGATATACGGAATTCAAAATTGTGACTTACGACGTAGCTAATCTTGATGTGAGCATAAAATCACCAAATGGAGACGAGTTTAATTCAAGTAGCCCTGAGTACTTTTATGACAATTTTACGGAGAAAGGTTTCTGTTTTGAGTACGGTGAAGAAGGTCAGTGGGTCATGACGATATTTATAAATTCAAAATACCAGCGAAGGACTGGTAAGCGAGATATGATTCGTCCAAAGCCGGTATCAGATTTACGTGCATTGCTCGACAATGCAAACGAACGAATGATTTCATTGGGATGGACATCTCCGAGTAACGACTTTTTCGATATGGAAATTAAAGGTTACGACATTAGGGTTTGCAACAATAGGATCGATTTCGACAATTGCACCAAGTTAAACAATAGTCACATAGTTAAAGGTTCACTTGATCCAACCAATTCGACAAATAAAATGGAACGAATTTCGGTTCAGATCCCTGAAGACATATGGAACTATGCTATGCTGAACAACGATCAAGCCAAGTACTCGCCAAAATTGAAATTTATTTTAAAATCCATTGGACTAAACAATGAGACTAGCGAGGTCAGCAATATAGTCTCAGTGATCATTAAGGAAGCTGCTAGTAGGGGGGTAATCGCTTCTGTTCAACTTTTTTTAAATCCTTTTTGTTGTGTTTTGTATATTTTGTGCATTTCTTCATTATTATTGTAAAATTGATGTATGAATTGAATATACTAAATACATTTATTGTATAGGAGATGGTAAGTCTCACATTAAACGCAATATTTTGAGGTGATAATAATAAACATAACCAAAGACCAATACGTATATCAGATAGATGTGGCAAACAGAATAGATGTGGCAAAGTGACTCGAACGTACCTAAATATACAAATAAGCAAACAATCCAACGTTTTCTGTTCTTTTATAACTGTAAGAATTTCAAAGATCCATAGAAATTACCCAAGGGGCTGTCCCTAAATTACGTAACGTTCAGGAAGGGGGGGGGGTTAAAGAATTTGTGACAGATTGTTACGGGCTTTAGGGAGGGGGTGGGTTGTAGAAATGTTACGTAACAAACACTTTTACAACCAAAAACTTATATTTTTAATTAAATTTGGTCAAAATCGCATACGAGAAACTTTTTTGTGATCATCTGTTTCACTTGGTGACGCGATGAGATACCACGTTGAACGTCATAACAATTGCTTGTTTTTGTTAAAAAATAAATTCCTCAGTTTTGTTACATAACAGGGGGGGGGGGGGGTCGAGTGATTGTGACAGTGTGTGACAACGAGGGGGGGGGGGGTAACAAGATAAAATGTGTTACGTAATTTAAGGACAGCCCCCAAGGTAATGTCAAAGGCTCTACCGAAGTACGTCTCAGACCATTCAAATCTAGAAAAACTTATATCTAAGGACTAAGTCATTCTTCCCTAAAATCCTGAAACACGCGTTATCTAAAATTTTATTCTCTACAACTTTGCCTTTGGAAGCAACTTTCTACCTCTCATAGTTCTTGAGATTCGGATCATTCTGCCCGATAATGGAAGTGGCCATATACCAGGATTGGGCCATATTTCGCCACAACCCTGGGACACGTGTTCGCTTAAATTTAATTCTCTACAACTTTGCCTTTGACAGTAAATCTCCATATTGCATAGTTAATGAAATATAGACGAAAAACTGTTTTCGTTTATGGCCAAGAATCTCAATTTCGTCCATTCCATTGGTCCCAGTGCCCAGACCCCTGTACCGATTCCCACAAAATTTTTTTTCCCAGTTTCGTGACATCAAATGCTTTCATTCGACACCAAAATGAGGAATTTGTGTGCTATACTTGCTGAGATATTTGCAAAAAAGCTCGAAAAACCATGTTTTTGGTCACTTCCTCGACCATACCTCCGCAACCATTTGGTCGATTTTGCTCATCTTCGAACTTAAATCATGGGAGGCATGTACCTTTCAGGGAAAAAAAGTTTAGACTGATCGGTTGAGCCGTTTGGAAAAAAAAGTGGAGACGGACAGACGGACGGACGGACTGACGGACAATTTTTTTATTGCTGATTCGTCATCTCTAGACGATAATAAATGCATCCCCCCACCCACCTCAATCTACCCCATGTTACAATAAAATTGTTTGTAGTAAACGTATAGGACCTTTGTACTTCGTACGGGTCCAATAATGAGAAAGTTACATTACTAGTACGTGGACTATACACAGTTAAAAATAAAAATGAATACGTGTGTTCAAATGATAATATTCATTATTGGAAGAATTTGATGTCACAAAACTGGGAAAAATTTTTTTGGGAATCGGGTCAGATGCCTGGGCACTGGGATCAATGGAATGGACGAAATTTAGATTCTTGGCCATATCCGAAAACAGTTTTTCGTGTTTATTTTCTTAACTATGCAATATGTAGATTTACTGTCAAAGGCAAAGCTGTAGAGAATTAAATTTAAGCGAACAAGTGTTTCAGGGTTTTGGTGAAATATGGCCCAATCCTGGTATATGTCTACTTCCATAATTTGGCAGGATGACCCAGATCTCCAGAACTATGAGAGGTGGAAAGTTGCTTCCAAGGACAAAGTTGTAGACAATAAAATTTTAGATAACACGTGTTTCTGGGTTTGAGAGAAAAACGACTTAGTCCTTGGATATAAGCTTTTCTAGATTGGAATGGTCTGAGACGTACTTCGGTAGGGCCTTTGACATTACCTTGGGTAATTTCTATGGATCTTTGAAATTCTTACAGTTATAAAAGAACAGAAAACGTTGGATTGTTTGCTTATTTGTATATTTAGGTACGTTCGAGTCACTTCGCCACATCTATTCTGCTTGTCACATCTACTCTGATACGTAGGGGTCTTTGGTTATGTTCAATCAAATACATTTTGCGCGGACGGATGATGCACCCTAAGATCTTATCAAAATTGATACACAGTGACTATAACTTAACACACACACGATATACGTAACAAACAGCATTGTGATGCAATGCATTGTTCTATGATATGAATATTTTGATTATGAGTTCGATAATTACAAATGTAATTAATTTGTTATAAGGATTGCAAGGATTCCCGTTGCAAGAATTCGCGTTATATTAAATTACTGACTAAGTGTATTCATCTAAATTGGAAATTGCCGAGTTGGCAATATTGAGAAGTTCGTCCGAAGAAGCGCAGTAGAAACATTCGTTTTGGGCAGACCTGAGGCCCTAAAGAGAGGCCTCGAACCTATATTTTCATGGACAAAAATGTTCCGCTCAATTTTCTCCACAAGTTTTTTCTTGAATACTGTTATGCCTTCGATTACCTCTCAAATTGAAAAGGAATACAAAAAATCGGAGTGAATATACACTGTTCACATAGAAATAAAAAACATATGCGGGGACCCGTACGTATCAAAATAGATGTGGCAAACAGAGTTGATGTTACGAAAAGACTCGAACGTATTTACTTACTTAACCGGCCCTACAACCCATTAAGGGTCTTGGCCTTCTCCAACATGCTTCTGGATTTTGGTCTGCCTGCACTTCTTTTGCCTTCCGGTTTGGTGATAAAAAGTTTTTTCGGGATACGATTGTCGTCCATACGCTGTACATGACCAAGCCATCTTAGTCTGTTAATTTTTGTTGTTCTAACTATGTCCGGCTCTCCATAAAGCTGCATAAGCTCATGATTAAATCGTCTGCGCCATCTGTTCATATTTTCGTCATATACTGGTCCGAAAATTGTCCGCAGTACCTTTCTTTCGAACGTGAGCAGCGATTGTTCGTCTTTCTGAGTCATGCACCACGACTCCGACCCATACGTAACTATTGGTCTTATCACAGATTTGTACAGTGCGCATTTAGAGTTTCTGCTTACTGATTTGGACTTTAAAATTTTTATCAGGCTGTAATAACTCCGGTTGCCAAGAGTTATCCGTCTTTTGATTTCGTCCATGATTACGTTGTCAGAATTAAGCAGAGATCCAAGATATACGAACTTGTCTACCACCTTAAATGTGTGTGTGTCAATTGTTACGCTTTGGTCGTGTTGTCGATTCGATGGGGAGACAATCATGTATTCGGTCTTTGTGTCATTAACCTTCAACCCGAGGTCGGTACCTTTTCTGTCCAAAGCCGTGAACTTTTCCTTAACAGCTTCCATGTTTCGGCCCAAGATATCCAAGTCATCAGCGAAGCCCAGCAATTGACTGGATTTGGTGAAAATTGTGCTGCTGGTGTCGTTGTCCATGGTTCTCACTGCTGCCTCAAGGGTCAAATTAAAAAGCAGCGTCGCGAGCGGATCACCTTGACGTAGTCCTTCCTCAATGTCGAAAGCGTCTGACAATTTGCTTCGGATTCTTACTCGGCTGTTAGCTCCATCCATTGTCAACTTTGTTAGCGAGATTAGTTTTTTGGGAACCCCTAATTCGTCCATCACTCTCCATAACTTCCTCCTGTTGACACTGTCGTATGCTGCCTTGAAGTCTACGAACAATTGGTGTATTTCCACGATGTACTCCTTACACTTCTCCAAGATCTGTCTAATGCTAAACAGCTGGTCCGTTGTTGAACGACGTACACGAAAACCACCTTGATATTCACCAACAGTAGATTCCATGTATGAAAGAAGGCGTTTGTATAGAATATTCGCAAATATCTTGTAGGCGATATTCAAAAGCGAAATTCCTCGATAGTTGCCACACTCCAATTTGTCGCCTTTCTTCTACAAAGGACAGATGATGCACGTCTTCCTCTCTCCCGGCAACTCCTCGACATTCCAGATGCGCTTGATGAGCTCATGCATCTCCACACATAATGCGTTACCACCGTGCTTGAAAAGTTCTCCAGGTATGTTGTCGGTTCCTGGGACTTTGAAATTTTTGAGCTTTACATTGATTTATACTCGAATTATGTACAAAAAAAATGTAAGGCCCTAGCAGAGACTCGTTTTTAGTACCCTAGTTAAGTCCAATAGCTCAAAATCAATCAAAATCGGTCATGTCCAGATCTTTCGAACAAAAAAAAAAATTATGAAAATCGGAAAAGATTTACCCGAGTTATGTACAAAAGACCAAAAACCACTTAAACGGCTCTAGTTCATTGGCCCTTGGGCCGACAGTGCCCAGATTCAATTCCATAGAAGATATTTCGATTAACTTCCAAGGAAAAAAAGTTTTTGAAAATCGGTTTAGTTTTACTCAAGTTATCGCGGTGACAGACGGACGGACGGACAACGTTTTTATTTGTTGATACGTCATCTAAGCACCGGGATCGATGCTCCCCACCTTCTCCCAGGTCGAAATTGGGGTGGTTACAAACGTCGTGGTAAACGCATAAGACCCCTTTTCGAAGAACTTCGTTCTTCGTACGGGTCTAAAAATCTAAAGGAATTTACTATGGAAATATTCGTTTCGAAAATTGATCATTTCTGATATGTGGTACCACAAAACCCTGTAACTGTTTCTTTGAATTAAGTCTATTTCAAGAATAACGGCCTCATCTACTCACAAGACTCAAAGACTTTGCCGAAGAAACCGATGCTCTATTTCATCGGGTTTTTGAAAATTGAATAGGGTCGGGTTCGGGTCGGGTTTCAGTTTGTTTGGGTTGCCGGGTTATCAGGTTTTTCAAAATCGAATCGGGTCGGGTCCGGGTCGGGTCGGGTAAATAATTTTGCTTGATTTTACACTGCGGTAAATTGGAAGTATTGACCAAATTGTCAATATAAGATTATTGGCTCTGCATGTAAACCGAGGAATTAACGTCGAGTAATATTACATACACCGAGATTTATCGAGGTGTGTGTAATACAACGAGATTTTAGTAGGAGATTCCATTCAGAGACAATACATTTTTTATTGTAATAGTGACGATACGTCAAGCGGTAAACACAAGTACGTATGGCCGTGCGAGTTAGTGCATACAAGTACTAATTCTTTTATGTGATGTCTGAGGCTCAATTCCTGACAAGCGAAATTCTTTTTTACTAAAGTAAAAACTCGTATAAAAAATTGAAAGACTACTGTAAAGAAATTAGATTTCCAACCGAACCAATTGGTCTTGCGGTTTGACTTTACAAACGTTTTTTACAAATTCATTACATCACGTTTTCAAAGCCTTATTACTCGGCAGATATTAGTCCGATTGAGAAAATGATTACTTTACAGACGTCCTGACATTAAGCACTGCACACTGGCATTTTGTTTGATCAAAAGCCGTTTACACAAAAATTCATTATTTTTTATGTTCTAAATGTTCCATGCATTTACATAAACACATTCACACACGCACGCGTATAGAAAGCACATTTTATGAGAGTTTTCAATTGAATCACATTAGTTGCGAGAATACAATTCGCAATTCATGCATGTCCGAAGATCATTATGGTGTAGTGGTTAGCATCGTCGATTGGAATGCGGGAGGTTCCGTGTCTTTTTTATTTAATATTTCTAGTCGAGCTGGTTACTTATCGCCCTAGACTGTGGAATTTATCCCTCTAGACGGAAAAATTCTGAGAATAAATGCAATAATTTCTCATTAACCATCTCAAAAAGTTGCGGTTGAAGTAAGACTTATCGTCACCTATACAATAATAGTAGATTATTGAACAGGCCTGTAAGTGACGCGTTAAATAATTGTATTTTTGAATATACAGGAGTAACATACAAACAAATAATTACGCATCGAGGAATGTTTTTAAGCAAAAAGCTTTGAGAACTGTTTTTGGACGACGGTAGAGTTTAGATTCCGAGTCGAAGGCGAGGAATATAACTACACGAGTCAAAAAACAGTTCTCAAAGCTATTTCCTTAAAAACATTCCGAGATTGCGTAATTGTTTGTTTGTATGTTATTCCTGTATATTCAAAAAAATTATTTAACTAGGCTCTTACAATGGCATGTTCGATATGCTGGTTCATCTGAAAAAGCGGTCGGTATAGGTGAAACAACAATTTCGGATTTACAGTACTTTTCATGTTGCGCGAATTGGTATGATATGCATGATAGTCGGCAACGGTATTTCCGATTTATTTTAGTGTCTGCATTCTTGAATTCTTTTTATTTAAGTCATTAAAATTCATGAAAATTACGAGAGGTTAGTACAATGTAAGGATTTCTGGATTTTGAAAGCACCCTTGGGTTGTGACTCCTCCTTTTCCACAATAGTACACCGATTTCGTGTAGAATTATGTCCTTTAGTGAAATTTTGGTACTATTAAAAAGGCCTCGTTGGAATCAACATAAAAACGCCTTTTTAAAAATCATATTTGGCCAGAAATTGTCCAATCAAAAGTACTAACCAAGTGAAAATTCATGAAAATGTTTTCACGAATATAGGCAAAGACTTTTTGAAAAATACAGCTTTGCAAAATTCATTCCTTTTCCATACCATTCAGTCATACATTACTGCATAGAGTCTACATCATGGGCGCGCGGTAGCAATGCGCCCGTGACGCAAGTCCCCACGAGCAAAAAATTCAGAAAATTTTTTTTCGTAGACTTCGGAACCATATATACAGCTAAGTTTTGACTTCCCCCCCCCCCTTTGCGACGTACCCCCCGGAAAATATTTTTCCTGGATTCTACGGAAAATTCTAAGACGAAATGTCTTTTCACTCATTAAAATCGGTCGAGTGGATCCGGAGATATGACCTTTAGAAAATCGTCATTTTCCATACAAAATGTGCACTTTCATAGAAACCAAAGTTAATGGAAACATCCTACGTTATTTAGTTACTTAGTTAGTTAGTTCCAGAGCCATTTGTATGAAAACCCACTTTTTTGGAGTTTTCTCGAAAACTGAAATTTTGCAGGGACCCTCGGCTGGGCATTCTACGCCATATGACATTTTAAAAAAGGGGGGAGGGGGTACCGGCCTCGTTTGGGCGCCAGGGCTCTTAGAAGGCGCCATATAAAGCCCATATGTATGTGTTTGTGTGTGTGTGTGTACGGAAGCATATTTTGTATAAGACATGGTTGGGTGTTCGAGATACAGGTTTGGTGTCAAAGGGAAAGATGTTGTGTTGGGTGTGTAGTGTATAGGGGTGACCGCCAAAATGGCGGAAAATGGACCGGGGGCTCAAAAAAAAACTTTTGATATGTTGTAGAGGAAGTTGAGGGCATCATTTTCGCCCATGAAAGTAGTAGCCGCCGCCGCTCGGTTTGGCGGCGGCGGCGGCTCAAAAAAAACTTTTGATGTGTTGTAGAGGAAGTTGAGGTGATTATTTTCGCCCATGGAAGTAGTAGCCGCCGCGGCTCGGTTTGGCGGCGGCGGCGGCGGCTCAAAAAAAAACTTTTGATATTTTTAGAGGAAGTTGAGGTGATTATTTTCGCCCATGGAAGTAGTAGCCGCCGCGGCTCGGTTTGGCGGC
>CM055406.1:106568572-106590914 GCA_029228625.1 Pseudolycoriella hygida | reverse complement strand
TTTTTTACACCGTTACTTCTTACGGGTTTTTCAAAATTGCCCTACGGGCAATTTCCAATACAGTCTAATGTGAACGCAATATTCACTTAAATACGTTCCAGTCTTTTCGTAACATCAACTCTGTTTGCCGCATCTATTCTGATACGTACGGGTCCCTTCTATGTTTAATTTTCAATTCAAACTCATATTTTATCTATTTAGTGAATCAAAAATATTTTTTGGACGCGTTCGAAGTACAATGGTTGTACTAGCTTCGCTAGTAGTTAGCGTCGCTACTAGCGATGCTAGAATTGGGAATTAGTCGCTAATAGCGACTAGCACTCGCTAAAATCCAACTAGCGAAAAACTTCGCTAATCGCTAGTTTTTCGCTAGTGTATTTGGGTTATGATACGCGTAACAAATGAAGATTACATTTCTCGTGTAAATTCAGAATTAACAGTGTAACGTTATAATTTTATCATAAAAGTTCAAAATATTACTTTCTCCTTTAGTTTTCAATTTTTGTTACTATTCGTAACGTTGCAACCTTGTTATCGTTGCGTCACTACTTCAGAAATATTATCGTATTACTTAACATTATCTACAAAAACGTTTGTAGTGACAATCAATCATTGGAGGGGGGAGCATAAAAGTCAGAACAGTGTAAACAATGAACGTCCCAATTATTTCGATGATAATGACTACAAAAAACATGATATTGATGAAATCTGCAGATATGATTTTCCCAAAGTCAGAATCGCAACGTACAACTACAACGTTGCTGGGGAACTCGAATTTTTTTTAGTTGCTGTGTAAATTAAGCAACTTATATTATGTAAGCAGCACCGTTTATGTTAAATAAAATTTTCTCTCTTAAATGCTATTTTCAGAAGCTTGTAAATAGCTATTTCTAAATAGTTTGTCTGTTCGCAAATGATCTTCGACAAAAATATTTAGCGTTGGGATTTCAATTGAAAAATTTAATTAATTTTAGATTAGCGAATCACTCTAGCGACGCTAATATTTTTTGAAACTAGCGTTAGCGTTAGCGTCGATAAAAAAATCGTTAGCGAGCACAACCATGCGAATTACATCTCTACACTTTTACTACAAAACACGATCGAGGGTAGATCGAGGTGGGAGTTAGGGAATACTTTTTTATCGTCTAGTGATCATGATTCAGCAAAAGAAATGTCCGTTTGTCCGGTGATCCGGTGATCCGTCTATCCTCCCCACTTTTTTTTTCTAAACGGCTGCACCGATTCAGCCAATATTTTTTCCCTGAAAGGTGCATGCATCCTATGATTTAAGTAAAAGGATGAGTAGAATCACTCAAGTAGTTCCGGAGATATGGTTAAAAAGGTGTCCAAAATTTCGAGTGTGCACAATTCTCTCTACGCAGGGAATCCCAGCGCAGGGGGAATTTCGCACAAATTAAATTCATAGTAGCAACTCTATGAAGTCTGAGTAAAATTCGCTATCAGATGGCAGATTTTGCTTACACAAAATTGTATTGGTCATGTGGTGCTGCATTATGAAAACTATTAACTATCTGTTCTTACTCTACTTTTCTCTATTTTTCTATAGATTGTCTGGAATCTCTAAATGAATTGTTCGTCAAAGACACAGACTGCATGTTAAAGACATTAGTATTCCCGACGAAATAAGAAACTAAACATATGCAGGGGACCCGTACTTATCAGAATAGATGTGGCAAACAGAGTTGATGTTACGAAAAGACTCGAATGTATTTAAGTAAATATTGCCTTACGTCCACATTAAATTGTATTGGAAATTGCTGAGAGGGCAATATTAAAAAACCCGTCCGAGGAAGCGGTGTAAAGAAAACTTTCCGAATAGAGAAAAATGTTCTCCTCAATTTTCTCTACAACATAGCAAAAAACAATTTTTTTTGGTTAGGGATGACCTTAGGACCGAAAAAAAGTTTTTTCAAATTGATTCCTTAACCTCACACAAAATATTGTTTGACCTAAAAAACACCAAAAATATTTTTTTAAAATTTTTTGAAAGAAAATTGTCGGTGGGAAAAATCAAAAACTTCATTTTTTCAAATTTTGCACTTTAAAGCGTCGTCAGCGCCACCTATTTTGCCTAATTTTTCCAAATTTATTTTTCCTTGAAAGGTTTATTCATTACCTTTCCAACGATACCCCACACAACGAATTTGATGGAGAAATGAGTTTTATTCGATCGATTTTCCACTGGGATGTAATCATGAATTTGCTTTTGGGTTAGTCATACACGTGTGGTGATCTGATTGGGTTTTGGTTGCACCAAAAAGATGTTCAAAAGCATCATTTACGATCGCTGATAATGTAACTTTACGTTTTTCTAACGGTGCAGGCAAGCTCAAAAAAATTAGTAAATCCTATGGATTACATTATTTGCGTAAACAAATCAATTTACTCTCTATTTATGTTTTCGCTTTTGTTATATAAAATTTCTCAGTAATTTCTAGTGAGCGAAAATTAAGTAGTGTAATTGGAAATGTATGTGTTTATGCATATATTTTCATTAATATTATTCCTCTGTAATTTCTTGTTAATTTTACAATAGCTAATTCCCTTTGCAGTGCTAGGCACAGTGGGAAAGCTTATTATAATTGGAAAAATTAATGTAACTCTATATGAAAATTAATAAAAAAAAAAAAAGTTCAAAATGAAAAATTCTGAAGAAAATTCACATGACATGCTTGCACAAAAAAAATTGTATAAAGCTCATTTCTCCATCAAATTCATCGTGTGGGGTATCGTTGGAAAGGTAATGAACGAGCCTTTCAGGTAAAAATAAATTTGGAAACATTGGGCAAAATAGGTGGCGCTGACGACGCTTTAAATTGCAAAATTAGGTTTTTGATTTTTCCCACCGACAATTTTCTTTCAAAAAATTAAAAAAAAATATTTTTGATGCTTTTTAGGTCAAACAATATTTTGTGTGAGGTTAAGGAATCGACTTGAAAAAACTTTTTTTTTTCGGACATGCCTATTGAGCCCTAAGCACAGGCAAAAGTTTCTTTTATAAATTGTTGGTCATGCCTATATCTTTCAAACAAAAATTTTTTTTGAAAATTGGAAAAATTTTACTCGAGTTATGTACAAAAGACCAAAAACCATTTAAACGGCCCTAGCTCGGTGGCCCTTGGGCCCGCGATTCCCAGATTCAATCCCAAAAAAGATTTTTCGATTACCTTTTAGGGAAAAAAAAGTTTTTGAAAATCGGTTGAGCTTTACTCGAGTTATCGTGTTGACGGACGGACGGACGGACTTTTTTTTATTGCTGATTCGTCATCTATGGAACATGATCGATGCTCCCCCCCCTTCCCGGGTCGAAATTCGACTGGTTACAAACATCGTGGTAAACGCATAAGATCCCTTTTCGAAGAACTTCGTTCTTCGTACGGGTCTAAAAATCAACGACTCGACGACAAATTTGAAATACTTCTTCAAGTCGACAAAAACACTCGGCGGCTGGCGGCTGGCGGCTGGCGGCGGCTGCTAACATTTTTTTAATCGGCGGCGACGGTCGGTTGTGTGTTTGTTTTTGCGTGCATTCCATCCAATACGGCTATTAATTTTTCATACGAAAACTCTTTAAGAGTTTGTAGTAAATCGACTTTCAATCGATATCGACTACAAACATATTTGGGCCATTCCACGAAAACTCCGTTCCCACGCTCGAAATGCTCAGTTGTTACGAAAAAATATTAATAGAAAATGGTGCATCAGACGTATTGATCCCTTAACTAGAGGATAGTAACTTTTCTATTGCTTTCATTTTGCAACTACTGAGAATTTCACGCGTGGGAACGAAGCGGACCGTGGAATTGCCCATTTTACAAATTGATCACATCTTGTTTTCAAAGCCTTATTACTCGGGAGATATTAGTCCGATTGAGAAACGAAGTACTTTAGAAGACTCCTGTGATCACGGACGGCACGCTGGCATTATGTTTGACCAAAATCCGTTTGGGCACAATTTAATTATTTTGTTTATGTTCTAAACAAAATCAACGACATTTTTCTCTCACACATACACGTAAATTATGAACTTTTTGAGTCGAGTAGCTTTGTTATACAATTACAACTAAGTGTTCGATGGCTAATCGTTGCTCGTTACATGATTCCGAGGGATAATGGTTAACATATAATTCGCCGAAGTGGATATACCGGGTTCAAATCGCGGTCTGGAAGGGGTTTTTTTTCTGATAAAATGAACTTTTATTCTGGGTCAGAGCCTATTTTAGAGAAACAAATTTCGCGAATTTCTCGAAAATTTGTCGAATTTCATGAAAATTTCGCGAATTTCTTGAAAATTTCTCGTATTGAGATAACTGCATCTTTGCAATGAAACGGCCTTTAAAAGTGCAACAGATTATATTTTCACAATATTTGATCCGCCTCCTAAGGTTTGTTCCTTCCCTTCTGATATATATTAATGTTCGGAATAAAATCT
Source organism: Pseudolycoriella hygida (assembly GCA_029228625.1). Classification (NCBI taxonomy): domain Eukaryota; kingdom Metazoa; phylum Arthropoda; class Insecta; order Diptera; family Sciaridae; genus Pseudolycoriella; species Pseudolycoriella hygida. The sequence goes on along the minus strand of CM055406.1, from coordinate 106,586,461 downwards.
GCCCGTAAGGAGAGGACGCTTTAGTACTTTCTTCTTGAATACTGTTGAGTGTTGAGCCTTCGACTACCTCTGAAACACAACAACTTATTCGATCGTATCTTCGAAAGTTCTTGACCGATTTTGTCCATCTTCAATCTCAACATTCCTTTTGAAACTACCTTTCAGGCAGGCCTGATTAAAGTAGAGGAATGGGAGTAAATCTTCCGGGCCTGTGCCTGAAAAGGTAGCCCGGGCGGTCATTTTTGGGACCCACCCTATGGCTGAAAGAAAAACGGTTTCGAATTTTCACAATTTCAAACACCTTGATTTAGTAAAAAAACTAGTTAGGAGCCTAAAAACTTTCGCCTACGGCGTTAGACAAATACGAAATGAATCAATTATTGAAATTCTTACTTATAATAAGTCCTACAACCAAAAACTTTTTCCTGCGGAAATTAAGTCGTTCTTTTTTTGAACACCACAATTGAAAAAAAAAATTGCCTGCTCAAAGAAAAGCTTCCGACGCAGTAACAACATTTTTTTTTTTTGACAGAATTCAAAGTTCTATTATTTTCATAAAAACCATATTCTTCCATAATTTTTGTGATTTTTTGACTTATTGGCTCTAGGGAACCTCCAGGTCGGCTTCGGACTCAGTTATCATCTTAAACACTTTTCAGAACACTATAATATACATTGACACTTCATTGAATTGCAAAAAAAATCTGGGGCACGAGCTCGCCCTAGAAAAGCGATATAGACCGCTGTTGATAACAAAGACTTGAGGTGGATTTTAACGAGCTAGAAATTAACGCTTCGAAGACGCAAACCATAGCCATCAGCTCAACGATCGAGACTAGATACCTGCAACCTCTTTGGTTAGGCAAATTGATAGTACCCTATTCTGATTCCGTTGAAAACCTCGGTGTACTTTTTAACCATAAGATGGATCATGCTAGCTCTGTTTGCGGTAGGGTGTACAGGTCCCTGCGGATTGCATGGCCGCACTACGCCTCAGCCGACCAGGATTATGCTAACTAAGTCGTTGTTCTTGCCGCACCTGGAATACTGGAATAAAAGCACACATGAACTATAGAAACTACAAAAATATATTTAGATCTAATTATTTGATCTACTTAACAATTTTCTATAAACGTTTTGACTTTCAAGGATTTCTTTTGATTTTCTTGAACTTTAGAAAATTTTGCGATAATTTCCCGAGTTTTGCGAAAATTTCTCGAATTTCGCGAAAATTTCGTGAAAATTTCGCGAAAATTTCTCGAATTTCGTGAAAATGTTTCTCAAAAATAGGCCCTGTTCTGGGTGAACTGGACAATAATGGCTCATTACGTAGGTCGGGTCATTACTGCCTGGTATGTTAAATCACAACAAAAACCCTTTTTAAAAGGGAAACGTGACGCAAGTCCTCGTCCCTTCTTCCAAAACATCTGATATCAACTTTTGTGACGCTTACAGCTTCGGAACACAAAAAAATTCTTTTGAAATATTTTCATTTTTGATTAAAAAAATGCGTCACAAATTTTATAGTTTTCCTGTTCCTTCAGCTTTCACAATGCAAAAATTTGACTTTATGGGATGTATGGCATACTTTTGTACAGGAAATCAAATTTCTGCGTATGAAAGCTGAAAGCGTAGAAAAATTATTACATTGGCAGGTCCGGCATTTGTGACGCATTTTTTTGATAAAAAATGAAAATATTTTTTGCGTTCCGAATCTGCAAGCGTCACAAAAGTTGATATTAGTTGTTTTGGAAGAAGGAACGAGGACTTGCGTCACGTATCCTTTTTAAAAAGTGTTTTTGTTGTGATATCAATTGTTTTGGAAGAAGAGACGAGGACCTGCATCACATTTCCCTTTTAAAAAGGGTTTTCGTTGTGATTGTAATGTTTTGCATTATTTTGAGCCGCCGCTGCCACCGAAGCGAGGCTGCTACTACTTCCATGGGCGAAAATAATCCCCTCAACTTCCTCTACAACATATCAAAAGTTTTTTTTTGGGTCCCCGCCTATTTTCCGCCATTTTGGCGGTCACCCTGATACACTACACACCCAACCCAACAACTTTCCCTTTGACACCAAACCTCTATCTCGCACACACAACCATTGCCTCATACAAAATGGGCTAATACACACTACACACACAAACACATACATATGGGCTTTATATGGCGCCTTCTAAGAGCCCTGGCACCCCCAAACGAGGACGATACCCCCTTTTTTAAATCTCATATGACGTAGAATGCCCACCCGAAGGTCTCTGCAAAATTTCAAGAAAAGTTATCGAGCCGTTTTCGAGCACGAGCCAAAAAAGTGGTTTTTCACGGTTTTTCATACAAATGGCCCTGGAACTAACTAACTAACTAACTAACCCACTAACTAACTAACTAACTAACTTAGGATGTTTGCATTAACTTTGGCTTCTATGAAACAGCACTTTTTGTATAGGAAATGATCATTTTCTAAAGGTCGTATCTTCGGATCCACTGAACCGATTTTAATGAGTGAAAAGACACTTCGCCTTAGAATTTTCCGTAGAATCCAGGAAAAATATTTTCCGGGGGGTACGTCGCAAGGGGGGGAAGTCAAAACTTAGCTGTATATATGGTTCCGAAGTCTACGAAAAAATTTTTTCCGAATTTTTTGTTCGTATGGGGACTTGCGTCACGGGCGCATCGCTACCGCGCACCCATGATTTCATCTACATAGCAATGAATCTGCAAGGTATACTCAACGTACCGAGTGCGTACACGTTAAACTTACACTAGTATATTACAACACAAGGAGTATAATCGTGTAATTATAGTCGAGGTTGGAAAAATTTCTAGGGGCGTCAGCCCCGTGAAATTTTACCCACCGAGATTTTAATTGCGCGATATAACTCCTTGTGTTATGCGATATTTTATCACATCGGGGCCTATAATTGCCAATTTTGCACAAAACATAAAAATACACGGTGCATCGAAATTACTGCAGATTACTGTAGATAGTTTCAATCTAGTAAGCAATAGACTGGGGTCGTTTTACAATTATATTTTTAAATGGAAGTTCACTTGAAAATAATGAGATTTGCTGAATAACTTACCGAAAAGTCGTTTCAAATTTATTTATATCCTCAATTTAAGAAATTTGTTTTCAATCCCGAGTCAATCCCCGCTTACTCCTCCCACTGACTGAATCCTTTGTATTTCTACAATTTTTCTTTTTTATTATGTTGGTAATCGTTAAATTTAGTACATTTTCTGGTACATTTCTTCGAGCGCTAAAGTTTTCGAAAAATTTTTGGTCGTTTCGTATGAAGTTCAAAAATATAAAAAACGAATTTTCGACTGTTTCATAGCGTAGACGTTTATTTTTAAGCGTCATCTGACCATCAAAAATAAACGAGAAAAAAGGACCACACTCTATTGTCATTGCAAAATGGACGGTCAGTCGAATTATATTTTTCTAGAGAAAACGAAAATTAAACGCAATTTCAGTAAAATTAAAGTCTAATTCGTCTGTTTTTGCTACCATATTACAACAAAATGAGTTAGTGAAATAAAATAGGCGCTCCTCAAGTTTTGGTTGATTCGAAAAAAGGCGTGACGAAATTTGTTTACTATTTTTCATCGATATGAAAAACCTTGAACTAGACTATAATGACTTTATTATAACCCGTGTTGAATAAAGAAATTCGACTATAATAAGCCAATTATACCCCTACTTTCAGTGAATAATTGGCTTATTATAGGTCCCGATGTGATAAAAAAATTGACGCACTCAAATATTTGAATTTAAAAAGACGCGCGCAATTATTGTTAATATCTCACCTTGTCGTTGCACACACCTTGCATACATGACATTTGACAATTTGTGTCAAAGAGGTGTTATTGCGAAAATGTGGAATTACACAATGAAGATGCAGATAGTAAAAAAAGCGGTGTGTTAATTCCTTCAAAAACTAAATTCGATCGCTGCAACTGCTTTAACATGTCCACTGCAATACATTTTCACATTCCATTAACACAGCAAGACAATAAGTTTTCTGCTACTACAAAAAATCATTTTCATTGGTACTGTTTAATGAAGAAACGTCACTGGAATCAAAAAATAATTCTTTTACAAATGAATTTGTTCTCAACAGATACGCAGCAATTTGGACGGGAGACAATAATTCTACTTGGGAACACCTTCAAAGCTCAATAAAGATGTGTTTGTCAGTGTCAGTAGCAGGAATTTCTTTTTGCGGTAGCGATGTGGGTGGATTTTTCCGTAATCCAGAACCGGAACTATTGGTTCGTTGGTATCAGGCTGCAATTTATCAACCATTTTACAGAGCTCATGCACATATAGAGACAGAAAGACGAGAACCGTATCTACTTCCAGAGAATGAGCGTTCTGCTGTTCGAGCGGCTCTCAAAACTCGATACGCTCTACTCACGTTGTGGTACACAATGTTTTATGAGCATGAAAGATATGGGGCACCAGTGATGAGACCAATGTTGGCACAATATCCATCAGACATAAATGTTTTCATGTTGGACGATCAGTACATGCTGGCCGACAAGTTACTTGTACGACCGGTCTTGCAAGAAGGAGCTACATCGGTTAATGTTTACTTCCCGTCAGCGGATATTTGGTACGATTTCGATACCAACGAGAAAATGGATTTGGTGGGAAATAGCACGATCCAAGTTGATTCGTTGAAGGTGCCAGTGTTCCAGAAGGGCGGTTCCATCATTCCGAAAAAAGAAATCGCAAGACAATCGTCCTTTTACATGGCAGATGATCCTGTGTCGCTTTTTGTTGCTGTGGATTTGGCGAAGAAAGCTACAGGCACATTGTACATTGACGACGAGAGAAGTTACGATTACCGTCGTGGTAAATATATTTACCTGCAATTTGAATTTGACGAAAGTACGTTGAGTAGCAGATACGTAGACAGAGACTCGAGTTTTGCGACAGGAAGTTCCTTAGGCCGTATTGTTGTTGCTGGAATTGACGACGCGCCATCTTCTGTAACTATCCATTCGTCTGATGGAGAAACAAAGCTATTGAATGTCGTAAATGTTACGAATGAATTCTTTGTGATTGAAGCTTCGAACACGAATTTGGCATTAGAATGGCAAATTATTTTTAACGGCGCAATGAGGGAGATCGTGTGTTCGACCTTAGTGTCTATGACTTTATTGCTGCATCTCATCCGCAATTGCATTCCATTTTAAAGGCTTAATTTTTATTACATAGCTAAGACGTTGTACCAAAAAACAAAATTATGTAAGGGACCCGTATGCATCAGCATGTGGCAAACAGACTAGATGTTGCCAAAATGCTCGAGCGTATAAATAAATATTGCCTTGACTCTTAAGTATATGAAATTACGAAATTATTCGATCGGATGTTGCTAAAAAAGCAATATTGAAAAACCCGTCAGAAGCAACGGTGTAAAAACTTCTCCAAATATTCGCGGAGCCCCCAAAATTTAAAAAATCAAAAAAAGGACGACCTTAAAATGGTCTAGGCTTGGGTTGATACATATAAAAAAACCGGTGTTTATTCTTCAACGTTATAATTGCAACTGAATAATTGTATAACAATAAGTTTTTAGTAAAGGATTATTCTTCTCCTTATCAATAAAATTGTTGACTCTACCTATTATTCAAGCGTTTAGATTATTCTAAACATTCTCCCCTCCATGACAATTAATTGGACAAATTCAAATATAATTAGTTGTCATTAATATAAAAAGCAATTTGTAGTTCATTGTAAAAAATTCGAAATTATAAATTGCGCTTAACTACAAACCAATGTCCAACTCATCGGATCTTACAAACGGTAGCTTGCAAAGTTTATGGATAGGTCTAGTCAATACATGGTGTTTACACTTTAAGCGAACGTCAACGGCACGAACCAAATTATCTACGCCAGGATGAACTGCAATGACTCGTCCCATTAACCACTTAGAAGGTGGAACATCGTCTTCCTTGAAAATTACAAGTTCGCCAATTTTCTTGCACCATCTGGCAATCCACGGTAAAGCAAGAATTTGAACTCTTTGGATCTGAGCGCCATAGAATTTGTTCATAGCATCTGTCTTTTCGATGCACCAAAATACATTTTCTCTACGTCCGACATGTAATCAGACGAAATGTTTTAACGTTCTTTGATTCTTGATACTTAACATAATTTGATGAATTTGAGGTGTAATGCAACTCTTGAAACCAATATGCAATTTTCTAAAACGATTCGAAAAATCAAACAAATTCAAATCAAAATGAATCTTTGTTAGAAAACAAAAAATTTTTGAGTAAAACTCGCCCAAAGGGCGTTGCGATACTTTCAGCAAACATTCTTCCTCTTTAAAACAATTCAACAACTTAATTATTTCGATTACTATTCTCATGTGATTCAGATGACACTCTTCATTGAAACAAAAATACATAACTGAATCTGTTAGCACGAAATAATTACATCTTGTACTCGATGACTTAAATGCCTTGAATGTTGAGACTGTATGCAAATGCGACAATAATGAATGCTGAAGATCACAATTGAAACATGAACTTGTGAATGCCTCAGCCAAATGATTCGAAGCAATACAATTTGGGTTGCCTTGTATCGTCCAATATGTGCGAAGACGAAATAACTTCGAAACTGATACACCAAAATGTAACGTAGAATTGGTGTTTTGAATGATTTCGCCTGCTATCAAATTTTGACAAATATTTTGACTGTTGGGATCAGATGGACGTTCTTCATGACTTAGGCAATTTTTCGATCGGAATACTAAAATTATGAACGCATAGGGTTGGTACCACACTTTTTGAGTCATAATTCCATAAATTCTAATAACTGCCGTCGCTAATAAAACGTCATGACTTGAATCTGCCTTGTACTCGACGAGTTGATTACTACTCGACGAGGACGACGAACTTGACGACTCCAATGTTTTTGATGACGGTTGAGTTTGTGCTCTGACTGGTTCCCTTTTATTGCCTGAATCCATATGTAATAACGAATGATGTTGCAATCCATACTTAAAACACGAACTTTTTGAAGAACATTCAGCCAATTTATGACTTGGGCTGAGACAATTCATGCAGAGATTAGCGGACTCGACAATTTTTCGTCTCTCTAACGGATTCTTTTTCTTAAATGTGAAGCATGATTTGGCCCGATGATTGCCCTTGCAATAATAACACTTAACGTTAACTTTTTCAACAATTTTCTCAATTTTTGTACGGCCTCCTGATAAATGACACGAACTTCTTGCGATTTGTTGAATACATGATGTACCCGATTTCGATTCGACTTTGTTGCTTCCTTCCAATATTCGAAATCGAATATTCAAAAATTCCTCTAATCTTGCCCACTCAATTACTGTACGTTCATCGCCAATTAACTCATTCCACTTTTCTAATGTCGCTACGTCCAGCTTATTAACAATAAGGAAAACCAACCAATCGCTATATTCCTCCGTTGGACGCTGCAAATTTTTCAATTCGCGGAGTGATTCTAAGGTCGTGTCCAAAATGAGTTTGATACTGGTTGCGTCTCCATTTGCAGTTGGAATCGAATAAATGTTGTTCAGAAGTTCGTTAACGATAATCCTTTCGTTTTCAAAACGCCTTTCCAATAGGTCCCAGGCAGCTTGATAATTGTCACTTGTAATCTTAATATTGGCAATTATTTTCTTTGCTGTGTCACCGACAAGGAGTTCCTTTAAGTATGATAACTTTTGCACGTTCGGTACTTTGGGATTTTGGCCAACTAACGATAAAAATAGATCGCGAAATGAAGGCCATTCTAAATAGCTGCCCGAAAATTCTGGTACCTTAACTCGAGGAACACGCAATCCCGAAAAATCTTCTCCTTTGTTTACTTGACTTAATGCCTCTTGCTGCTTATGTGATTGTAATTGTTTCATGGCACGTTTCAGATTTACTTGAGTTTGAATCATTATATTTTCAGTATCACTGTATTCAATTTCCTCAAACGGTAAATTTTCTTTTCCAGTTGTTTCCAAAATTGTCATATGCACATCTTCATATTTCGTAAACAAATCCTTCAATCTGTCATGCACACTTTCTAGTTCACATAAGTCAGCGCCATCTGGTATATTATTAGCCATTTGAGAAATCTTCATTATCGACGCTTTAAGTGCTGATCTTTTGTTAGCCATTTTGCTTTTCTTTTCCACGTTTCAATTTAAAAATAAAAATTGAAATGATGCCACAGAACACTTTATGCTTACAGATTTCAGTCACAGCAATTTTTTAACTTTGTTTTTAATTAATTTGACAGAACTTTCCTGTCCTAAACTTTCCTTTTTTAAAAGAAAACGTGTAAACGTTATGCTACTTTTCGATTGCGCTATTGTTCGCCTTTTCATCTAATTTTGCTTCACATTTTATATCGACAACGCGATATTTGTATTATAAATTGTTTAGTTGCACAATTGTTCACTTTTCACGCGAATTTCAATTACTATACGACTGGTTGAGCCCCCAATTGGTCTAGGCTTGGGTTGATACATATAAAAAAACCGGTGTTTATTCTTCAACGTTATAATTGCAACTGAATAATTGTATAACAATAAGTTTTTAGCAAAGTATTGTTCTTCTCCTTATTAATAAAATTGTTGACTCTACCTATTATTCAAGCGTTTAGATTATTCTAAACATAAAACGGATTTAGAGCACCTAAGAGAGGCATCAGAACAGAGCCTATTATTTGGGAACAAATTCCCAAAATTCACTAAAGTTTCCAAAAATTACCCAAAAATTCCCAAGATTTCCCAAAAATTTCCCAAAAATTCCCAAAACTTCCCAAAGTTTCCCAAAAACTCCCAAAATTTTCCAAAAAAAATATGAAAAATTTCCAAATAATAATTTAATAGTAAACTTTATGATTTTTTTCCAGACAAGTTGAAAATTCTAAATTTTGGATTGTCTGCTCAACAAAATTTTTATTTTTAAATTTCAATCTTTATTAAGCTCCAATACCTCATTTTGGCATTAATTTGTATTTTCTGCGAAGTGTGATGGCTGAGATATGCACTAGGGCAACCCTCGTAAAGGACCTCCTAGCGCTCAACAAGAAAGGGGTAGAACAAATGTTCTTCGTATCGGATAATGTAACACAATAGCATTGTTTTCAACCGGTTATGAGCGTTGTAAGGGATTGAAATCAAAATTTGCCATAATTTCCCAAAAAAGTATGAAAAATTCCCAAACAATAGGCTCTGCATCTGACCCATACTTCCATGGACAAAAAAGGGGCTAAGAAAAAAACGTCGAGTGTAATTTCATATTTTACGATAATATCATATTGGCGTACAATAATATCGTTCTCTATAGTCCGGTTGTTGTGTTACGTACAAAGAAGTTGTTTTTCCTAAGAATCACGTTTGCGGAATATTTTGTGAAATTCTGACGTCGCGATACATTGATTACTTTACTACGGTGGGCTAGATTGCGCCTTGCAGGCGGCCTTGCGCACATGGGACTCTACAGTTTAGACCAGCAAGGGGAATATTCCCCCTCGACCCCTACGTGAAGGCCGATTAAAAATTCTGATCTCATGAGACTTCGAAAAATGTACTCTCAAAGGTCTCATTTGGATGTCATGACTTTTTTTAGGCGAATTTAGTCTCAATTTTTTTCTTTATAGTGTTTTTTGTAGTCGAGTGCGAGTTGTCGAAAAAAACATCGTGATGACGGACAGACAAACGGATACATTTTTTTACAGATTCAGTATATAAGAACCTTGATCGATGCCCCCCCCCCCCCCTCCTCGTCTTGGTAAACGCAATAGACCCTTTTCTGAAGTACTTGTCTCACCAGACTCACGACCTTTCAGGTGATCAAATTATTTAGAAATTATCACAATGTTGCGAGAATAAGGCCAAGCCCTGCGTCCTAACGGGGATGTCTACAACAACACTTCCTCTGATGAACAGTCGATGTTGGTTCCTATTGGATCCGAAAAAGTATCGGCAAAATTATCTTACAAGTAAAATTTCTGATTGAACGAACGGACTTTGAAACGATATTATCGTATTGGCGTACAATAATATTGTATTGGATATGATATTATCGTATTGTGTTATGACAATATTGTATTTGATATGATATTATCATATCGGCGTACGATAGTATCGTTCGGTGACGAAATTACACTCGACGATTTTGCCGAGTTCCTCTCAATTTACTTAAAGAAGACAAAAAATGCCAAAAAAATCTATCCGAATCTTTTTTCCCTGAAAACTTCAGATTTTCTCACCGAATTTAGATCCTAAAATAACCTGTTTCGGGTCCCATTCGAATGTTATTTTTGCCTTCGCCTAAAATGTCGTTGTTGCCTAGCCCTTCTCATTTCGGATTGATTTTTTTTGACTTGTGGGGGTGTTTTTCTGGTATATAATCGAGCCTAGATCAACGTTTACGAATATCGTTTTTCGAAATAATTGGATCCAGGCAGCCGCTGATGACTTTTGTTGTTCTATGTCAAAGCGTTGGTTAGAAAGAGACCAACTATATCTGTATCTTTCTAACCAACGCTTTGACATAGAAGAACAAAAGTCATCCGCGGCTGCCTAGATCCCATTTTTTCGAAAAATGATCTTTGTAAACGTTGATCTAGGCTCGATTATCTACCAGAAAAAAAAAGAGAAATCAATCCGAAACGAGAAGGGCTAGTTGCCCACCTGTAGTTTTTATACCAGTCTGATATGTCATTTTTTACCCACGTCAACTTCAACAAAATAAGATTTCATTTTGTTTAAGCTAATCTATAAAACAAAAGTTCATTTTAATCGCACTTTTATTGCACGGGCAAGCACCTACAACGATATTATTGGTGTCGCTTCAAAATCCAGAGGCATAAATCCGGGCGAAAAATCCAGCTACGTCAAAATTCGGAGACTTCAAAATCCGGAAGATTGGGACGAAATATGAACGAAGATGTATTTTTCTCACCAGCTGCAATTTCCAAGTGCATGTTGTCAGTCCCCCCCCGCATTCGTGCTGGAAGGGGCAGACAGTCTATAATTAGGGCCTGAGTTTGTGCTCTCGAATGCCACCGGTCCCAGAATTTGTGCTGATCTGGGAGCCGAGGACGAGTCAAAAGAAACTTGAAATTTTCATGTTTTGTTCATTTTTCATGGAAAGTGTCTTAAATTCTTCTTTCGTCTAATTCAACTTAATACCCTCAATTAGTACTCAATTTGTGCTGGCTAACGGTACCGGTCCCACAAATTTGGCCGAGCACAAATCGATCAGCACTAAAAATTTTTGCTTTTCGTTGATTTTTCATGAAAAGATAACTTAAGGCCCATAACTGGTGTGCTAAAATATAGTCTACATTGAGCGCTCAAATAATATACTTTCGCTGACACCCGTGGACAAAGACGCAGTTTCGAAAAAGTAAGTCAGCATTTCCCTTCCTAAATATGTTGCCTTTAAACAGCAACTAAATTTATTTTTTGGGATTGAACCTTGTCTCAGAACGACGAGTTTTTGTGTAAATTTTACGATTTTTTTCACCGTTCTCAGAGTAGGTAGGATCCCAAAAAATAAGTTTAGTTGCTATTAAAAGTCAACATATTTAGGAAGGGAAATGCTGACTTACTTTTTTGAAAGTGTGTCTTTGTCCACGGATAGCAGCGAAAATATAATATTTGAGCGCCTAAAGGTAGACTATATTTTAGGACACAAGTTATGGGCCTTAACGCGAACGTATCAAGGAGAAGAGAAGAAGCGGAAATGATTAGTCATCAATTTACAAAATCAGAATTGTAATTATTTTTAATGCTCTGCAAAAAATCAAAAAATTATTTTTTTCGTTTGTTAATGGGGTGACGCCAATATTGTGATTCGTCGGTTAGTGCAAAGCCCATGAAATCTTCTTCATCTTCCTCTACCTAAAAATGTTGCGCAATTTAGTTTTAAACAAAGCAAAACTAAACGATTAATCAAACTCACCGTCGTTGAACTTTGCGAGTCGTTATTACCAAATGCTGCATTTGTAAGAGGGCTGTTGCCAAATTTTACATAAAAAATACAATGAATTACTGCTTTAGTGTTCCCTGACAGCTCATATGGCTTCGGTCTCAGGTCATCGTTGGCCTCAGTTCAAAATTTTAGTATCAAAAAATCTGTTAAGGGACCATCCATCCATAAAGTAGCGAGACAGATCGAACTCATCAAACTCAAATGGATGACAAAATGACAGTTAAAATGATATTAGTCCATACACCGGGTTTGAGTGTCACAAAACTTCGACCACCATGTTTATGACGTTGTCGATCTGCTTTTCTATTGTACCGCACTGGAACAGGCGAAATCTTTTTCCAAACTTCTGAAGACAAATAAATATTGAAATTTACGCGCTCGGACTCGGATGTAGAAACGATCGTATTAAAAGTTGAAGAAGTGAGGCTGTCTTCCACTGATATTTCATCGATGTTACTTAAAACACTTTCATCGTCTCTTTTGTCTTTATTTTTCGCGAACCACCTTATTTCTGCGCTATAAATAGCTTTAGGATTGTGTACAGGAAACACATTTTTATGTAAATGAAGCCAAACATGACAGCTCGGTGGGACAATTTTGTTATTTACAACGATTTCGTCTTCAAATGACGAAAATGCTTCACTAAGCTCCTCTTTGGATACGAGGCCATTTCGCCCGACCATTTTGATAAACTGAACTGAACTGAGGTGAATGTATGAATAAAACAAAGCGATGACCGCTGACAAACACTATTGTATTTTAAATTCTTCGTCTGATAGGTTAAATACACACACATTTCACATTTTATACGCAATTGTTGGTGTTAGTGAGAAATACGCTTTTGATTGGGTCGTTCAAAAAATGAAATTACACTTGCACTAGCTTAAATTCTGAGGCAATAATTAAAGTATTGAAAAAGTGAAGTTGAAGAGTAAAAAAAGTGCTGATCGATTTGTGCTCAGCTCCCCGACTAGCCAAATTTGTGGGACCGGTACCGATAGCCAGAACAAATTGAGCACTAATTGAGGGTATTAATTTGAATTAGACGAAAGAAGAATTTAAGACACTTTCCATGCAAAATGAACAAAACATGAAAATTTCAAGTTTCTTTTGACCGGTGGCATTCGAGAGCACAAATTCAGGCCGCCCCTTCCAGAACGAATGCGGGGGGGGGGGGGAGGGCTGTAGGTATGCACCTACAATTTCCTTATACGAATCACATTTTTATCTGTACCGCTGCGCCGCAGTCAGTGGACATAATGGAAAAATAAAAAAGTGAACAAACAATTCGAAATACTGTATCCTAAAAGAAGTCACAAAACAAATGCCGAACAAGAATTATCATAATGCACCATAGAAGTGAAGTTTAATTGAATTTCGAAACAATATCAATATAATACGTGGCCACATGAGAATATGTTCGGCGTATGTATCACTACACTTTTACAGTTAGTACAGTTAATAATAATAATAATCTGCCTTAACAACCCATGAAGGGTTAGGGGCTAGATCATTATTTACTAGTTTCGCTACTTTTTTTTGTGGTTCTACTATTTGAGATCCTTTCATTACCGGAAAGTTTTTACTGTGCCAGGGGTAAGCTGTGCGACAAACCCAGTGCCATCCCTGAGATGTACTAGGAACGAAACTAGTAGGAGTAGAATACCGGCACCTCCCAACAATGCCTTTCACCGGTAAGCCGTACGATGGCGCTACACTCAACTTCACATGACTTGAACCGATTCAATTAGCTTTGTTTTTGTTTACAAATCTAACAATCGGAACAAATCTCTCTGCGGCTGAGTTTCGAACCGACGCACTGGCAACTCGATCTCATAGTAGCAAGCAGACGTGTTAACCACTACGCTATCGAGTTGTTAAGTTAGTACAGTTAGTATCACTAAAAATACGGAAGATACAAACTTCGGGCGCTAAAAAATCCGGACGCTAAATCTGGCGGCTAAAAATTGGCGGCAATTATGACTGGTGGGAAGAAGCTAATTGGATGTTTTTTGAGATTGGATGCCTCCGGATTTTTTAGGTTAGCCGATATTATTCGCTACTTAATTCTACGCATCACACACGAATTAAAAAAAAAAGTTCAATAAAAACGATTTGAACAGAAGTAAACAACGAATCGAATGAAAAAAATATACTTAGGTGACACAATTTAAATCGTATACTTATTGTGCGTGCGGCTTTAAATGCAACACGCCTAGTATTCCTCTTTAAGAATTTATTCGACCGCAGCTAACATCCGCACTGATATATTCTCATTTATGTTGTCATTTCTCTCTCTAGGAATTGTCTGATTTTTCTCTATCTCTCAAACTTTAAATAAATAAAATATTTGACAGCTGCTCATAATAAGGTTATGTCATTGCCGAGTTGTTGTTTAAAATCAATTTATTCATGTAAAATGTCGATGATTTTATACAAAACCACCAAACAACATGCATCATCAGATGTTGTTTATTATTGCTTGTATGGTTATTTCTTTTTGGGCGAAAGCAAGACTAAATTGGCCAGAATTTACAACAAAAACAAATCCACGATTTCTCGGTGGATCAAGAAGTACTTGGAGCACGGATTCTATTCTCGAAGCGAGACTAAAAAGCTAGGAAAATTCAGCATAGAGCAGCGAAAATGGCTTTTAGATTTGTATAACAAAAAAACGACAATGTATTTGAATGAGGCAAAACTTTCTTTTATACGGAAGTTTCGAATTGCCATATCAGTTTCATCGATTTGTCGCATTCTTCACCACGCTGGATACACTTGGAAGACCCTCGAACGGCGTGCAATTCAAATACAAGAAGATGAGATTATCCGATTCTTTTTTGAGATATCATCAATCCAGTGGGACTTATCAGCTTTGACGTTCCTCGATGAAGTTTCGTTCGACAACCGCGGAATGCTTCGGAATAAAGGGTATGGAATCAGAGGAGAACGATTAGTTCATCGGGGTGAGTTCACGAGAAAGCCAAGAATCTCGTTACTTTGCTTCTTGGGACAATCGGGTCTTCAAGCGTCATACCAAACTGAAGGCACATTCACCAGGAAACTATTTTTTGATTACGTACGCGACTTTGCATTAGACTCATTCTATTAACGGCGCTCCTATGCCTTGTTGTACATTTTCAGCGCTTAAAAATATTTCCTTGTCAATTATCAACAGCCCGTATTAATTTTAAAGCAAGGAAATAGACAACACTTCGTAATAAAATAATAAGAACTCTCACCTATTTATGTTTAGACACCCAGGTTACACATTGCCGAAAGAATATTTTAAGCTGTGATTCCGTTCAAAAACTGAGTCACTTTAGTCACTAAGTGATTTTTTTGCATCATATGGGCTATGTAGATTACGATACTGCATATAAGTCCATAATATTTTCTTAACTTACATTTTAAATAAGGTGTTCCCAGGATTCATAGGATTTTGCAGCAAACAGCTTAAACAATTTCGGAAAGAAAACTGAGCTATGACAGCTGTATTAAAAAATCTAGTACGAAATCAATCGCAAGCTACCTTTAGACAGCGCGAAAAATTTAAATGTCTTCATAATTTCATTGTTTACAATAGCACAAACTATGGTATTAATTATTAATCAATTAAACGTGTTTCAATAATAAATTTATAGTTTTGCATCGGTTGTATTATTCCCAAAGAAACTACAATGAAAGTAATGTATTGTCATCGGTTACCGGTGCCTCAAGGTCCGCTCAACAACACCATATCTCGAGTAAGTTTTTACCAATCGTTAAACAAAAAAATGTTCTCGACAAATACCTTCATTTAATATCGCAATGGTCTGGGTTAATTATGGTGTCACATTTAAGATTCATGGATAACATAGGCAAACAACTCGACTCAGTGGTTCGATCTTTAGGGATCCAAGGAGTTAGCCAGTCGCAAGTACACGTCACGCATTGCAGTTTTCACCCGCAAGTTTTTCGTTTTCAAATATCTTTGAAATGAAGTGTGGAACGAAAACGTTTTTTCATGGTCGAGTGTGCAATCCAGGATACCAGGAAGTTCTTTAGCCGAAAACTGGGATACCGTGAATTCGACTCGAGTTGGAACATAAAGCGTGAGGAAAGGGAAAAAAACGAAAAGATAGATCAAATGACGTGAGCTTGGGAAATGACTTTAAAATGGGAAAGGAACGTTTGAAAGGCAAGTAGTGGGCTGAGAAGTCGGTACTAACCGGGAATTCGTTATTTATAACGGAAAATATTCTAAAATTTTAGCTTATACCAGAAAATATCTGGAAATAGAATTTCGATATCGGGAAGAAAACATTATTTAAACACGCGTATATTATGTTATCTATTGTAGCGAAAATCTTGCGGGAGCAGATTGACTGGCCGCTAGCAATTCGCAAGCAGTTCCAAGTTTCAAAAATTTTGTGAAAGGACAATTTAGTTAGTTTAGAGACCATGTTCTTCATGAAACGGTCGGTGCGAGGTTCCTTATTAAGACCCGTGGAATGCCACCGAAGTAATTATAGAATACAAGAAATACTTTGAATGAGATATAAAGGTCTGGGAAGTTTTTTGAATACTACAAATTTTCCAAGAGAGTTCGCATGCTTTTCATTTACCCCTTCACCTCCCTCCTCGCAATATTTTCCCCGCTTTTCGAAGACCTCCCTATTTGAATGATGGCCATAAGGCGTCGTTCATGAAGTATGTCACGCTGAGGGGGGAGTGGGGGGCTTGGTTCGTGTGACATGCCATACATTATTTTTCCAATCTCATTCATTTTAGTGTGACGGGGGGGGGGAGGTTCGGAAATCGGACATTTTTGCGTGACATACTTTATGAACGGCCCTTAAGTTCTAAAAAACGTTTGCAATAACATTCTGGACTGGTTCTATGATCTTACGTTATCATTCAAAAGCAAAAATTTTACGTTAAATTTTGATCTATTCTGAGAAAATCGCCCGAAATATTTTGAAAAAATTACAAGATCAAAGAAACATCGACCAAATTGAAATTACCACCGCTGCAGATACAAACAGCATAACAAAAAAATTTTCGACCAGTACTTCCAAATGTTACCATAACAGTGGATCTACTAAGTCAAAGAGTTTCTCTTTGAATAATCGAACAAACGAGGTGTATAAAAGGCCGCATATTCGAGGTGATTACTCACTCAATATGTGACCATGCTGATATGCACATGGTCTTGCGACAAAGGTGCACTGACGAGGCGTAAACGTCCCAATCAGCCAAACTTTTTGTCGTGGATTGTTAAAATATAGAATGGCAAGAAACATGTCTGCTATAAAACCGACGAATCTATGCCACAGTTCTAAATTACGTTAAATTTTGATCCATTTCTGAGAAAATCGCCCTAAATATTTTGAAAAATTTTACTATCTTTGTTTTTTGTAAAGCTTCGCTGCGTAAATTTTAAGTGCATCTGTATATACAAAAAGCAAAGAAAATAAATGTCGAAAATAAAACAAAAAATCAGACAGACAAATTAATCTATTTTTAAAATATTTTTTACGTTCAAATACAAATTAAAATAAGTTTTCCCATTTCTTCATCCATAATCACAATTAACATGAAATAAATTTAAAATAAATTATCCAAATTAAGATAGCTTTTAAAATTTTCAAAATTTCCAACTCAAATTGTTATAAACAAACCACAAACAACTCAACTTTTTCAAAACAACAAATAACAATTTTAAAATGGAAACGAGGTTTTAAGATTTTACGGATTGGAAGATAAATTAGGTATTAGGAATTTTACAAACGTCAAAACTTACTGTAATTTTATGAGCGAAAGAAAATATTTTATGAGGGGAAATAACAATTAGGAAAAATAAAAATTAAGAAAAATAACAATGAAGGAAAATTAAATCGAATTGTAACAGAGG
>CM055406.1:106544232-106568072 GCA_029228625.1 Pseudolycoriella hygida | reverse complement strand
TAGAGACTTAAAAAACAAAAGAACATTAAAGAACATTAAATTGAAGCAGAATTGATTTTTTGGAAGGATCTTACAGAAAAAAAGCTTTTATTTTAAAATTTGAAAAAACCAGTTTCCGGTTTTAAGATAACGGTTTTCAAAACCGGTTTCGAAACCGGTTTTGCATTCCCTATATACGATATTTTATAACACGAGGGCCTCAAACTTCAGTTTGAAGGCTATAATATGCATATTATATCCCCAAGTGTCATAAAGATATTTTACGAATTACTCATTGCCGCATTCATTGGTTCGAAAAGCAAAACGTAATTTTTTTTAGCAATATAATCGAACCCGAATAGTAAACTCTCTAAAAGGTACACCACCAATTTTAAAACTCAAACCCGACCGACCGAGATTTTTTAATACCCGAAACCCAAACCAGTGAAAAATAGTTCGGGGTCGGGCCGGGACGGGTTTGAACGGGGTTTTTTCTGAATATCGGACAACCCACTCACCTCCAGTTGAATGTTAGAGAATTGCAGGAATTTACTCTTCCACATAACCCAACTGTCATTTATCATGCTACCTGGTGTAGGGATACCAAATTATGATTTCTCTTCGAATTAAGGATGGATGAGAGACAGCGTTTACAGGCGGTAAAAGTTTGAAAACGAGAGCTGCTTTCATTAGGAGACGATTTTTGTTCTTAGCAATAACCAGAAAGTCTACCCAAAATACTCCAGAGAATACCATGAAATATTTATATCATCACCGAAATGTACCGTTACTGATAATGTCAAGTCGGCCCACTGCCTCTCTCGTCTCTCTGACATTTTCTATGTCGCTAAGTAACGAAAGTCAGGGACTCGAAAATTTTCCCGATACCCTTTTTTCATTATCCACGAAGTTCGCGAGGGACGTTGTTCCGTGAAACAACCGCGGTAATTCATTTATTATTTTCATTTCGATCGAATGAATTGAAAATTATGTTTACAAGTTTCTGCTCGGTAAATGAGTCATTGCCTCGTCGCAAGCGACTCAGAAAACGAATTGGGCTCATGCAGCAGGCTTCCTACGAGTCAATTTGGAAGCGTAATGTATACCAGAGATGGTAAAAATCCATTCCCAACTTCAAGTTGAAATCTTGCAAAACATTCTCTGAGCTAATTTAAATGATTTAAAACTAAGAATTTTCCGATTTTTCAAAGAGAATAAATTCATTTACTCGATTTCATAAATTTTCCCGATTGTTTCATGTTCTCAATTTATTGAGGACGAGCAACTCGTAAAACTGACAAATTCGATTTGAAACGTTTTATGGATTACCATTGTAATTGGCAGGAAAATTCGGATACAAAGGAAAACGGAGATGGGGAGACATAACATGGAAATACTAATGAATGACTGGCACGCCTATTTGCTGCATATATTCTTATTTCTACGCTACAAATAAACAAACGAAAAAGAGTAAAGGGTTCCCCAATGTTCATTTCATTTCATTTTATTTTTAATTTCTGTTTATTCTGTTCATGTTTCCCTGACACAATCTAAAATAAATCGGCCCATTGTGTTCACATAAGTACGATTTCGAATCCCTTTTAGTATGAACAACATGTGTCCAAAAAATACCATGTGAAAATTAAGATGCTTCCATTCAACTGAAATCGATTCAGAGCAGAATTAACCAGAACGGCCAATATCCAGGGTTAATGAAAATTAAATCTGAACAATATCACTGCCATTTCCCTTTTCTAAAGCTTATTGATTTTTCATTAGGGAAACGAATAGACCAAAACATTAACTTCTATACAAAGGAGCAGAAGTTCAACATTAAAAAAGAAAGTATATGATGAAAAAAGATGAAATTGCGTGCGGTGTAATGGTGTGCTCTGGTGGTGTGACTTAGTTTGTGTATTATATTGAAAATGATGGTAAGATATTTAATCTCTTTCTCTTATTTGTACATCCATTGGATAAGAAGATCAGAAAAACAAACGAAATTCTATTGCACTTTATCAAGTATACAATAAACTCGAACGCACTCAGTGTGATAATGTTTTTGGCATTATTTTTCTGTTCCGTGGTAAATATTTTCTTTAATTAAACGAACACGACAGCTGCCTTTCACATAAAACGAAACAATTCACAAAGGAATTTTCTTTTATTGATTTTACGTTTTGTATACAGTCGGTGTAGATTTGTTGTGTGCAATAAATGTGTTGAGGAAAAGAAAAACAAAATGAGAAATCGAATGATAACAAAATGTTTTGTAGGAGTTATCAACACCTCAAAAGATAAACAAATTCTGTATTACAACACAAGCGCAATAAGCTCTTTATCTCAGGAAGCAAGACCCGTGTGTCATTCAAAAATTCAAAGAGGCGGCGAAATAGTACTTTATTGGTGGGCGAGAGAAAATCGAGGATTTCTTCTAATGTAAATATTGTACATAACGAGTAAGCATAGCAAACAAGTGAGAGTACAATATTTACATAAGAAGATATCCGAGATTTCTCACGCCCAACAATACAACATTTTATTTCATTAGGCGAGAGAATATCGTACGTTATTTATTCGAGCTCATGACTGTGATAGCTGCGAGAATTTATCACTTCTTCGAAGTGTCAGGATCCTGGGTTCGAGTCACGGCGGCTGCAGGTCTTTTTTTCAATTTTTTTTTCCAATATTTTTCTTTTTAATTTTATTTATTTGGTCGTCACGTGAAATTACTATTTTCATATAGACATTTGAATTTTGCTCTGTGAGAAAATCACATTCATGACATAAATAAAAACTGATTCAAATACAAAACGAACAAAAATACAAATACAAATACAAAACGTAAAGAGTGAGAGACATATTTGTACATTCTACGTTACTATATGCTTCTATATGTCAACAAACAGTATCAACAAAATTTGTACATAGCAAATGAGCGAATTTGTGCAGTGGTTAGCGTCGATTCTTGTGGATCGGTGGGTCGTGAATTCAAATCACGGCGGTGCCACTGTTTTTTTCAGTGAATTGGAAAAGAGAAAACGAATTTTCCCTAGTGATTTAATGTATGGTTTTTCCTTTATATGCAAGAGTGAATAACGTACGCTATTCTCTCGCCGATGAAATAAAAATTTTTTCTGTATACGTGAGAGTGTATTGGTTGTATTGTAGGGACGAAAAGTTACTTTCCGCGGTATGTGCACCAACACTCTCTCACTATTACAGAAAAATATCTTTCAAAATACCACAACATACACTCGATGTGTACTTTTCGTTTGGGTTTCGCCCGCGCGTACGTACACATCTCGTGTGTATTGGTGTATGTTGAAATGTACTATTTTCTAAACCAGACGCGTATTTTTATGTATCTTTCGCTCAAAATGTGCCATTTTTCGCACTGAAATTTTTTTTTTTTTCAATTTTCAATTTTTTTGCTCAAAATGGCTTTTTGTGCGAAAGATACATAAAATTATATATATATATCCAACATGTACTACATGTCGTTCATATGTGCTCTATTGGCGAAAAGTTCACAAGCTGCCGCCCTGGGGCTTTTCACCAATCTCGCAGAATATGACCGACTTGTAGTACGTGGTGCATAAATAACTATGAAACGTCTACTGGCGGGTTGCATTCGAGTCAAAAAAATTTCTGTAGAACAAAGTAAGGGGAAAATTTTTTTCGGTAGTATAGTACTTTTCGTTTTATGAGGTTTTCCCAAGTTTCAATCGAAATATTCCAACACTCTCCATAGTTATTTTTTCAACTCTTGTTCTCACATGGGTGTGGGGCAAAATAGTAATTTTCTGGCCTGAACTGTCATTTTATATAAGGGAGTTTCGAAGAGCAGATCAGTTTTATTTTAACTTTTAACGAGGACTCTGTCAAGCATTTATGAATAAATTTCATTTCATTCAACTATTTTCATTCAATGAAAATAGTCGAGAGAGGAAGGTATACTTTGAATTTGTCTTCTCTCAGTAACGTTTTCATTTCTTTTTTCTTCCTATCAGCCGTGGACCGAGACAAAAGTAAAAGACGTTTGAATATATTGAGACTTCCCCCCCCCCCCCCCTCTCCCAGACACACACACACCCACACACAAACAGTGTTAGATTCCACCTTTTGATGCCTCAACTCGGGTAAAACCTCCTTCCTGTTGCAAAATGCTTTCAACCCCTACCCACCCCCCCCCCCCACGGAACCGCCTCATAGCATTACTTCGGCGAGGGCCTGCGCTTTCGTACCTTCGCTGTCATTCTTCGGCCTCTCTTCGTTGATTATCCTTGCACTTTGAAACTTCCTTATTATCTTTGCAATAACATTATCCCCCACTTTCCACACCTCCTCTTCGCTACACATCTCCAAAATTATGTTGTCAGCATTTACGTTCGAAACGGGGGCATGCAAATAATACGTGCTCCGCAGTTTCTTGTTCTCTATCACATGTCGTGCAGAAAGGTGATTGAAAAAAAAGAGAATGAGATGAGCATTTTTACAAATTGCCAGCGGAGCGATACGCCATTAAAAAGGCCTTCAGCTGTGATTGGTGAAGAACCCCTCTCTGGTCGGTCCCGTATGAATTAATAGAACACACGTAGCGAATGCAATTACCGTACATTTTGTAAAAACCAGTAAACGGTAATACCGAAATATTTGAGTAAATTTACTGGTAAATTACCGGTGATTTGTATTACACACATTATAGATAATCAAATCGACAAATAATCTGCGACGAACCTTGAATGAGGCGTATGAACAATTTGACAAAGAATATTCATGATTTACACATATCGCCTAAGTTACGAACAAAATTTTATGCCAAATGCCATATACTGTCACAATTTGTCCACTTCCAATGAAAGTACCTAACCATGTAGGACGTTCATATCACTAGTCTACAGAGGTTTTGTATCTTTCCTGTCTGTCATTGCCCAATGTTAGGCTTAGTGTGCTGTTGCAGAATATGGAATAGTTGAGTGTCCATCACCCCTCAAAGTAGAGTAATTGGGGTCCAAAGAAAAATGTAAGGACATTTTCATTTAGTCATTATAATATGTTACTCAAGTTATATGTAACGTTAGTATGTACGGATTACTAGTGCATAGTCGGGCCTACAAACCTATACTAATATTGAGATAAATGTTACATATTATGATGGATTCTGCATGGATCAGAAAAGTGAACTTTTTCTGACGTTTTGGCCATGGTTGGAAAAGGGCGTAATTTCTAACTATGGTAATCGAAGTTTCCATTTCAAATATTTTTCGAAAGAGAGAGACCAAATCTCGTCAGAATTAGTAAATTTTTGATGAGGTGCTTGTTTTGTCAGAAGACGAGTTTATGAAAAAAGTCGAAAATTATATAGTTTTTGCTATACTGTTTTCATGCACCGTCTTTCGACAAAACGAACACCTCATCAAAAATTTACTGCCCAAGGGCCGACGAGCTACGGCCGTTTAAGTGGTTTTTGGTCTTTTGCACATAACTCGAGTAAATCTTTTCTGATTTTCATAATTTTTTTTTGTTTGAAAGATCTGGGCATGGCCGACAATTTGTGGAAGAAACATTTTTTGATTTTAGTCTTTGGACTTAGCTAGGGCACTAAAAAAGAGTCTTTGTTAGGGCCCTAAGTATTTTTTGTACATAACTCGAGTAAATCTCTTCCGATTTTCAAAAACTTTTTTTTGTTTGAAAGATCTCGGCACGGTCGACCATTTATAGAAGAATTTTTGCCTGTGCTTAGGGCTCAAGTGGGCCTCATGTCGGTCCTAAGGCAGAGCCGTAGCCAGACTGATATTGCAGGGGTGGCGCGCCCCCAAAGTTTACCAGTGTTATAAAAGTAAATAAGCTGTATCTATCGTATATGACAATGGAAAACTTTTATAAGGTGTTGTGAAGATTTTTGTCCGAAGTTTAACATTCGCACAAAGCAGTTGAACGTAGAAGCGTCTTGATATAAATTTTACTAAAATTGTTGATTTCTGAGCTTTCTATAATATTTTAAGTCGCGAGCGGAGCGAGCGAAATTTGTTGACTTTCATGGTTAGGCCATTTCAAAATTTTGGCATCAGATTAAGCCCAAAATATCTGTAATATCCGACTAGCGTAACATGAGACTTACAGGCTTTCACAGCTTGGCTTGAATGTATGTAAATTTAGCTAAATTGTTGTGCGTTTCAACGGACTAATTCTAGTGACTTTTTCGTACAAACATACATTTTCAAAAAAGTGAGTCTACAATTCTCTTCCAAAATACGTTACCTGAAAGCACCAATTATATTCTTTCAAGACTTACGGATTAACGAGATTGATTTTTCTTTTTATTTGTTGAAGCGTTTCATTTAAGAAATATTTAGCCGCGCAGCGAAATTTTTTTTTATTTAATTATTCTAATATTTAATTCTATTTAATTATTGTCTAGCTCTTGTATTTCAATCTGAATATATGTGAAAAGTTAGCTGACTAAGAAAATCTCTTGAGAAGGTTGCAATATTTCTAAAGGGGGCGCAAACTTTTCTAGAGGGGGCGAAGCCCCCTCTGCGCCCCCCCTGGCTACGGCCCTGTCCTAAGGTCGGCCCTAACATAAAAAAATGTTTTTTGCTATGTTGCAGAGCAAATTGAGGGAAACATTTTTGTCTATGGAAGTATGTATCCGAGGCCTCTACTGAAGGCCCTAGGTCGGCCCTAGCCCAAAAAATTGTTTTTTGCTATGTTGTAGACAAAATTGAGGAGAACATTTTTCTCTATTTGGAGGTCAATTTTGTGCGTTCGGAGAATTTTTTTACACCGTTACTTCGGACGAGTTTTTCAAAATTGCCAATTGGCAATTTTCAATACAGTCTAATGTGAACGCAATATTTACTTAAATACGTTCCAGTCTTTTCGTAACATCAACTCTGTTTGCCGCATCTATTCTGATACGTACGGGTCCCTTCTATGTTTGAATTATAAATTTAAACAAAATATGAAATGGAAACGAACTTTTCAAATTTAGCGGCGAGATATAAAATATACTTGTTATCGTGACGGAAGTTCGGTAATGAATGAATCTCTCTTGGCCTTCTTTGCCTTTACAAAAGTACGTGAACAATTAAAGAGCTTGGCGCGAAAAACTTCGTTAAATATGTACAACATTACTAATTATAAAAGTCAAAAGTTTGTCTGTTTGTCTGTCTGTTTGTCTGTAAATTGTCGGTCACAAATTTCCAGCGTGAACCAACATACGTCCGACCTGCTTGACGAGTCCAAAGGGACTGAATTAAAATGCAGTTTTACATTGCCTTTTATAGCAAAAAAACCATTATGCTACCTAGATTTCAATTGAAATTTTTTCTTGATGTAATTTAAAAATTTTTTTTTTGTTTTTTTGGACAGTAGGTTTCTTCGGGAAAGTTGTTGATATTGATGAGTAGAATCTTTATGAATCCTAAGAAAATGGCTGCCATCTGTCAAAGTGACGCCATCTTGGATTTTTTGCTATCTTCTGAAATAGAGTAGCTAGACAGTTGGTTTCTTCGGGAAAGTTGTTGACATTGATGAGTAGAATTTGGGTCAATTTTTATGCTTTTAAAATTATGTTCGAATGTATGTGAGTTGGGCGATAGGTTTCTTTGGCAAAGTCTCAGAGTTTTGTGAGTAGAAGTCACCAGTATTGGTGAAAATGATGGGCAGCTCGGGGGAAAAAGCAGTACGGGGGTAATCGGTTATATGGGGAAATGGTAGTAGGGGGAAAACAGTAGTGAAAAGAAAATGTTAGTACGGAAAAAACAGTAGTGAGGAGGACGGGAGAAACGGTTGTACGGGGAAATAGTACGGTGATAACGTTTGTACGGTGATAACGTTTGTACGGGGAAAAGGTAGTACGGGAGAAATGATAGTACGGGGGAAATGGTAGAACGGTGAAATTGTAGTACGCGGAAAACAGTAGTGAGAAGGAAATTGTAGGACAGGAGAAACGGTTGTAAGGGTAAATAGTAGCACGGTGATAACGTTTGTACAGGGGTCGGT
Organism: Pseudolycoriella hygida; assembly: GCA_029228625.1. Lineage (NCBI taxonomy): Eukaryota > Metazoa > Arthropoda > Insecta > Diptera > Sciaridae > Pseudolycoriella > Pseudolycoriella hygida. The sequence goes on along the minus strand of CM055406.1, from coordinate 106,560,083 downwards.
AGTACGGAGAAAATTGTAATACGGGGAAAAGTGTTGTATGGTGGAAACGGTAGTACGGGTGAAACGGTAGCACGGGGAAAACGGTAGTACAGACGTAAAGATAGTATATAACAAACGGTAGTTCGGCAAAACGGTTTTACGGGAAAATGGTAGTACGGGGGAAAACCAGATTTGCGTAAGCTTATGATAACTACTAAAATACTAATAAATCCATTTCTTATTCATCTAAATCTAACTTAGCACACCCTTGCATACATTTTAGTATTAAAGTCGCAAATCTCCGACTTAGCGGACAAGAATGCTTAATGCCCGCGTAGCCCTTAGGGGCGGGGGTATTTACTAGTTGGTTTTATAGGGTCGATACAATTTTAAAATATTATTTTCGAATGACAATCACGTGAGAAATAGATGTCGTCACTTGTGTCTTCCTTTAATGAATTCAAACTGAGAGTATTTTCTTCGTTTGTTTATGAATTTAAATCTTCTTTATCGATGTGACGTCGGATATTATCCGTAACGTTGCACTCTTAATTGCGCCCTAGCTACTTTGGTGTTTTGGCCATCACTCTCTTTCAGTCTGTGTCATTCACCGTCTTCCATCAGCGTTATGTATGTGGGCATCGTTCCGGGTAAAAAACATACCGCTTGTAGAGAGATCGTTCGGTGATATTTTGAGACCTTTTTGTCAATGTAGCGTAGCGCCTCTATCCACACTGGTGCCCCGTAGCGTAATATCGATAGGGTAACACTTGCTAGGAGCCTCCTTATATTGGTGGGCTATATTGGGAATCGCATATGGTCCTGGGGCCTTGTTATTCTTTGGCTTTTTTGCAGCCATTTGGATCTCTTCTGTAGTGATCGACCGTTCATGTCTGTCTAAATTGCTAGCCACTATCATTAGCTCTGATCCTTAAGAGCAAACTGCATGGAGTGGTTCATTTTTAAAGTACGTACTAAAAAATGACTATTTTTATACCCTCCTCCTCGCCCCTCGTACGCAAAAACGTATGAACAATTATGTTGAAATGTATGGAAAGTGCGCTTTCGTCGAAGCCCCCTCCCCCTAAGGAAGTACATACTTTATGGATGACCCCATAGTATACGTAACGGCTGAAGGGAGGAGCAAATGAGCGGTGGACTTGTGATCGATGTCACTCTCCTTAAGTTAATAAATGGGGATGGTGAGGGTCTGATCTTTGAATGAATTTTAGGAACGCCTGCGATGTAAGAAAGTACCTTTCAATTAGTATAATGACAACCAATACACCACTGAAATGAAACGCCTCTACATCTCGTCCATGCAAATTATGTGTACAGGCGGATATTCGCACTGAGAAATTTCATCAGTTTCAGACTATGTCACATTGGTGATTGGATGGTATTTTCTCCTTAAATTCACTCTACATTTGTATCCATATATCTGCTGGGGTTTAGCTTATTCAATTCTTACTATGACAAACTAAAAGGAAATTTAAAAGGTCAAAGTGCCGTCAAAGCATTCCGATGCATAATCTCGTAACAACTGAACTCGCAGTTCAAAATACTCAACACCTTCGTACTTACAGCTGATATCAATTTGGATGACTGGTTCTCTAACACACAAAACGGTCCGACATGATTTATTAGATTTGGAGTAACCTTTTGTCTGACTGGATTGCTGGCTTCTGCATTTCTGCATACACCATTCATTTCCCATGCACATAACATTTATATTCCAACACATAACAAGTTGTACATGAAGTATGGATTCGGAATTCAGAGGTAAAGGAATATTTGTTCACACAGAGAATATTTTTCGGTTTAGGAAGCACCTACGGGTATACACCCGACACCAGCGAATTGTAAAATGTAATTTCATTTCTCAAATGTCAGCTAAAAAGGAAATTCGAACAGATTTTGATTAATATCTACTTTATACATTGTCGAGTAAAGAAAAAATTTTTCCTCGCAGAAACGAATATTCTTCTCATAATGTTAAGGAAGAAGATGCAAAAAAAGACGAAAAAAATAACAAATTGAAGTCAAACGAATTGACTTTTTTGCATGTGGTTATGGAAAACTGTGTGCGGATATATGAAAAGTGAATCAATTGAATGAGAACAAAAAGGAATCAAATTGGTTGAATAAATAAAATTGGCGTATGGTAGCGTTTCGCATGTACTCAGATTCGCTCTGTCTCTGCCTTTGATTATTTCTTGAAGGCAATTACAGTCCAAATAAATCATCTTCAATTTGTTTTTTTAAACCATTAAAAAATTGATGGAGAAATATGTTGTCGGGTGGATCGGTTCCAAGAAGAATATTTTTTCATGCTATCTGTTCTGGACGACTGACCTCGCTTCGATCTGCGTACAACTCTTTTTTTTTAGATTTATCAGGGTGTGATGGGCCATTTCTGGCTCCTAAAACACAGATCTGTTAATTCTTTGTTTTCTTCCCGTTCATCACGTAAATCATTTAAAACCTTCCGATTCTCACCAAGAACCTATTTAGGGCGATAGGTCCTAGGTCTAAGATATCGGAGGGTCGAATCACATAACCACCTAATGTCATGCTCCTTAGCAGGTGGAACTTCGGGGATTCGCATATTACGTGGACGCCCGTTTCCTCCTCCAAGCCGCAGTCACATCTTGGATCAGCCAAAATGGTCATTTTGGCCAAGTGCTTGTTCAACCCACAGTGACCCGTAATGGCTCCCACTACTCTCCTAATGCTATGCCACTACGGTCCATTCTGAGAAGCTCATTGGCCCACTTCTCGTCAGGCGCCGGGAAGAAGAGTTGCGTGTGCTTTCCTCCGCCGTACGCTCACCAACTCTTTGCAGACTCAGCCCGCACCGCAGAGAGTGTGGGATCGGGATGTGGGGCTCTGGGCCGTCGATCGCAGGTGCTGAACCCTGTCTGGCTCTCATTACCATCTACACCAGTGTGCCCAGGGACCCAGGCGATCGTGATCTGATTTCTCAGTCCCAATCGGTTTCGGTCCCTTTCAGCTCTTTAACCAGTTTTGACGTTGTCACAGGCGACGCGAGCGCGTTTATCATCGATTCAATGTCTGAGCAGATGGTCGCTCTGCCACCCGTAATTCCTTCTGGAACTATATTCACCACTCCCATCAACTTCGCAAACGTCTCCGCTTGGAGGACGCTTGCTTACTTTCCCAAATGGAGACTGTCACAGTTCCTGCGAATAGATCCCGGCTCCCGCTCTTTCCTCAGTTTTCGACCCATCCGTAAAGCTCACCAGTCCATCAGCCGGCAGGCAGGTCGGCCAATTTCCTAGCCAATCCGCTCTGTCCGGTATAACGATCTGGTATCGCCTCACAAAGTCGACCTGTGGAATCATGCGATCTCTGGGCATATCAAAGATCCTGTCGTTGATCACTTTCAGGATCCTTCCACGGCCAGATTCGACATTCCTCATCGAGAGACCATTTTGCTTCAGCCTGTCTGCCGAGGCAAAGGCTCTTGCTTTAACGATCGTCTGGATGGGCGATAGCGCAATGAGCGCTTCCATGGCTGCCGTGGCCGTAGTCTTCATAGCTCCCGTGACACAAACGCACACGAGCCTATGAATTTCATTCAACTCCTTCCTCGCGCACTCCATATTGAGCTCAGGCCACGGGTTGATAGAAGTCCAGCTTATTCGCGTTCCTCTTCGCGATGATTTTCATGAACAGTTTATACAGCGTTGACAAAAGACTAATGGGACGATAGTTTTCTAGCTTTATTATGTCTCCCTTTTTGTGTAGCAATATAATCATTGCATTCTCCCACGCTTCAGGAACTTTTCCCTCTTCCAGGCATTTATTAAACAGAGTTGATGTTACGAAAAGACTCGAACGTATTTAAGTAAATATTGCCTTAACTCTTAAGAGTGATTTTGCGAAAACTTCGAACGATTTCATACACTTTTGGGACAAGATGTCCTAGTTTTTCCCGATGAATGTGTCATTCGATTCGTTGTTCTATGGTAAGAAAAGTAATTTCTCATTTTTGGAAAATTTGATATTTTGGGGGAGTTATGATGTGTTAAGTAAGTGCATGTCAGGGGGTGGTAAAAATGGTTTTTTGGCTAGAACTCGTGTAAAATGAAACGAAATGAAAACAATTATGAAAATCGGAAAAGATTTACTCGAGTTATGTACAAAAAACACGTATGGCCTTAGCATAGACTCTGTTTTAGTGCCCTAGCTAAGTCCAAGGACTCAAATTTAAAAAAGTTTCTTCAATGAATTGTCGGCCATGCCAAACAAAAAAATTTATGAAAATCGGAAAAGATTTACTCGAGTTATGTACTCCAACAGCCGCACTAGAGGCAATTCCTAATATTGAACCATTGCATCTCTTCATTGAAGGGGAAGCTCGATCCGCTGCTCCAGACTTAAACTCACCAACTCACTTATAATAAACCGCAACAACCATTCAAGGATTAGGAAAAGAATGTTACTGGATTCTCCCGAATGTGACTCCATTCTTCCCGAATTCAGATTCGAAAAGTCGTTTTCCATTAGCCTCCCTAATCGCATCGATTGGACCAATAAGTCAGCCATACCATTATCTGACCGTATATCTTGTTTTACGGACAGCTCGCCTTCTCATTGAATCGGGGGAGCAGGATTTCACTCCCCAGAACTTAACTTTGATAAATCTCTACCTTTAGGTAAATTTGTCACGATATTTCAATCCGAAATCACAGGAATTACGTCTTGTGTCAATGATATGTTATCCATTCTAGATAACTTACCAACCAAGTCATATTCATTTGTACTGACAGCCAGTCAGCGCTCAAGTCGGTGGGGGGGGGGGGATACAAATTCACTTCATCGCTAGTCTTAGAATGCAGAGACTTAATTCAACTACTCTCTACGCATCGTCAGGTAAAACTAGTTTGGGTACCAGGTCATAGTGGTATCGCTGGAAACGATCAATCCGACGTTCTAGCAAGAATAGCTTCATCTGCTCCTTTTACTGGTCCAGAACCGAGTATACCCGTAGCAGTATCTAATCTATTTAACATTATCACTCGATGGAAGGTTAAAACCTTCTCTAATCATTGGAAAACTCTACGCCATGCAAGCCATGCTAAAAACTGCATTCGCATAAATAAAAAATTCTCCAAGGAACTCCTTTCACTCTCCAATAGAGACGTAAAAAGGGTCACTGACATTCTGACCTGTCACTGCAACCTTAACATCGGTCTTGCCAATAGTCCTCCATGCAACCACTGTGGTGACATTGAAACCGCCAAACACCTACTTTGTCACTGCCCAGCCTACATCATGGCTAGAGCAAAATACTTTGGTTCTTATATTGTAAATCCGATATCCATAAAGAACCACTCCCCTAAGACAATACTAAATTACTTAAATCGAATCAAAACTAATTAAACCGTACAAAACCAACATCAAAAGGAATATCCTCCAAGCTTGTGGGTATGCACAACAGGCCCATTGGCGGCCTAGGTGCTAGGTATCATCAGTATAATGTCCTGCCCACTTTATCCTATCCTATCCTATGCTATGTACAAAAGACCAAAAACCACTTAAACGGCCCTATCTTGGCGGCCCTTGGGCCGACAGTGTCCAGATTCGATCCCATAAACGATATTTCGATTTCCTTTCAGGGAAGAATAGGTTTTTGAAAATCGTTTGAGTTTTACTCAAGTTATCGCGGTGACGGACGGACGGACATTTTTTTATTGCTGATTCGTCATCTGATGACCATGATCGATGCTCCCCCCTACTCCCCAGTTGAAATTGGGGTGGTTACAAACGTCGTGGTGCATAAGACCCCTATTCGAAGAACTTCGTTCTTCGTACAGATCTAAAAATGTCCGTCTGTCTGTCTATCTGTCCGTCTGTCCGTGCGTCTCCATTTTTTTTCCAAACGGCTCAGGCCAATTCCATGCAAAAGTGGAAAATGCGTTACGTGCAAACGCTCTAACGGGTAAATTGTTTAGATATTAGAATTCTTTTGCATGGAGAAGTTGAAGTTTGAACATTTGTAGAAACTTCTTTCATATAACACAAGCCTCGCATGTAGCACGGAAATTCCTCATTTTGGTGTCGAATAAAGCATTTGACGTCACAAAACTGGGAATCGGGTCAGGGTACTAGGACCAATGGAATGGACGAAATTGAGTTTCTTGGCCATAAACAAAAACAGTTTTTCGTCTATATTTCCTTAACTATGCAATATGGAGATTTACTGTCAAAGACAAAGTTGTAGAGAATTAAATATAAGCGAACAGATGTTTCAGGGTTTTGGGGAAATATGGCCCAATTCTGGTATATGTCCACTTCCATAATTGGGCAGGATGGCCCAAATCTCCAGAACTATGAGAGGCAGAAAGTTGAATCCAAGGGCGAAGTTGTAGAGAATAAAATTTTAGATAACACGTGTTTCAGGGTTTTAGGGGAAAATGGCCCAGTCCTTGGATATAAGCTTTTCTAGATTTGAATGGTCTGAGACGTATCGGTAGGGCCTTTGACATTACCTTGGGCAATTTCTATGGATCTTTGAAATTCTTACAGTTAAAAAAGAACAGAAAACGTTGGATTGTTGGATTGTTTGCTTTTTTGTATTTTTAGATACATTCGAGTCTCTTTGCCACATCTATTCTGTTTGCCACGTCTATTCTGATACCTACGGGTCTTTGCTTATGTTCTTTTTTAAAATTACTGCTGTATGTCCAACCCTCCATCCCCTACTGAGGTCGCTCATTCTTACTATTCCGCACCGTGCGTAGCGTGCTTGGGATTTGGTTGGTTGTGCCTTGAAGACACAACCTAAAAACAACCCTTGGGAATTAGTTCCTTGGTAATCAGGAGTTCGGGTGATACATTTGTACTAGAGATGACGAATCAGCAAAAAAAAAAATTTCCGGTCGTCCGTCTCCACTTTTTTTCCAAACGGGTCAACTGATTACCCTCAACATTTTTTCTCTGAAAGGAACGTATGTCCCATAATTCAAGTTCATAGATGAGCAAAATCGGTTAATTACTTTCAGAGATGTGGTTGAAGTAGTGTCCATGTCCAAGAACAAGGATTTTCGAAGGTCGGTGAAACTTTCTCGCAAATATCTCAGCAACTATAGCAAGTATAAGTTTTTCATATCGGTGGGAAAATTTTAATTCTACAAATTGGGTTAGTGGTCTCCGGAGTCGGACCAATGGAATGGACGAAATCGACTTTCTTGGCCATAAGCTGCGATGCACGAGACTCGAATTTTGGGGTTTACTTACCAAAATGCCCGGAGATGAGATTAGCTAATATTTTATAAATGAAACTCACGTTACTTTCAATATAACTCATTGACCGTCACCGTTTAATTCATGAATGCACTTTAGACAATCTAAATAAACCGAACGTTTTGAAGTGACTGATTCTATTCGTCTCCTCTACCAGCACGGGTATTTATGTTTTGCGTAAAATGTAGCCCAAGCTCGTCTTTCGTTAGATCTCCAATATCTTGTGAAATACCGTCGCCTGCCGATCCCACAGGTTTCGTGTAGATAAGTTTTTTCCTCAATGCATTTCGTAATATGGGCGCATTTTTATGAGAAAAATACAATGCATGATGCATTTGATGTCAGGTGGAGCGTCATTGTACCTACTGTGGAGTTCACCAGTAGAGTACTGACGGGTAGCCTGTACATCAATATTCCTCGTATTGTGAACACGATAATGTCCCGGGGGTGGCGGAGCGGGATATCCAGAAGTATCGTCCCCAAGTTAGAAAGAGAAGATTTGGGGGATTGCATTTTACTTGCGCTTAATCTTACTAGCCAGCGTTAGGCCCGTCTTGGTAGCGAAACTAGGGTTACGTCGTTAAGAGCGTTCTTTTTCCAATTTTTTTTTTTGTTTTTTGAAAAATTATTTCGCGAATGCATTCGTAAATTTAGCGGCAGGCGGATATTGAGTGCGCTTTATTCTGATTACATTGTTTTGTCTTAATCTAAACAAAAGTTGTCTTGGCATCATCATCATCATCATCATCATCATCAAACTTTATAGACCGTTTATACCTTCCGGTGTGGGGTCTTTAAGCCGCAACCCGGTGGTCATTGACCACCCCCCTCCATACCCTTCTATCCTCTGCCAAGGAGATGGTTTGCTCGCCCAGTGAAAGCCCCCTAACTTCTAAATCTGATTTAATTGAGTCTATGAACCTTCTCCTTGGCCTACCCCTAGGATGTACACCCGGGACCTGTGCATTCAATATCCTCTTTGGGAGCCTACTATTACCCATCCTTTGAACGTGCCCGTACCATCTCAGACGACTAACCCTTGCCGCCTCCTCCACTGACCTAACCCCTAAATTTTCTCTGATGTCGTCGTTCCTGATATTTTTATGATATTTTTTTTCTTATATCTATGTTTGAATCTAAAACCTATTATTTCTATATGATTGTCCATTGTATTTTGGAATGGATTCGTTTAGTTTTAGTTTAATTATAATTTTATATTACTGTTCCCTGTTAAAAATTGTAATTTCTTACTATAACTTAGGACTTCGATGGGTGATTTCGTACTTCAAAGCCCGAGTTTCAATATGTGCGCATCGCTTAAGGTTATGCAACTTAAGATTCCCATTAGCTTAAGGTAAATGATCGTGAGTTGACCTAGCCAAAAATGAATGTTAAGTTGACCGTGTAAATTTGTATGAAAGTAAAAACATGGGCTAACTCACAGTCACATAAACCGTGAGTTGTCCCATGACAATTGTATGATAGGTCAACTCACGATCAAGCGTGCCAGTACGATTGAGTCAACTCACGATACCACTAGGTTAACTCTCGATTTTTATTAATTCATTAACTTTATCAAATGAAAATACAAATAATTAATTAAGTTCGCATTAATTAAGCAGAGAAAAGACAAATCTTTAAAGTTAAAGTAAGATTCGTGTAGTCTGCGCCCAAATGACGGAACAAATGACGTCGAAAGTTGCAATTTGTCAAAATAGGTCAACTCACGATCATTTACCTTAGCTCTAGTTTCTCTTGTATAAATTTACATTTTCTGAAATGCTAGGATTACACATCATGGGCGCGCGGTAGCAATGCGCCCGTGACGCAAGTCCCCACGAGCAAAAAATTCAGAAAATTTTTTTTCGTAGACTTCGGAACAATATATACAGCTAAGTTTTGACTTCCCCCCTTGCGACGTACCCCCCGGAAAATATTTTTCCTGGATTCTACGGAAAATTCTAAGGCGAAATGTCTTTTCACTCATTAAAATCGGTCCAGTGGATCCGGAGATTATGACCTTTAGAAAATCGTCATTTTCCATACAAAATGTGCACTTTCATAGAAACCAAAGTTAATGGAAACATCCTACGTTAGTTAGTTAGTTAGTTACTTAGTTAGTTCCAGAGCCATTTGTATGAAAACCCACTTTTTTGGAGTTTTCTCGAAAACGGCTCGATATCTTTTCTTGAAATTTTGCAGGGACCTTCGGCTGGGCATTCTACGCCATATGAGATTTTAAAAAAGGGGGGGTACCGGCCTCGTTTGGGCGCCAGGGCTCTTAGAAGGCGCCATATAAAGCCCATATTTATGTGTTTGTGTGTGTGTGTGTGTACGGAAGCATATTTTGTATGAGACATGGTTGGGTGTTCGAGATACAGGTTTGGTGTCAAAGGGAAAGATGTTGGGTTGGGTGTGTAGTGTATAGGGGTGACCGCCAAAATGGCGGAAAATGGACCGGGGGCTCAAAAAAAACTTTTGATATGTTGTAGAGGAAGTTGAGGTGATCATTTTCGCCCATAGAAGTAGTAGCCGCCGTGGCTCGGTTTGGCGGCGGCGGCGACTCAAAAAAAAACTTTTGGTATTATGTAGAGGAAGTTGAGGGGATCATTTTCGCCCATGGAAGTAGTAGACGCCGCGGCTCGGTTTGGCGGCGGCGGCGGCTCAAAAAAAAACTTTTGATATGTTGTAGAGGGAGTTGAGGTGATTATTTTCGCCCATGGAAGTAGTAGCCGCCGCGGCTCGGTTTGGCGGCGGCGGCGACTCAAAAAAAACTTTTGATATGTTGTAGAGGAAGTTGAGGGGATCATTTTCGCCCATGGAAGTAGTAGCCGCCGCGGCTCGGTTTGGCGGCGGCGGCGGATCAAAAAAAAACTTTTGATATGTTGTAGAGGAAGTTGAGGTGATCATTTTCGCCCATGGAAATAGTAGCCGCCGCGGCTCAGTTTGGCGGCGGCGGCGGCTCAAAAAAAAACTTTTGATATGTTGTAGAGGAAGTTGAGGTGATTATTTTCGCCCATGGAAGTAGTAGCCGAAACTTCCAAAAGTACTGATATCACAACAAAAACCCTTTTAAAAGGGAAATGTGACGCAAGTCCTTCTTCCTCCTTCCAAAACAACTGATATCAATTTGGGGTGACGCTTAAAGCTTTGAAACGCAAAAATTCTTTTGGAATGTTTTCATTTTTGATTAAAAAAATGCGTCACAAATGCCGGACCCATCAATGTAATAATTTTTCTACGCTTTCAGCTGTTATACGCAAAAACTTGATTTCCTGTTCAAAAATACGCCATACATAATGACAAATTTTTGCGTTGTGAAAGCTGAAAGAACAGAAAAACTATAACATTGTTCCTCAAACCAGTTGACAGTGCATTCCAGTCCACTATACCACGAGTAAAGAAAAATCCATCATCATTCACCTTCGGAAAAGGAACCTGTTGTGTACGCACAGAATGACCAAACTTAATCAGTTCGTATAAATACCCAGGACTCCCAGGATTCCCAATCAGCTTATAAAGCAAACTCATTGGCCTGCCATTGCCGCATAAACTCTCGGCACACATATATATATATATATATATATATATATATATATATAGGAACATATATACAGGAACTTTTTGAATTCCCCCCGAGCGACGTACCCCCCGGAAAATATTTTTCCAGGATTTTACGGAAAATTTTAGGCCGAAGTGCCCATTTTGTATGGAAACGACGAAACAATTTTTCTGTACTTTCAGTTTTTACGCTGCAAAAATTTGACTTTTATTTCTTATTACATCGTTTAGGGTAAATTTAAATTTTTGCGTGTAAAAACTGAAAGTTCTCAAAAATTATTCCGCTGGTGGGTCTGGCATTTGTGACGCAATTTTTTGAACTCAACGTAATTTTGTTTAAAAATTTTCTTTGCGAATCGAAGCCTTATGCGTCACCCCCCTCTGATTTCAGAACTTTTGTAGCTGGAAGAAAATAGTTTTACCTTAGATGATTAATGCGTCACACTTTTCTGATTTCACAGCTTTTGTAAGCAAACATAAAGACTTGCGTCACACCTCCTCTGTAAGATGTTTTTTTGCGGATTCACTTTTTGAATTTTCTTCTAAATTCTTGTTCTTATGGCGCACAAAAAATTGTTATGACATGAAAGTAGGGAAAAACTCATTTTCAGGATTTTTGTTTCGTTTTTTGTAGCCGATAAAATTCGAAAATGGTGTTTGATGTGAGTAAATTTGGAAAATTTACCAAAAAATCGGTCCGACATGTTAAAACCGTCACCGAAAATCCACTTTTCACTCAATCTTGACAAGTGGGGTGTCGTTGGAAAGGTAATTGATTGATCTTACTTATGGTTGGGGAAATGCAGGAAAAACACCATCAAAATGAGTTTTTTCCTTTCATATCATAACCATTTTTCTGGGCATAAGAACTAGAATTTAGAAGAAAATCCAAAAGAAGAATATGCCTAGTGAAGGAAGTGAAGATAAATTTAAGCGCAGTTGGTAATACAAAAGAACGGAAACGAATGTCGGAAGATCCACTTAACGGTGTTGTAAATAAAATTTTAGAGAACACGTATTTCATGGTTTTATGGAAAAATGACCCAATCCCGGAATATATCCACTTCTTCAATTACCGTTCCTCAGGAGAGTTTTCCACATTACCTGAGGTAATTTCTGATAGCATTCAAATTTTGTAACAATTTGCGATTGGGGTCAGTTCGCATCTATTTGCAAACTCTGTTGGATTTGCCACATCTATTCTGATACATGCGGGTCTTTGGTTATGTTTTACCCTAAAAAGGAGAAGGTTCGTCAACTCAATTATATTGAATTTAGTAGTATGCTTGTTTTAGCGATTTGCACAAAGTATAATAACAATAATAATAATCTGCCTCAACAACCCATGAAGGGTTAGGGGCTACATCATTATTTACTAGTTTCGCTACTTTTTGTGGTTCTACTATTTGAGATCCTTTCATTACCAAAAAGTTTTTACTGTGCCAGTGGTAAGGTGTGCGACAAACCCAGTGCCATCCATGAGATGTACTAGGAACGAAACTAGTAGGAATAGAATACCGGCACCTCCCAACAATGCCTTTCACCGGTAAGCCGTACGATTAGCTTTGTTTTGTTTACAAATCTAACAATCGGAACAAATCTGTCTGCGGCTGAGTTTCGAACCAACGCACTGGCAACTCGATCTCATAGTAGCAAGCAGACGTGTTAACCACTACGCTATCGAGCATACAAAGTATGCGATGGTACAAATTTCTATCTGCCTCTTCTTCTCTCTTTAAATGGAAACATTAAAACAATGAAACGACTTGATAATGCCGTATATATATTTGTTCTTCTCGTGCGTATTACATTGGTGACGGCGGAAAATAAACCAAAAAAGCTCACGCTTACGCAATGTTTGCCGCTTTTACATGATAAAATGGTTGACAATCGAAAACTTAAAGAGAAAAGGATTGTAAACTAGCAGTGGAATTTGTCCTGAAAGATTTACATTCTTCCGCATTTTTCTGCTCAGTAGAATTTTGAAAACTTAGACTTGACATGAAGTCTTATCTTTAGATTTTAAGGTACAATATATGTTCCAAGCATGAGGCGCTAGACGTATCTTTACTCTAGGTCTTGATGCTTCTGCATCTGAGATCAGAAATGATCTTTTAAAGAAAACTATTTCCTCCAACAAGGTGGGTGTTATAGTCGGTAAAAGGGCATCAATAATCCTCTGCGGCGATTCCGCCTTTATATGCAATTTTATGCAATACTTTTCATTCCACCTCTTTTAAACGAATCGTTCATTGATGTATTTTTGTACTTTTTTGAAAAAACTAAATTTTTTGCAAGACAAATTGCTTGTAAGACATTTCAACGGTTGGTTCTTTTACAGGAGATACCGAAACCGCCGTTTATGAGTTGATTGCGCCTTCTATCTGCAAGAAGGCCTCCACTAACAGTTCCACAACTCAAATCACCCAACAGTCAGTCTAAATCGCATCACCTTTCAGATCTTCTCCGATATAATCACCAAGTTTTCGAGAAAAAGTCAAACTTCAATTTAATCAAGAAACAAGGTACCTCTTACTGATAGTTGCGAATTTAGTCGCATATTTCAACTAACCGGGGGCTTTATTCATTAAAATATAATACAGAAGAAACACTTAGTAAGGTGAGACTTGCGTAAGAAAAAGCAGCTAATTATACTTAACGTTTGCGTCATCAAAAGTACCAAAAATTGTGCACTTTAGCGAAAATTGCCACCAGCGTTGTACAACTATGGACACATGAACTATACATGGCTATAAAAGAAACGGCCTAAAGTCAATTTAAGATGCTTTAATGGCACATTTTGTGTGCTAGATATTTAAATCAAACATTTGATTTTTAAAATTAATATTTGAGAAACTGTCTAAGACTAGACTGAAATGAGATGTGCTTTCGAAATTTTAACAAAAATGTTACAAGGAATCTTCAATAAATTTTGAATTAATTTAGCGCGCTGCTGGTTAGAAATTTGGTTTGAACAATTCCAATTTGAAAAACCAGTTGTCTGTTGGGTCATAATTTATTACAGATTTCCTGTATCCAAGAACTTATCGAATGCATCCAAGGCAATGAGTCCAATGTTTCAACCATCAAGGAATTCCATTCTTTGTAAAGGTTTTGTGCCCGAGAGATACATTCATGGTGGATTGGTACATTTAACAATAAAATTAATTAATTATTCCAACGATGGTATCTCAATCAATTAACAGAATTTATAACAAGAACATAATTAACGACATCAGCAGCCAATAATTCATAAAATTTATTGATTCGACGACTGCCTTTTTCCTTCAGTTTGTGTGATCAATAATTTTAGAAATTTTTTTAGCAACAAATAACCTCTACTGTGATAGATGTCGGCTGAACACATGTTATGATAATTTGGTTAAATAATAATTTGAATAAATAAATCTGCAGTTCAACATCTAACAAACTTGACCTTATATATAGAAAATGTACGTGGTCGAAATAGGATGGTAGTCTTTACGATGCAATAAAAACCACTTATTAAGCAAATTTTGTTGAATGACAAATTATTGATCATAATCTGTTGTATTAATGTGATATTTTCTCCCAAATATTCGTTTTCGTGAGTTATTTAACATTTTCAAACTATAAATAGTCTCGTCAATTCTGACAGAATCATCAGTAGTGAGTTGTATCTTTTCGTTGCATCTTAAAAACGTGTAAAAACCCCAAAAAACTTTCAAAATGAAAATGTTCATTGTTTTCGCTGCAATCATTGCTTTAACTGTAGCTGCACCGGCTGACTATAACGATATTTCAGTTGTTAAAGCTGCTATCGATCACATTGACACCACGGGTTACAAATTCGAGTGAGTACAGTGAATCTATCTGATTTTTGTGCAACAATTGAAAAATCTTTTGTTTTGTAAAAGAAATAGTGTAAATTCGTTAGATTAATTTACTTAAATGTTTCTTTTTCTTCCTGTGATTTATGCCATTAATGTTTTGACAATTTCCTATCAGATACGAACAAAGTGATGGTGTTGTACGTACAGAAGAAGGAGTTTTGAAGAATGCGGGAACTGAACAAGAAGCATTGGAAGTACGTGGATCAGTCACATGGACCGCTGCTGATGGACAAGTCTACACTTTGAACTTCGTTGCTGATGAGAACGGTTACCGTCCAGAAGGTGCTCATATTCCACATTTGTAAATTTAAATAAATGTTTACTGAAAATTTGCATAAAAAAAGTGTTTCCTTCCTAATCACATTATATCAATGCATCAAATGCTTAACAACAAGTTGTGTCACCAATATAGGTGAATCATTATCATTTGAAATTTAATCAGTTGGCGTTGGTCAAGAAAAAACAACTGATAACGAAGTGTGAAAGAAACTGAGTTTAGCGTGCATAGCCAATTGCAAAATGAAATTTTATGATCGTACAAAATTACACTCTTTGACATCATTATATTTGTTCGAATAATGATTGATTCAAGTTGTCGTGTTTCCGACTCGGTTTCCGAAAAAATGTGTTTGCCAAAAGACGAGCATTATGATGTTCGTGTTCGACATAAAATGTATGCAGATTATGAAATATTTCTTATAAAATTTCATCTAAATTTAAATTCGAAAAAAACTTTAAGGAACATGTTGTGAACGCAGGTAAATCTTCTATCTGATGCACATTCCACATGTTCCGAAATTGTAATTTAATTTCCTACCAAGTTACAAAACCATTATTCTTAATTTAATATAATAATTTCCTTGGTACACTTTGATAGAAATTGGAGAGTTTTACATAAATTCGAATATAACCTTATGACCCTGAACATTAGATTAGTGTAGAGGTGGGCCGTGGGCGGGTTACCTGAATATACGAAAAAACGCGATCCGAACCCGAACCAATTTTTCGGGTTGACGGATTACGGGTTTTTCAAAATCGAATCGGGTTCGGGTCGGTTTTTGTAATTATTTGACAAAAACCGCGGTATTTTTTTTCAAGAAATTATAGCAAATAATGAGAAACTTATGCTATTGGTATTGTGGGTTGACTGAAAAATTCGACTTCTGC
>CM055406.1:106511532-106543732 GCA_029228625.1 Pseudolycoriella hygida | reverse complement strand
TTACTAGTTTCGCTACTTTTTGTGGTTCTACTATTTGAGATCCTTTCATTACCGGAATGTTTTTACTGTGCCAGTGGTAAGCTGTGCGACAAACCCAGTGCCATCCATGAGATGTACTAGGGACGAAACTAGTAGGAGTAGAATACCGGCACCTCCCAACAATGCCTTTCACCGGTAAGCCGTACGATGGCGCTACACTCAACTTCACATGACTTGAACCGATTCAATTAGCTTTGTTTTTGTTTACAAATCTAACAATCGGAACAAATCTCTCTGCGGCTGAGTTTCGAACCGACGCACTGGCAACTCGATCTCATAGTAGCAAGCAGACGTGTTAACCACTACGCTATCGAGTTGTTAAGTTAGTACAGTTAGTATCACTAAAAATACGGAAGATACAAACTTCGGGCGCTAAAAAATCCGGACGCTAAATCTGGCGGCTAAAAATTGGCGGCAATTATGACTGGTGGGAAGAAGCTAATTGGATGTTTTTTGAGATTGGATGCCTCCGGATTTTTTAGGTTAGCCGATATTATTCGCTACTTAATTCTACGCATCACACACGAATTAAAAAAAAAAGTTCAATAAAAACGATTTGAACAGAAGTAAACAACGAATCGAATGAAAAAAATATACTTAGGTGACACAATTTAAATCGTATACTTATTGTGCGTGCGGCTTTAAATGCAACACGCCTAGTATTCCTCTTTAAGAATTTATTCGACCGCAGCTAACATCCGCACTGATATATTCTCATTTATGTTGTCATTTCTCTCTCTAGGAATTGTCTGATTTTTCTCTATCTCTCAAACTTTAAATAAATAAAATATTTGACAGCTGCTCATAATAAGGTTATGTCATTGCCGAGTTGTTGTTTAAAATCAATTTATTCATGTAAAATGTCGATGATTTTATACAAAACCACCAAACAACATGCATCATCAGATGTTGTTTATTATTGCTTGTATGGTTATTTCTTTTTGGGCGAAAGCAAGACTAAATTGGCCAGAATTTACAACAAAAACAAATCCACGATTTCTCGGTGGATCAAGAAGTACTTGGAGCACGGATTCTATTCTCGAAGCGAGACTAAAAAGCTAGGAAAATTCAGCATAGAGCAGCGAAAATGGCTTTTAGATTTGTATAACAAAAAAACGACAATGTATTTGAATGAGGCAAAACTTTCTTTTATACGGAAGTTTCGAATTGCCATATCAGTTTCATCGATTTGTCGCATTCTTCACCACGCTGGATACACTTGGAAGACCCTCGAACGGCGTGCAATTCAAATACAAGAAGATGAGATTATCCGATTCTTTTTTGAGATATCATCAATCCAGTGGGACTTATCAGCTTTGACGTTCCTCGATGAAGTTTCGTTCGACAACCGCGGAATGCTTCGGAATAAAGGGTATGGAATCAGAGGAGAACGATTAGTTCATCGGGGTGAGTTCACGAGAAAGCCAAGAATCTCGTTACTTTGCTTCTTGGGACAATCGGGTCTTCAAGCGTCATACCAAACTGAAGGCACATTCACCAGGAAACTATTTTTTGATTACGTACGCGACTTTGCATTAGACTCATTCTATTAACGGCGCTCCTATGCCTTGTTGTACATTTTCAGCGCTTAAAAATATTTCCTTGTCAATTATCAACAGCCCGTATTAATTTTAAAGCAAGGAAATAGACAACACTTCGTAATAAAATAATAAGAACTCTCACCTATTTATGTTTAGACACCCAGGTTACACATTGCCGAAAGAATATTTTAAGCTGTGATTCCGTTCAAAAACTGAGTCACTTTAGTCACTAAGTGATTTTTTTGCATCATATGGGCTATGTAGATTACGATACTGCATATAAGTCCATAATATTTTCTTAACTTACATTTTAAATAAGGTGTTCCCAGGATTCATAGGATTTTGCAGCAAACAGCTTAAACAATTTCGGAAAGAAAACTGAGCTATGACAGCTGTATTAAAAAATCTAGTACGAAATCAATCGCAAGCTACCTTTAGACAGCGCGAAAAATTTAAATGTCTTCATAATTTCATTGTTTACAATAGCACAAACTATGGTATTAATTATTAATCAATTAAACGTGTTTCAATAATAAATTTATAGTTTTGCATCGGTTGTATTATTCCCAAAGAAACTACAATGAAAGTAATGTATTGTCATCGGTTACCGGTGCCTCAAGGTCCGCTCAACAACACCATATCTCGAGTAAGTTTTTACCAATCGTTAAACAAAAAAATGTTCTCGACAAATACCTTCATTTAATATCGCAATGGTCTGGGTTAATTATGGTGTCACATTTAAGATTCATGGATAACATAGGCAAACAACTCGACTCAGTGGTTCGATCTTTAGGGATCCAAGGAGTTAGCCAGTCGCAAGTACACGTCACGCATTGCAGTTTTCACCCGCAAGTTTTTCGTTTTCAAATATCTTTGAAATGAAGTGTGGAACGAAAACGTTTTTTCATGGTCGAGTGTGCAATCCAGGATACCAGGAAGTTCTTTAGCCGAAAACTGGGATACCGATTCGACTCGAGTTGGAACATAAAGCGTGAGGAAAGGGAAAAAAACGAAAAGATAGATCAAATGACGTGAGCTTGGGAAATGACTTTAAAATGGGAAAGGAACGTTTGAAAGGCAAGTAGTGGGCTGAGAAGTCGGTACTAACCGGGAATTCGTTATTTATAACGGAAAATATTCTAAAATTTTAGCTTATACCAGAAAATATCTGGAAATAGAATTTCGATATCGGGAAGAAAACATTATTTAAACACGCGTATATTATGTTATCTATTGTAGCGAAAATCTTGCGGGAGCAGATTGACTGGCCGCTAGCAATTCGCAAGCAGTTCCAAGTTTCAAAAATTTTGTGAAAGGACAATTTAGTTAGTTTAGAGACCATGTTCTTCATGAAACGGTCGGTGCGAGGTTCCTTATTAAGACCCGTGGAATGCCACCGAAGTAATTATAGAATACAAGAAATACTTTGAATGAGATATAAAGGTCTGGGAAGTTTTTTGAATACTACAAATTTTCCAAGAGAGTTCGCATGCTTTTCATTTACCCCTTCACCTCCCTCCTCGCAATATTTTCCCCGCTTTTCGAAGACCTCCCTATTTGAATGATGGCCATAAGGCGTCGTTCATGAAGTATGTCACGCTGAGGGGGGAGTGGGGGGCTTGGTTCGTGTGACATGCCATACATTATTTTTCCAATCTCATTCATTTTAGTGTGACGGGGGGGGGGAGGTTCGGAAATCGGACATTTTTGCGTGACATACTTTATGAACGGCCCTTAAGTTCTAAAAAACGTTTGCAATAACATTCTGGACTGGTTCTATGATCTTACGTTATCATTCAAAAGCAAAAATTTTACGTTAAATTTTGATCTATTCTGAGAAAATCGCCCGAAATATTTTGAAAAAATTACAAGATCAAAGAAACATCGACCAAATTGAAATTACCACCGCTGCAGATACAAACAGCATAACAAAAAAATTTTCGACCAGTACTTCCAAATGTTACCATAACAGTGGATCTACTAAGTCAAAGAGTTTCTCTTTGAATAATCGAACAAACGAGGTGTATAAAAGGCCGCATATTCGAGGTGATTACTCACTCAATATGTGACCATGCTGATATGCACATGGTCTTGCGACAAAGGTGCACTGACGAGGCGTAAACGTCCCAATCAGCCAAACTTTTTGTCGTGGATTGTTAAAATATAGAATGGCAAGAAACATGTCTGCTATAAAACCGACGAATCTATGCCACAGTTCTAAATTACGTTAAATTTTGATCCATTTCTGAGAAAATCGCCCTAAATATTTTGAAAAATTTTACTATCTTTGTTTTTTGTAAAGCTTCGCTGCGTAAATTTTAAGTGCATCTGTATATACAAAAAGCAAAGAAAATAAATGTCGAAAATAAAACAAAAAATCAGACAGACAAATTAATCTATTTTTAAAATATTTTTTACGTTCAAATACAAATTAAAATAAGTTTTCCCATTTCTTCATCCATAATCACAATTAACATGAAATAAATTTAAAATAAATTATCCAAATTAAGATAGCTTTTAAAATTTTCAAAATTTCCAACTCAAATTGTTATAAACAAACCACAAACAACTCAACTTTTTCAAAACAACAAATAACAATTTTAAAATGGAAACGAGGTTTTAAGATTTTACGGATTGGAAGATAAATTAGGTATTAGGAATTTTACAAACGTCAAAACTTACTGTAATTTTATGAGCGAAAGAAAATATTTTATGAGGAGAAATAACAATTAGGAAAAATAAAAATTAAGAAAAATAACAATTAAGAAAAATAACAATGAAGGAAAATTAAATCGAATTGTAACAGAGGTACTCGACCAGAATGGAGCTTTAACAATGCTTCTTCTTGCATGTCTGTTCATAGAATGCATACCCTTCATGAGAAGTGGTAAACCCAACGGTCTTTCCATCAATAATTTGTAACTGGTGAAAATTTGAAATATCTGGAACGCCTTGAGGGGAGTCGAAAATGTTGTCAAGTTTCAAAAGCTTTTTGATTTTTTCGATTTCTTTTTCGCCCATATGCATTAAGTCAATAAGTGAATTTTCAGTGTTAAAGGCGTCCACGAAGTCAATTGAGCAGTTAACAATTGCTTTCCCAGATTTTACGAGTCGCTTCACGCGACATTTTACGACAGCGCCTATACCATCTACACACCCTTTACCATGAGATGTCGCGAAGAAGTTCCAAAAAACTTTAATTTTTAAGACATCTTCGAAAAGTTTAAGTAGGGCAGCCATGAAACGGTTCTTAAATTGACTGTTGGGACCGTCACTCCATAGTTTGAGTGTTTTCACTGACTTCGGTATGTAAGAAAGAATCTTGTACAAATAACAGGCAATTTCGAATTTTGTGTGTGTAGTATCATCCGAAGATATCACTTTAGGAAATATTTCTTTACACACCTTCAGGCATGCCGTGAATAAACTTACCTAAAATGACAGAAAAATATTTTAAAGAAGAATGAATAATAATATAATTTACAAAAAATTAATAAACGAACTAAGAGTATAGTTGACTTTATGCGCATGCGCACAAAAAATAAATATTTTTTTTCATTGGGCAATAGCAATGAAAAAAATCAACTGTACTCTAGGTTGGTTATTTTATTTTTTGGTTGAGGTAATAACGTCATTAATGGTGTGCGATAAAACTTAAAATGGTGCTTAGGCTAATTCAGTATGTAAAATATAGTACGTGTCTGTTTCCGAATGTTTGTTCTGACTCGTAGGATTACAGCATTCGCCTTCGGCTCATGCAGCAAGCTTAATACCAGTTAATAAAAAAATTGGAAGCAGATACGTAATGTACTATTATTGCACTCGGGGACATAATACTTGTCAAAGCTTGAGACCTGCGTACAATAAACTATTGCATTACGGTGAGTAAAAGTATCCGAAGGCTTCAGGTCTCACCGGGATACGAGATATCAAATTACATCCCTTGTATAATAATATACTATTTATCTGTATTTTGTGCGATGAGAAAAATTAAATCAATATAAAATTTAGGCAGATATTTTTGAGGGAAAAAATCGTCCTATTAGGGGCCGTTTATAAAGCAACTCACAGAAAGAGCATCTTTCAGAGTGACTTATTTTAATTTCAAGTTTTTATGGCATGCACTATTTCTAATATGACTAATCAAATACAAATCTAAGGAAAATATTTTCACGATATTCGAAGAACTTGATGGAAACTTCTCAAAATATTTTCCTTAACGGTGTTCAGGTAAATTTTACAGGCAAATCGCCGTGGTGCATGTAACGGCATCTGTACAAAACATCATAAGAAAATTATAAAAAATAAAGATGTTTTTTATTTTTCGTGAAAATATGGCCAAAAAAATTTAGCTATTTTATTTAGATCACGCTTCGCTGCGTAAATTTTTGAAAGAAATATTGGAAGAATACTACACCGATGCCTGGTTCCAATGAGCTGGTTGCACCTCCTCCTGGGCCTCACATTTGAAATTTCCGCGAAATCGAATTGGAGACTCGCAATGGTGCCGTTTGACCGTGGAACGTCTTCGTTATCGCTTTCGAATGCTTTTGCTTGGCTTCGCTTAACGTATGAGTGTTTCAAGAAGTCTGGTAAAAATTTTAAGGAAGTGCGAAATAAGGCTTTTCAGTGTCCCCTCTTCTAAACACTTTTGAAAACGGTCATTATCCTTTTTCCATTGAATCCACATTGCTACACTTCCTGCTTTTTTTCCTGATTTTCTCAGGATGTTAGCCAATACTTTTTTAGCGTCGACGCACTTCGGGCAGCTACGAAACCAGCATTCCTTTGTCGGATTTTCGCACAGTAGCAATCGCTCCAATTGTTCGCCATACGTTGGGAACTCCGGCAAGTTTTGGTTAATCGCTTTGCAGCACAAGATAAAATTGTTGTGGTATATGCACTGACATTGAGCGAGGGGCGTGCTGTTTACCAGCTTCACATGCGGCGGTCTTAATGAGCAAAATTTAGCAAGACCAACTTGCGCGTTTCGCCCGTTTTCATCTAGCATTAAAAAATAATTTTATCACCTTCGTAACTAAAAGCATAAAATAATATCTTACCACTTTGCGAATGTTTGACAAACATTTTATGAACGTCGCTCAATTTGTACATGAGGAATCGGATTTGTTTGATTTCTTTCGTTCCAGTGACCGGATTCGGAAAACTTCGGCAGTCTCGCATGTTAGGTGAGATTCTGCTTACATCATCTCGTTCATAAAATAATTTGATGGCGTCAATAATTTCCGGGTTCAAACCTTTTTTCTTGATGAGTGGCTGACTTTTTGGGTGACTTAAATTTACCATATCACGCGCGTCTTCCTCGTTGAACATCTTCAGCACTTTTGTGACAACAAATTTTTTTTTATGCTGGGGGCAGTGATCGTTTTACTTTTCCCACTGCTTTCGTCCATGCACTCTTCGTTTTGTACGGCCCGTTCTCCTCGGCTGAAGTTGACGCTTTTGCCTGCTGGATCGACTGCGATTCGCTATTATTTCCCTTTTTCCGCGCACGACACTTTGCCACCTTTCTGCGAACATACTCCCGATTCATTCGTTTAGTTTTTTCTCTTTGAGCCTTTGGTAACTGTTCCAAACCGATTTTGAGCCGATACTGACGACTTCTTTCATCATGTGCCTTTTTTTTTAGGAAATCATCATATTATCCATCGGCTTTGAGCTTCGCGATGTATCGCTGTTTTCGTTCAGCACTAGTTAGAGGCTTTAGATAAAAACAAATATTTCAATAAGTCATTCTTTAGTAGAACATTTTTAAATACAATTTATTGAATCAAAATTTCATAACAATATAGAAAACAAGAGAAAGTGTCGACGCACAATTTTCTATTAATTGTCGTAATGAAATAATCAGAATTGTGCTATCACATCGGCCAAGCTCAAAATAACTAACAAATTTATTTATCATTCAACTTTTTTTTGCAACTTGCAGCAGAAAAATTATTTTTGTTATTATTTATTTTATCAGAATTGAAAAACCACATTTTGTAAACTAAGCACTGGCGCCAAAAGCTAAACATCATAAAATTTCATTTCATAAATTAAACAAAATAAAAATGCGGTCACTTGCACTTTCGGAAATCTATAAATAATTAATTTACTTACCATTTTTAACAATCATTCACAATTTTTCCTTCGTAATTTAAATATTACAACCGAAATTAGACATCAAACATTAACTATAAACTAGTTGAACTAACGGTATCGCGAAAATATGACAATGACGTTTCAATAATTTGTTGTACTAGAATTTATCACATCGGAAATCTCACCATCTTAGACACGTAGACGCGGTAAATTTGAACCTGATTCCTTTTTACGATAAAATGTGCCATTAAGCAAAAAAGTGGAAAATTATCCCGGCTGTCATTCAGTTTTTATTCTCGATGGAGCACGGATCCATTGTGATCGAAATATAACGGAGTATTTAAGATCATTGGGCCTTATTGTAATCTTTTTGCCAGCGTATTGCCCTTTTTATAATCCGATAGAAATTCTTTTCGGCCTCTGCAAGAAACATATGAAAAAGGTCTACAGAGAGGGCATCGACGACTTGCTTCTCACTGTCGCATCGACCATGGTCAAATTTTCTGACTACGATGCAACGAGTCTATTTTTGAAGTGTGGCTACAACTTTAATGAAACCTTCGATCCGACTAAAAACATGATAACTAAAAGAAGTAAAAGTAACCACTGGTTACATGTATTTTCATGA
This sequence comes from Pseudolycoriella hygida, assembly GCA_029228625.1. Lineage (NCBI taxonomy): Eukaryota > Metazoa > Arthropoda > Insecta > Diptera > Sciaridae > Pseudolycoriella > Pseudolycoriella hygida. The sequence goes on along the minus strand of CM055406.1, from coordinate 106,535,419 downwards.
AAAAGTAAAACAATCCGGATCTTTGATCCAACTAAAAAGATATTAACTAGTCTGTAGCTAAATCTCAAATAAAAATATTTTTTCATGCATCAGAAATTTAAAGCATTTTACATATGGTCGACATCATCGCAATCGGTAACCAAATTTGCAACTACGACTGAATGTGTAGATTCCTTAGGCGCCACTGTGAAGTCCATGTCACGAAGAAGTAAGTCTTCCCTTTCTGTTTGTTTCTGCAGGTAGTCTAGGTGATTCACCAAGCCTCCCAGTTCTTGGTTACATGCATCAATTGTAGATTGCAGCCGTTGGACGCGTTCGCGAATTTCACATAAACTAGATCGCTGGATTCCGTTTACGTTGAGTGCGACCCGAAGTCCCTGTTTAGCATTTGACAAGATCTCAGCCTCATTCGTGGGAATATTTCTAAACAACATGACAATATGATCTGGCGGACTGTCATTTACAAGTTGATCATGTAGAAGCGGGGGCTTTGAAGCAATAAACGATGCCCAAATCCTCCAACCAATTGGTTGCGGGGTCGTCAAATGATGAGAATGGGCCTTTTTCAGTTTGTCGATAATTTCCTCGATAACTTGGTTGGCAACAGCCGCCGATCTATCTTTTACAGCTGGATCCAGAAGATTTTTCTTAACCATATTGAATGTGCCATTTGTAGCAACATTTCGCGAATAAACAAATACGTGGACATGAATCTCCTTATTTCGCAGGTTAGCCAGCAGATCAGCGCTTATGTTGATGGGATTATAATTTCGTTTCCCTTTGATGTCCAAAATTTGTGCGAACTTATCGATTTGGTTGGTTGAAATGTCTGGAGTATCGGCGCTCCAAGCCACATTATCGCCTTCAACAATAACCTCTCTTTCAACGGCTGAGCTTTCAATTATCACTTTCCATATATTATTTAACATTTCAGTTGTATCTGCAGCTCCGATTTCTTTAAAAAGAGTCGAAATTAAAGGGATATTTACAATACTATGATCACAATATAAAATTTAAATGTTTTGTTCGAAATCTAACTTTTTTGTGTCCCACAGGTTAGTCCAAGATTCTCATATGAAGACATTCTTAAATCTTGATACATCAGTGTATAGCTGCCAGCATTTTTTTGTTCTCACTGCGCAATGAAATTTCATTGCTTGTTCCAGCTTTGACTGAGAAATTGTTAGCCTTGTTTCATTCCTATTGCCTAATGGAATTTCAAAGCTTGATTTTATAAACATTTTTTGTATTTACTTTCGGTCGTTAAGAGTGGGAAGTAGTCATGAGAGCCGAGCAGAAAAACGTCGGCGGCGTCCGCCGAACTTAAAAAGACTGATGGAGGCAGCTAGATCGGCTAGGCCGTGGGAAAAAGTTGGGCGGCGGCTTGGCCTAGCCGCCGGTGAAAAAGTCGGCTGGCGGCGGCTGAATGACAAAATTAACATCTTTAAGTCTTCGCACTTCACTTTTTTCACTTTTTTAGACCAATGCGAAGCAAACGGAACAAACACGCTTACCACTATGTTTGCAATTTGCCGAATTTCAACCCGGGAAATGGTGGATTTTTCGTTTTGAGGTTTGAACAAGAGAAAGAAATAACAAATTGTTTATCCGTACCAGTGCCGGATTACCCTATGGGCAAAATGGGCAATTGCCCAGGGCGCTGGGAAAATGGGGGTGCTTGAAAAAGTGCGAAAGGCAAAAAATGCATGTTTGAAAATTTATGTTGCATTTGTACTTTAAATATTGCGCGCCTATTATGGTTAGTACGAATCAGCACTACCAGAGAGCTATTGCAGATCCGATGAACACATCCGACAGGATGCTCAAAATTTGCAAAACATGCACGCTAACGACCTAGATGAAGGGGTCATGGACGAATGTATTCACTTTATGAGCGATATCAACGCTGAAATCGAATAAGATAAGAAAGAAGACGAACATTCACATAAAGAAAATCGGTCGAAAAGATCCAAAAAAACTTACTTCAAAGCCTTCCCATAAGCTTCAAATAGCTCTCCGAATATTCGAGGCTATTGCAGTTTCAAATGCAAGTGAGGAAAGGCCTGTCAACGCACTAAAAAGAGTGAAAAATTTCCAAAGGTATTCAGTTATTGGTCCGAAACTTAACGACCTAAGTATTTTGTTTATTGAAAGTGATATACTTCAGACATTGGACAGCGATTCGCTGATCGAAAAATTCATTCAATCAAAAGATAGGAAAAAGTTCATGTAAATATACATAATATTCTCGTATAGAGAACCGCGTCTATTTTTGTACAGGACGTCAGTAATTATTGCAAAGTTCTAGACTCCCGCCCCCTGTCCACGTTTTTCTAATGCCTTTAACATGCAGTGTCTTTTTCCACCATGCCCCGCCCGCCCACTAATAAGTAGACTCCCTTTCTCAGCGACCATTTTGCTTCGAAATACCTACGAAAGTCGAGCGAAAGGGCGCTGAAATCTTCTTTGCCCAGGGCGCTGAAAAGCTTAATCCGGCACTGATCCGTACGTTTGTTCGTTCTTCCGTGAGCACGATAACTCGAGTAAATCTTAACCGACTTCCAAGTTCTTTTTCATCTTGAAATCGAAGAAATATCTCAATAGTTCGAAAGTGAATTTCACAGGAAGAAGAGCAAACAAAAACATTTGACTGCATACATCAAACCTTTTCGTCTTTCTAGTTTTCGTGAAACCGTGTGAAAAAAAAAATACGAGAAAAAAACAACGACCACGAAACGGAGTGATGTATGTGAGTCAGGCAATCAGTTCGTCAGTCAGTCAGTCGCGGGTCCTTAAGCGAATGTTAAAACAAAATAGCTCAGGTGTTTATAGTGTTGTTAGTATTATTATGATTCGCGCTTTTGCAATGTTGGAAGAAGGTCGAGGAAATACTGATTCGGAAATAAGGCAAGCTCGCACATTTCTGGTCATCGCCACATGTACGTGAAAAAATTAGATTGGACACAGGTGGAGACCGGTCCAGATAATAGAGATAATGGAAACGCATTTTGATCTTTCAAAATGTGGAAGACACAAAATTGGTATTTTGTCTAGTGGCGTTGACAGCAAATCAGTGGTTGTGTTAAAAAAACAGCGCCCAAGGCAGTCAGTTGAAATGTGAAAGAGGGGTCGACAGTGGCAAACACCCTTGTGGAATTCGGAGCAGAGTCAGATGCACGTTAGGCGGGTAGGGCGTATAAATGTCGCCGCAAGTTAAGTCAGTAATTGTAGGTGAAAACAAAAATCCTCTTCATATTAATAAATATTTTGTATTTCACACGCTGAAGCTGTGATCGTGCGATATAGCTGATTTGCCCAAGTGATAACGAGTAATTATATTAAAAAATCGATACGGCACAAAATCCGGACAAATATTGTATGAAAATTTCCCCGAGTTTTGCAATACGGATTTGGTGCCATATGGATTTGAAGCATTCGAGTTTTAACGAGAAGCACGAATTGGGCACATTAAGCTCAGACAAAAGCTGAAGTCACCGTTCGACCACCCACGAAGAGTGATGTAATTAATCAATATGCAAATCCGATTGTAACGCATGGTGTATTTGTGTCCAATCTTTTAATAAATTCAAATTGTTTTCAATGAAAAATCTTTCAGCCGCCGTCCGCCGAGTCAGCCGACCATATCTCTCACCGGCGGCTAACGGCGTCCGCCGACTATTAGCCGTAAAAAACTCTCGGCGGCGTCGGCGCTAGACTTAGAATTCAGCCGCCATTTTCGGCGGCTAAAAATTGGCGGCAATCATAACTGGGGGGAAGAAGCTGGTTGGATGTTTTTCGAAAGTTTTTTGAAAAAAGAACAAAGAGCTGAAGTTCCCCAAGATTAACATAATACCGTTATATTATAATTACACAATAATATCCCAGGAGCGGCGGGATGGGGTATCACATTCTCTACTCCTACAGAAGCCAAAGTTAATGAAAATATTCTGTGTTAGTTAGTCAACGGAATTTTTAGTTCTAGAGCCACTTGTACGAAAACGAAAACTTTTTTGGCTTTTTCTCGAAAACTGTCAGTCAGATCTTATTTTGAAGGGCATTCTAAGACAAATGAACACAAAAGAGCTGCCACCACCGGTCTCGTTTGAGAGCTAGATATCCTATAAAGTGCCTACGAAATCCTATAGAAAAACATGTTTTGTATGTGCGTCGCACAACGTGATGGGTGCAAATATGCTGTAGAGTATGATGTGGAGATAATATGCATCTAAAGACTTTCCCATCCATCTAATTTGTATGTTTGACTTATCCTTTTTTCGAGATCTTCAGGTCTCACGTTCAAATCTTTTTGCGTGTGTTTTGCGACTACCGATTTCTCTTATTTAATCTTATATACATGGTGTACTTTGAGAGCTTATGCTGAATCCAACGAAGAAGAAGTCCTAGTGTACAAAACTTTATATTTATTGTGTAATGAATAATGAAATGCACACAGCAGAAAGTTACGAAGGAATTACTTTTTTCCTCAATTCAATTTAACTAAAACCTACTGCAATACATGATGAAATTACAATTCTAACATTCTTTCCTTCGAGTTTGACCCATATATACGCTGTTCTGCATTTAACATTTAATTTCATAAATTCCTGATCTGCCGGTATTTATAATTTTTAATATAATTTTCAATGTATAGAGAGCGGCATTGTTGTTGTCAGTATGCATACACGCTTTTACGAACAACAACACTGAATTTATTGATAAATCGTATATCAACACATATATATGAATAACAGTTTATATACACAACGTAACTGACCTGTCATGGTCGCCTTCTTGTTTTTACCGCTCGCTATCACTTGAAAACATTGTTCTAAATTGGCTATTTAACTCAATAACTTCAACGTCTGCGTTGAACAATACAATAACAATTGAATTCCTGGAAACAATTTTGATGCATTTGATGTAAGTACTTTAAATCGCTTGTAACACTCGTGAGGCAAGGATTCCGCCAACCTTCGCACATGTGTGATTTACATAGCCAATTCCGTTATAGTACATATCGGGTCGAGCCGTAACCATCCCACTTGTCAAAATAAAAATTTGGAAGCACAGACGTACCGTTTTTTACATGTTGAAGCAATGTAAATGCGCATTTTACATGAGCGAAGCCAATGTAAAATCGCATTTACATTGCTGAAACACGTAAAATACTATATTTTTCGTGCAAACTATTTACTGGGCCTTTCGTAGGAAACTGGACACCTCATATGATTCTCTCAATCATTCAACGTTAGTGTGAAAGTGACAAACATAGTAGCTTGTCCTGTATAATGATTTTTTAATTTATTCTCAATCTCGAACATCACATCAATTTTACATCCTTTGGAACGCTTCAATAAAGGGATATGTGACGCAAATTTTTCATCTATCTTAGATAGACCTTAAATTGGGTAATCTGCTTAGCAAAAATGAAGGCGATTTTGAGCTAAAATCGGAACAATCAAATTGAACTTTGAATGCGCAATATTTGAGTTTATTCAAATGTCCAATTTGACGTAACAAGTTGCGGCCGCTCTCGAGTCTTGTTTATTCTTCTTTCGCTTCTTTCAAATTTTGCCGTTTGTAAGACTAATTAAATAAATCTTATTGCAAAATGTTGATACATCTAATTCACGCACAGAAAAATAAATTAAGAAATGATGGTCAATGGCTTAGAGACAGAATGGATCCGTTCTTAATCCCTACTGACCGGTAAGCTTCAATATATTTGAATAACTGGTTATTCAGCTGTTTTTTCGATAGATTTATTGAGCGTTACCGAATTCCACCTGTGTTGACAATTAAATTGGTAGATGAAATGTCAGTCTTCATTCCAGGAGATCATTATTTAGGAATTCCACTTCATCTTCGCGTGCTCGCTGCGTTAAGTTTTTATGCTAGTGGATGCTACCAGAGACGTGTAGGAATGGATGCGTATTGCACGATGTCGCAGACAGCGATTTCAAAATGGAAAAGGAAAAAGGAAATTTCGACCATTATTACAAAACATCTTGCTCCTACCTACGTAAAGTTTCCCCAAAATCAAGCTGAGGTTGATCTTATCCAAATGCGATTTAAGCAGGACTATGGTCTTGATGGAGTTATTGGACTTGTCGATGGCACCCAAATTGCAGTGGCTGGACTTAAGCTTAAAAGATCTTACATAAACTATAGAAAATTTTCATCAATCAATACTCAGGGAATTATCGACAGCGACATGCGTTTTCTTAGTGTCAATGCACGTTATCCAGGCTCTACGCAGGATGCTTTTATTTGGAATAATTCATTGATATTTTCATTGTTGGAGCGTCAATATAGCTTGGCAAACCAAGAAAATAACATTTATAGAGATGGTTTCTTGATTGGAGACCTGGGGTACCCGTTACAGCCTTGGCTAATGACACCGGTGAAAACGTTGACAACAAATGAAGTTCGCGAAAAAAGATACAACAAAATGATTAGAAGAATTCGTAACAAGAACGAGAGAGTCTACTCGGTGCTAAAAAATCGTTTCCGGTGCCTGTTGGGGGAACGTAAATTACGTTATAATCACGAAAATGCGGCTAAAATTATTTACGCATGCTGCACACTGCACAACTTCTTGATTGCCAATGCGTTTAACATAAATTACGAGATCACATTGCCTACAGAAGACGACGACAGCGACTTAATTGAAGGTGAAATGAATTTTACGGAACACAACAAATATATTCAACAAGGAAAAGTTGTCAGAAATCGCTTGATCGATAGCTTTTAGTTTTAATTTTTTTAATGAGAATATTCCTATTTTAAATAAAACGGCCCTACACGAAGACTTAAAACCAAACATTTTCTTCTTACACTAAACATTACTATTATCATCATCATCATCACACTTTATTCCTTTTGGTGTGAGGTCTTTCTACCAATTCTTTTAAGTTATGAACTACGCCTTTCTGCGCCGAGGTATCACTCTCACCCGTCAAGAAATTGGTTTGATCGCCTATTGAAAGTTTGGCGCCGCTACAAAATCCGAAGACACAAAATCCAGAGGTGATAAAATATAGGACGAAAAATCCGGAGGAGTCGTCCAAATTCGGACAATCAAAATCCGGAGACGTCAAAATCCGGATGAAATCCAGATAAAATCCGGACGAAATGTAAACGAATATGTATCTTCTCATCAACGGTAGTTTCCTCATATTAAGAGTTATTTTATCTACACTAGTACGCCGCAGACCGTGAACATAATCGAAAAATATAAAGGCGTGGTCAAGGGGTGGCAGCCCTCGAAAAAGTGGTCAAGGGGGAACATCCGGGAATAGGCGGAGTCTAAGGAGAGGAGCCCATATCGGGGTTTGAGATAGAACCCAATGGACGTAAGGCCGCCTGCAGGGCGTAATCAAGCTTATTGCAGGCGTTACTAGCCCGTCGCAGGCGCGTGTGTTAGGGGGATAGGGGGCAGGGCACCCAATCCTAAATTTTAATTAAGACCGCCACGAACATTTTTGCATTTGTAATGATTCTTCTGTGAGTATTACTAAAAATCCGGATGCTACAAAATCCGGACGCCACATAACAGACATTACAAAACTATATTGAGTTTGATGATTCCAGGTTGTGACGCCTCTGGATTTTGACGCCTTCATTCACTCATTAAGCTCTTCTTTCACAAATCGGTCGATGTGTTAAGTTCCATGGATGTGGCCCACACCCTGTCGTTGAAGAGCATACCCATGTCATCTCGTTCGCGTGGAAGACACTGGTGTATTTACCTAGACTATGCCAGGCGCCGGGTCAAAAAGACCCGTTGGTGAACCTTTGACTGGCTTTGATCCATCTGAGAATCTTACCAGACCACCTTTAGCCGCATCTGGTCATCAATCATACTGGAAATTCATGTAAAAGTCTAGCTGCGGTCTCATCCGGTCTCACGGCATTTCCAAGATTGGGCTCGAAATAAAATTCATAGGGGGTAAATTACGTAACGCTCGAGAGCGGTTTTGAACCTGCGTTACGTAACGCAAAAACTTTGAAAATGATTACAAATAGTCCAAATCTGTTGGACCGTTGAAAGTTTCACATAGCTCTTCATAACACACATAAACTTAAACCGTCCCTCAGTCCAACTTACTTGACTTTATCAGTCGATTTATTCTTATTTCTCATTTTATTCTTATTCTTCATGAGATTTCACAATAATTCACGATTCTCACAAATAAATTGACTTAATTTTATTATAAATGCGTTCTTAAGCGTTTTTCAACAATTGTTCCCGTTATACAACAAATGATGGTAGAGGGGGGGGGGGGGGCTGGCGGGCTTGCGAGACAGCAGAAAAGGGTGTCCCAAAATACCAATTTTTGCGTTACGTAATTCATGAACGGCCTCTAATCCTTCCATGGCCACACTAAATTCTCGGAAGACTACAACTCATTTTGACCTAGCCTATTTGCCGCGACGAAACCCAACAGCGTTTCCGTAGCCTCCATGACTGTGGTCTTTATTACATTAGAGATGCATATGCACACTGGCGTCTGCAAACCCACCAAAACTTTCCTAGCGCTCTCCTCCTCGAGCCTAGACCACCATTTACAATAGCCAATACAGAACATCGACCTAATCAACTTTTTAAGCGGCTCATGAACCGAAAATGTCCATCTTCAATCCAAACTTTCCTTTTGGGACTACCTTACAGAAAAAAAAATGAAAACAGGTTAAGATTTACTCGAGCCTCCCTTCAATTCAAACGTCGTGGTAAACACATAGGCCCCGTCACTTTTCGCGGGTCCGAAAACCCGAAACCGCTAAAACAAAATTGAAAACATTCGTATCAGAAGGGAAATGGCTTTGTATGAACGACTTCAAAAAGTTAAAATTGTTGCACTAATCTGTTTGTTCAAAATATTGACAACCGATCTATAGCGCTCCAAACGATATAAATAAAAGGTAGGCTGAAGCATTTGTCACTCAAGTTGAAAGGTTAAAACTCAACGTATGTATTTACAAAAACTTAAAATTCAGTTCATTATTGTAGTTACAACGGTCAACGCAAAAATCAATCTCCAACCACCCGCATTAAAAGTGCATAAAAGTAAAATAGATAAACATTAATTTAAAAGAATTACTCTTGATTGAGTGAAGAGCGTAAGAGGGTTAACATCTCCGTTAACAGAGCGTGTTGTTTTCGCTGCAAGTCAAGTGACTCTTCCGCCATCAGAGACAATGGAGCAGACAGTCTCTTTCTTCGAGGAGGACCATTTGTGCCCTCAAAGTCATCTTCATCATTACGTCGACTTCGTCGCGCCTGAACAAAGCGATGTTCGGCCACTTCGACAAGTCTGCGTTGCGGATGCTCTTCCAATGGGCGAATTTCCATGTGCAAGTCTTCTCGTGAAGTTCCGTCGTCAAGAAATTCTCCATCATTTTCTAATGTATTTTGCATATTTGCGGGAACCTAGTCACAACAAATATTTGTTAAGAAATGAAAAATAGAGTTCGTCGACAATTTTTCAAAAGATCGGACTAAATGCGAGTGAAATGGTGGTAAAATGAATTCTTCTGCAGAAAATGTATGAAACGACTAAGAAGTAAGTAAAATGTTTGGAAAATATATGACTAACACTGGACCCGTTCGAACGTTTATAAAGTCCCAATGTCTCAAAGTAAAGCAACATCTTAATCAATATTCATTCAATAAAATTAAATTGAAAAACCTTCTCGAAATGAAGGATCTGTGTGCGACCCTAAGGTGGACCCAGACTTCCAAAATGTTCCCCACGATTTTCCCTATAAAATAAAAAACAAGATTTATTTTTGAGCTTAAACCGTCCGTTTGTGCACTACTTTCGTTCTTGGATACTCTTAGTCCCTCTATTATCGCCCAAACACAGGACCGTAGCTACGAAGGTTTTCTAGGGGGCTCTCACAGTTGATGTCTTTCATTGGACACAAAGAAGTAAAAATAGGAGAAATGTAGGTTTAAAGTCCACTCACACAAAAACAATTCTTTTGGTTTTGGAGATGAGGGAAGGCCTCGACTTTACTTTTTCCCGGAATACTCTTGGACCCTTGATTACATCTCTAACCTAGAAAAAATAACCACCACTCTTCTCCGTACTATCCTCATCTCGTACTAACCTCACCCCGTACTATCCTCCCCCCGTACTTCTTATTCACCTCCTCTTACTCCACCCTTTTTACTCCCCTTACCTTAATCCCCTCACGATTACTTCCTTCACTGTCTGGCACCGTCGTGCTCTGTCGTCCACCATAGTTCACCGTAGTGCATCGATGTGCGCCCTAATGAACCGCCTCCGGTAGGGCCCGAAATACTATCACCTTTCTACTGTATTTTCGCCAACCTGGTTGCTCAGTTCACTATCTACCACAGCCCCCGTGTTATTTCGAGAACGGGCGGGCACGGGCTGCCAGTTTTCAAAATCGAACGAGCACGGGTATCTTTGTTTCGAAAACGGCGAGCATGGGCTGCCCGTTTTTAAAATTGAACGGGTGCGGGCGGGCAAGGGCTGGCGAGAAGTGATGCCCAGACGCCTCTACAACCAGAAATGAAGTAGAGGTGTGCGCGCACGCTTGATTTTTCAGCCCGTTCACAAGCTTGCCCGTCCAGTACCGGCCACGGGTGGGCGGGTGACCCATCATTTCGCCGCCGAGCATTTCGCCGCTGATCATTTCGCCGCCGATCATATTGCCGCCGGGAACGTTTAGCCGCGGACTCGTTTGGCCGTAGATTCATTAGGCCGCAGACATTTCCTCAGTGTATGTGGTTATATGTGATTAATGTAACCAAAGCGAGTGACTCATCCTTCTACAAAATGTCACGGCGGGTGATTCATCCTTTTACAAAATGGTACGAAAGCGAGTGATTTATCCTTTTACAAAATGTAACAAAGGCGAGTGATTCATTCTCTTACAAAATGGCGCGAAAGCAAGTGATTCATCCTTTTACAAAATGACATGAAAGCAAGTGATTCATCCTTTTACAAAAAAAGGCGGCGAAAAGTTCCAGCGGCAAAATGTTGCACGGTGAAAAGATTGGGCGGTGAGTTGGCCTAACGGCGAAATGATCGACGAACGATCCTCGGCGAATTGATAGGGAACCGTTGGGCGCGATCATCTTATTTCGAGAACGGGCGGTCACGGGCAACTTTTTTTCGAAAACGGGCGGGCACGGGATGCCCGTTTTCAAAATTGAACGGGAACGGGAATCTTTTTTCGAGAACGGGCGGGCACGGGCTCCCCATTTTCAAAATCGAACGGCCGCGGGAAGGCGAAAAGTGAACATATCAACCTGAAAAATAATCAAAAATAGTTTAGTGAGCATGGTTGTATTAGCGTCGCTACTAGCGACGCTAGATTTGGGAATTGCTCGCTAATAGCGACTAGCGCTCGCTAAAATCTAACTAGCGAAAAAAAATCTGCAGATATGATTTTTCCAAAGTTATAATCGCAACGTACAACTACAACGTTGCTGGAGAACTCGAAATTTTTTTAGTTAAAACCTAAATGCTATTTCCAGAAGCTTGTAAATAGCTATTTGTACATAGTTTGTCTGTTTGCAAGTAATCTTCGGCAAAAATATTTTGCATTGGGATTTCGATTGAAAAATTTAAAAGATAATGTAATTAGCGAGGGTTAGCGACCGCTACTAGCGCGCTAATTTTTTTTAGATTAGCGAATCACTCTAGCGACGCTAATATTTTTTGAAACTAGCGTTAGTGTCGCTAAAAAAATCGTTATCGAGCACAACCATGTTAGTGAGAATCGGCTTAGAGGCTTAGGCTCTAGGATAGGAAACTCGTACAACATCTACTTGAAATCTTAGATTATTTGTTGCGTGACTACAATTTGACCTCACCTATTGCAACCATCGCATATGCCCCTTCACTTCGTACTGACCTAAACAAGAGGCAACAAATTTTTGCTAAAATTCATCTTACTTGCATTTAGTCAATGTTGGTACTATAACTAAAAACATCAACAAACCTCTTGAGGTTGTTCTTCTTGAGCAACTTCTTCTTCGACCTTTTCTGCTGTTGGAGACTGGACCATTTCTGCTGTTGGAGACTGGACCATTTCTGCTGTTGGAGACAATCTTCCGAGTAAATGGACCTCGTCAACCGAACCTTCGCTAACATCAAACCGCTGATTTGAAGCATGAGGCACAACATCCACATTGTTATAATCGCTTCCAACAGACGTATTTCCAAATTGTTGTTCACTTGCATAGTTTTCTTGTGACGCGGATGGAGACCCGACGAGAGGTTCATCGGTGCTGCAGCCCATCTTTCTATCGGTGTTGGTGTTGTTTACACTTTCGATGTCTGGCTCAGATAAACTCCGACGTGCACTTATAGCAATCGAGCTTTGTATACCCAGTTCTGCTGTTTTGGCGTTGCCACCGAGCGTATCTATATTGTACATATCAATTATTTGTAAGTCAATATCGCTCAAGCTTATGTCTGAGGGGTCAACTCCATATCTCATTTTGTGCTGACGTATTCGAGTCAATTTTTCTTTTGTTGCTGACTTCAAGGAGGTGAAATAGTTTTATTTTTTATTTTTTATTTTTAATTTGTTTATAGACCAATTAACAGGCGAGGCCCAATAATAAATCAGCTGAACTGTCAGTAATGCCCAAATTTTGTCTTTCAAGGGCTGAGAGCCAAGCTTCGTTGAAATTCTTCCGAAAAGTGCACTGTAGTGTTCACCAACGACTTTGAGTAGTCTCCGCTGTTGTGCCGCAGTTACGCATGAACTGGTTTCTTCGAAGGGAGTGTTACCGATGTCATTCGACGTTGTTGGCGTTTGACCATCAATTGGCTCGTGTGGCTGAATCGTTGGAGCTACGATAACTTGATTTGAATGCGATTGTTGATTGATAGAGTTTCCGTTTGATGTCGTTTCGGGTGGTTTCGGTACAGCAACAATAGTTCCACTCGAAGAGGGTCCTGCAGACAAATGTCCTTCAGCCGCTCTCTTTCTACTTTTATTGGCCTTTCTTGCTTGCTCTTCCGAAATATCCAACGATGCCATATCACACATCATCGATATCTTTACATCGATGGAATTCAGAGGAAGCCCGTCTATGTATCTGGCTTTCGTTCCCGCCTTCAATTTAGTGAAACATCGTTTCCAGCCTTCAATGGTTTTTCCAGCTCCCATGGCATTTAACTTAGTTGAAATCAAGAGCCACAGCTTTTCCTTATTCACATTGTTCGCTTTGTGACGGAACAACATATCGTAGTTTTCCGCGACTGATTTTACAAGTTCTTCTTTTTGTAACTGGGTTACATATTTCTGCAAATGCTGTGAGTCAAATTTTAGAATTTACATCAGTTGACCTATCTCACCTTTTTCAAAGCGTTAATCATTTTCAATATTTTGAAACACAATTTCTTAAGCAGAAAGTAAAAATGCAAACGACTGCGAGGTTATGTCCGTCCAAGTACCTTTTCAACACTTTTGAAGTATGAGGGGTCAAAAATAAATGTCATTTCGGCTACCAACATCGCTTAGTCATGTTCATATGGGAGCGGTAAATTTTTAACATCAATTTGCACTCAAACTGTCAAATTAAATATCCCCATTTTAGCTCAAAATCGCCTTCAATAATTCCAAATGCAAAATAAGCAAACGAATTCATAATTCCTGTACTTCAAAGCGTAAATACAAAACACTACTTCACTAGTCGTTCGTTTCGACTGTGACCGAGTGTGCTCATATACACATGGTCTGGTAGAAAATGTGTACTGATTAGTAGTAAACGACGAAATGAGTACTTTAGCTTGTTAAATCTTATGAAGACGCTTCGTTTGTCATAAAGGAATTATGAAGGGTTTTTTAATGTTGATACAAGGGTGGACTACTAAAAAGCCTTTTGACCATTAGGATCCAATAGTTTCATGCACTGTTTGAAGGATCAAACTAATGCATGAAAGAACTATAATTGCTAGATGTTTAGTAGATTTTCAGAAAAACTATAACAAAGTACGTCATCAATTTGTGAAACATCAGCTTTTGAAAAAAATACGTGTCGACTTAAATAATGATCTAGGCGGTTTTTGAATATGCAACTGTAGCCTGCGTCCAATGGCATGGATGTATGAAGCGGTCATCAGGCCTATGATGAGCCACGGCTGCGTGGTGTGGTGGCCGAGGCTCGAAAGAAAAGAGGGTGATTAAAGAGCTGAACGAGATTCAAAGGCTAGTATTAATCTGTATTACTGGAGAAGTCTCCTATGAAATCGACAGCTATTGAGACGCTGATTAATTTACCACCGATCCACATGGCGAAACCTTTTGCCACGGCGGGTAGGTTGTCGCAGATCGATCTTTGGACTCCTAACTTCATTTCGGGACACGGGAAATTGAGAATCAAGGTTCACTGACGGTTCTAAAACTGCGGAGGTCACAGGAGCCGGAGTATTCTCTATGGAACCATCGTAGGACAGATTGTATTACCTAGGGATATTTGCTGATCTCTTTCATGCTGAGACTTTCGCTGCACTGCAGGGAGTGGTGGAATGTGGGGGAAACGTAACAGTCTGGTCTGACAGTGAGGCGATGATTACGGAGCTCACATTTAAGCTGATAAAAGAGGTAAAGGAAACCCTGAACTGGATGGGAATGAGAAATCGTGTAACACTGGTCTGGGATCCCGGACACTCTGGCCAGAGAACAGATGAGCTGGCGAGGAAAGACTAGGCAACATCAAGCTGCAGGCCAGAGCCTCTTGTACCCATACCACACTCGGCGTGTGTGAAAGCGGTGAATGGTTAGATGTGGTCGGAATTCACTAACTATTGGAGTGCCCATGATGGAGGAATGCACTCGAAGCGTTCCTTCCCGGGCTAGAGACTATGGCTTATTCGATGTCCTTTCCATTTATGCATTTTCACAACTTGTTTTCGTGACCCAGACTTCAGACGCAGACTACTGCGAAATTGGTAGAAAAACCAGTTAAATCAAGCATTTCCCCACCTCCACGAGCCGTTACTGAGATTCTCAAAAATAAGAAAGCAACAAAGCAAGAAGATTGCCAAAATCGGCCAGTTAATAACAACGTCGGATTTTGACTTATTTATATATGGAAAATGGAAATTTGAAAAATCCATATTTTAAAGAGTGAAAAGACACTTCCCTCTAGAATTTTCCAAAGAATATGACTCGATAGTGTAGTAGTTAACACGTCTGCTTGCTACTATGAGTTCGAGTTGCCACTGAGGCGGACGGTGAAGCGGGATGAAAACCACAAGCTTCCGCCATATATTGAGAGATGCGAATCGATCAACATCGAAACACTCGCCCGACGCAGAATCAATGCCTGCGCACTTTTTGTATCCGATACGATGAATGGAACTATCGACGCACCTAAAATTAAAGGCAAAGCCATTCGTAATTCTAGACCCACCCGTCCTGATGATTTTCTCCTTGCCGACGAAGTAACTAAACATTGAGTTTGGCTTCATTTGAAAGATAAAATAAATAATTTGCCTATAAAATAAAAATAGTTTCGGAGACCTGCCCCTAATCATGTGTATTATGGAAAGAGAAACCCCCCAAAATGGCTGAAAAACAATTTTCTTGATTTTTCCCAGGAGGAAATTTTTCTCAGAAAATTCAAATAAAAATTTTTTTAAGGGTTTCGCATGAATACAATATTTTGTGTGAAAGAAGAGACAATTTCAAGAGGTTTTTTGAAAAATTAAACTACCTCGAACACAGAACAAAATATGGTCATTATGAGCCAATCAATAACATGTATATGGCATTTAACCGATTTTCCCCACTGTGGATTCAAAAAGTACCACGTGTATCGTTCAAGTTGACTATCAGGAAGTTGAAATTACGTATAAACTTAATGGTAAGATCAGAATTTCATAAACTGAACCTTTGGTTCTCACTCTAATCAAAA
The DNA here is from genome assembly GCA_029228625.1 of Pseudolycoriella hygida. NCBI lineage: Eukaryota > Metazoa > Arthropoda > Insecta > Diptera > Sciaridae > Pseudolycoriella > Pseudolycoriella hygida. The sequence goes on along the minus strand of CM055406.1, from coordinate 106,519,506 downwards.
GCTGATTAGTCAACTCGAGTCTCACGACTCTCAGATTTAACTCTAAGTCACGTCGACTTGCGCAAAAACAAGTAAGTATCGGAACAGGTCAGGTCGACCTGATCAGGTTCAGGTCAGGTCGACCTGATCAGGTTCAGGTCAGGTCACGACCTGATTACTGACCTGAACCTGATTTTGAGATTCAGGTCCGACCTGAATGTTACCTGAAACCTGAAAAATTTAATCATTGAAAACGTATTTTGATAAAAATTCTCTTTGTTCAAATGTCAATTTTGACATTAGAACAATGAAATTTTTTATCAAAACACGTTTCGGTGTCTCGTGCGTGTTCAGCTATAGAAATTCAAGTCGGTTGCTCTACTAATCGTTTTGTGAGAACATTTTTTATTTTATGCACTTTCATCTGAGTGACGTTTTTCACATCATGAATGTACTTAAAAGTGCTTTTTAAAAATATTTTTGAATTTTCTTACGTAACATAGGGGGGGGGGGGTTCAAGAGATTGTTACGCGATGTGACACCGAGGGGGGTCTAAGCCCGAAAATCCTGTTACGTAATTTAGGGACAGCCCCATACAAGGTTTTCTATGAAACTGAAAACCTTGTACCAAGTTAGTAAAAAACTCCCTATAACAAGTAAACGTCGTACTGAGCAGGTAGAAGGTTTTCTATGAAACTACCCAGCAATTTCATATATTTGGAAATGATTGATTCAATTATCAAACCTAGAGCTTAAATACTTACTGAAGAAATTTTGGAATTGTGCTACTCAATTGTGCTGTCTCATTGATTCTATTATTTGACCCAAACAAAAAATTATTTATCTTACAAATCCGTGCTTACTATTCGCATTGAAATTCAAATTCAAATCATGAAATCTATTTGCGTCTTTTGATATGTCACTCTTAATCCTTAAACCTTAATCCACGCATTCAAACGATTTCAGGTCAAACAGGTTGATCAGGTTCAGTTCAGGTTCGACCTGACATCATCAGGTCAGGTTCAGGTTGAGGAAATGTCGACCTGAACCTGATCTGATAACTTCAGGTCACAGGTCTGACCTGACCTGACCCACTCCGATCCTTAAAAACAACTAGTCTAAACGACTAGTTTCCGCTAATCCCTTTTGTTTCATGTGGACCATTAGCTACAGGAGACGTTAGTGCTTGATGGAACGATGGGCTAATTTCTATGTCAACTTCTATTTTCGTCCTGTTTTAAATGTGATAATTAAATTTTTTAATTGTATAATTGTTAATAATGACAATGAGGAAAGGTAACTACCGATTCCGACGGGTCGACTGGGTCGGCAGCTCCCTTCCGGATCTGCTCATAATTTATGTTTTTTTTATTATAAGATCAATTTGTAGTCAGAGGGCTTCAGCCATTGATGGAATAAATAAATAAATGAATAAAAAATAGGCCCTGGCCTAGGATACTACAATGTTACTCATAGCAATAGTTTCATCTGGGATCTCTTACACGTTACAAGTAGAGATCATACTGTTTACATCCGTCTCTACACTAGAGCCGGGACAAGACAACGATGTTAACAAATAAATTATTACTCATCTCACATCACTCATCCACACATTGGTAGCAAATCAATATTGATCTATCATGGGCGCGCGGTAGCGATGCGCCCGTGACGCAAGTCCCCATACGAACAAAAAATTCGGAAAATTTTTTTTCGTACACTTTGGAACCATATATACAGCTAAGTTTTGACTTCCCCTCCTTGCGACGTACCCCCCGGAAAATATTTTTCCTGGATTCTACGCAAAATTCTAAGGCGAAGTGTCTTTTCACTCATTAAAATCGGTTCAGTGGATCCGAAGATACGACCTTTAGAAAATGATCATTTCCTATACAAAAAGTGCTGTTTCATAGAAGCCAAAGTTAATGCAAACATCCTACGTTAGTTAGTTAGTGGGTTAGTTCCAGGGCCATTTGTATGAAAAACCGTGAAAAACCACTTTTTTGGCTTGTGCTCGAAAACGGCTCGATAACTTTTCTTGAAATTTTGCATGTAACTTCGGGTAGGCATTCTACGTCATATGAGATTTTAAAAAGGGGGGGTACCGGCCTCGTTTGGGCGCCAGGGCTCTTAGAAGGCTCTTAGGAGCCCATATGTATGTGTTTGTGTGTGTGGTGTGTATGGTAGCACATTTTGTATGAGGCAATGTTTGTGTGTTCGAGATAGAGGTTTGGTGTCAAAGGGAAAGTTGTGGAGAAGGCACGGCTAAACATCTGCTGGAAACCCACTTTCCTGGCTTTGGAGATGAAAAAGCTAAACCCAGATCACCAGATATCTTCCTCCCTTCGGAGGAGGACTGGACATTGGCAAGGCGAATCGTCACTATGGAAAGGCTAAGATGAGCCATAGGTAAGTTTAAGCCGTATAAATCAGCTGGAGATGACGGAATTTTTCCTGCTCTGCTTAAGGAAAGTGGAGAAATTCTGTTGAAGCCGCTGTGCGAAGTGTTACGTAGCTCCTTGGCTCTTGGTCACATTCCGACCAAATGGAAAAAGGTGAAAATAACATTTATTCCGAAATTGGGAAAGCCATCGCACTCCACAGCTAAAGATTTCAGACCGATCAGCCTAACATCTTTCATTCTGAAGGTGCTTGAATGGATGATAGATTGCTACATCAGGGATGAAATTTTGGCGAAGTTCCCACTGCAAATCAACCAGGACGCCTACCAGGCAGGCAAGTCCACAGACTCAGCTCTGCACAAGCTGGTGGCGAGGGTAGAGAAATAATTTTCTTTTAAAGAGGTGGCTCTCGGATGTTTCATGGACATCGAAGGAGCCTTCGACAACACGAATTTTGATGTCATCCGCCAAGCTTTGGTTGAAAGAGGAGTGGGAAGAGTGGTTGTGAGATGGATAAGTAGCATGCTCAGAGATAGGACGGTCGAAGCCGACGTGTGCGGTTATAAATCTAACAAAGGGATGTCCACAGGGTGGAATTCTCTCACCCATACTCTGGTGTATGGTGGTAGATTCCCTTATAGGGAGGCTGAATGAAGATTGAATCTACGCGCAGGGCTATTCAGACGATCTGACGATCCTAGTTAGGGGAATGTTTGAAAGCACGTTAGGAGATCGTCTTAGAGTTGCAGTGAAAATAGCAGAAAACTGGTGCTATGAGAAAGGTCTGAAGGTGAACCCAAATAAGACAGGTCTAGTTTTATTCAGTTGAAGACCAACAGGATCAAGTCTTGTGGGTAAAATAAGACTTTGCAACGTGGACTTGGTACTCTCAACCCAAGTCAAATACCTTGGGGTTATACTGGACAGCAAACTAAATTGGATTGCTCATGTCGCAGGCAAAACACAGAAGGCTATAACGGCTTTTTGGACCTGCAAAAACTCCTTTGGGAGAAATTGGGGTCTGCCGTCAAAAGCCATTCTGTGGTTGTTTGAGGCTATTGTAGGGCCCATGATGTGCCACGGCTCGGTTGTGTGGTGGCCAAGGCTCAACGTCGAGAGGGCGAGGGAAGACTTTAGTGAAATTCAAAGGCTAGTATGCATTTGCATCACCGGAGCTATGAAAACCACAGCCACCGCAGCAATGGAGACACTGCTGAATTTGCCACCTGTAGACCTGATAGTCCAAGCTAGGGCTCTTGCCACGGCTGACAGGTTGGCGCAAAACGGCTTGTGGACACCGAATTTCCAAATCGGACATGGCAAAATACGTAACGTGGTCTTAAACCCGATTTTTACCATGCCCAGGGATAGGATGAAACCGGTAATCGACTTCACGAGGCGATTTAACGCCAAGTATCCGGCCAGGGAAGACTGGCTGGAGGGCTGGCCTACTTATCTGCCCAGAAGTGGTATAGTCAGATTTACTGATGGATCTAAGACTTTAGAAGGAGCTGGAGCCGGAATGTACGCTCCAGAGACCGGAGAGGGCAAATCTTTCCATTTGGGTGGATTTGCTAACGTTCCACAGGCAGAAATCTTTGGAGCGCTAATGGGGGCTCATGAAGTACTACCTACTGGAACGCGCGGGAAAGAATTCCTTATATGTTTCGACAGTAAGTAAGCGATTAGGACACTTGTGTCACCAATCACGACTTCCAGGCTTGTGAAAGAGTGTAAAGATTACCTGAACCTAATGGGTCTGAACAACCAGATCAGTCTGGTCTGGGTGCCTGGACACTCGGGCGTGGAAGGGAATGAGAGAGCAGATGAGCTAGCAAAAGCTGGCTCTACAACTCCGACAAGTGGACTTGAACCACGCCTGCCGGTACCCCAATCACTGTGCATTAAAGCGCTACAGGACTGGGTGGAACGGAAACACGCGGAACGCTGGAAGGCGTACGAAGGGGCGCTCACACGAAGCGCTTTTTCCCGAGACCCAACGAGAAGTGAGCCAAAGATTTGCTCGGGATGGACCGGAATCGCATTAGGAGGGTCGTAGGAGCGATTACCGGACATTGTGGGCTGAATCGACACCTACACAAGTTGAGGCTCTCAGCGACTCCCAGATGTCACTGTGAATTGGAGGAGGAGACTGGCCTGCACTTGATACGTGATTGCCCTAGGTTCCTTCAACTGAGGCGCAGAGTTCTGGGAGACTATATGGTACAACCTTTAGAGGTTGCTGCATTGGGACCTGTCACCCTGGACAGATTCCTAACGGCGACAGGAAGGATGCCATGATTTAAATGATGACCGGGAAGGAAACAAAGGATCGACAGATCTGTGTTTCAAGATCACGTATGTGATCGTTCCAAACTGATAAATCTAAAAAAGGGAAAGTTGTTGGGTTGGGTGTGTAGCGTATCAGGGTGACCGCCAAAATGGCGGAAAATAGGCGGGGACTCAAAAAAAACTTTTGATATGTTGTAGAGGAAGTTGAGAGGATCATTTTCGCCCATGGAAGTAGAAGCCGCCGCGCTTCGGTTTGGCGGCGGCTCAAAAAAAACTTGTGATATGTTGTACAGAAAGTTGAGGGGATCACTTTCGCCCAGCGGCAGCGGCGGCTCAAAATAATGTAAAACTTGTGATTGTAATGTCCGGCATTTGCGACGCATTTTTTTAATCAAAAGTGAAAATATTTCAAAAGAATTTTTTTGCGTTTCGAAGCTGCAAACGTCACCCAAATTGATATCAGTTGTTTTGGAAGAAGGGACGAGGACTTGCGTCACGTTTAAATTAAAAAAAGGGTTTTTGTTGTGATTGAACATACTCTAGTAATAACGAAATTTTTTGAAAATAACGAAACTGCTATTTCATTATAAATTTTGAACGAGGTTTTTCTTCAATTCATTAAAGTGATAAACAAAGAAAGTGGACGTCCAAAGTGCATTTCATCCCCTCTCCCATTTTGTCCGCTTTTGAGAAAATCCCCCTTCCCTCTAAGGGGGGACGTCCTTTATAGACGGCCCCTCTGAAGGTTCTCACCGAAATTTAAAAATAGGGACCAGGGCGTTGAATCATCTGGACACATCGCTGAATATCTGATAGAACAGTAAATGTGATAGAAATTTTTTGTCACATCAAACATTAATGTTATTAAAATGAATAAAATTTCCATATTAAAATTCTTGAAAGCTATCAATTATACTGAGGCAACACAAACTCAAATCAATATTACTCCGACATTTGAAAGAGAAATGTTTGCTGTGTAGACATAAAATCTTAAAACCGGCTATAAAACACTTTAAATGATTTCAATCCGTTTCATCTAACATTTCCCAGCGCCCTTTTATAATGCGTACTGTACAATCGAAACCATCTCACCAAAAAGAGGGCTTTCTTATCGGATAAATATGGTTTTACTAATAAAAAGCATAAAGTAACCTTCCAAACGTGCATTTTGCCATTGAATTTACTATAAAATCTCTTTGGTCTACGTATACATTTCTACAGTCGCATTGTACTGTACCTTACTTGTACCTTCACATCACCATCTATCTATATAGAACCTATTCCAAGGCATTTTAGTTCAATGTATTTTATAGATATAAATCTACCCCAAGGGAAATTGTGTACCTGGAGTGTCTAAGTTGATTTCACTTCTATCACCCATAAAATGTCATATTCTTAGCAATGTTTTAGTCTGATGTCTTTTGGTATAATACAACACACAAAAAGTACGTTGGAAAAGGTATATGTGGAAAATGGTACATTAACATTGGCGTATTTGCACAAACCGAGTGTATGGGATAGGGGTTTTATATGGGCAAATATTACTTTAACATTATACTTTATGAGTAGTTTGGAAATTGAATCACGCGCCTTTGCTTTTTAGTTTAGATTCACGATGTAATAATATTCAGTCGAATATGTTTTAGGCACTGTAATCTATTTGTAAAATATGTTGTATTTATATACGCCTCCATACAAGACATCCAACGTCTATTTCTATATTTATTTTTTATTAGTAGGCAAAAGGGTTTTTACCGTGTGAAATGAATGCGAAGCATTTTAAGTTGCCATTACATGGGGAAATGAACAACTTTATTAAGGAGATTGTTTAAGAAAATTAATTCGTTCCGTGAGGGATTTTATGAATACGCATTTTCCATGTTAACGAGCATATTCGAAAATAATGGATGAGATAATATCAGTCAATGGCAGATAAGTTTCAAACATTCGTTTGAGGCGAAAAATGATATTTTCATTCGCTAATCTTATCTGCCTTTTATGTATGACAAAATGGTTGGTCCTCAGCAGTCTTTTCAACCGTATACCAAAAATAAATTAAAAGTTTGTTTTGATCTGCTGCTTTGAACCTCAATCACTTTATGGTCGCCTTACAATCGATCTCCAATTAAGAGTTTGTGACAATTTTTTTTGTTTAACATGATTTCAGACAAGATGTCAACATTGGAGTTAAAAGTTCAAAGCCTTTGACAATGGGGATGGCTTGTGAGGAGCATCGGTAACAAGGACTATTTTTGGGAAAACATTTATTTCTTATTACGTCAACCACCTTTGAGCCTACCTGACTGCAAAATTTTCATCACAAATAAAAGCTATGAGCAAGTAATTCTGATAAGAACTACAAGTATGAAACATTCACAATTATGCATTTCAAGCTATTTGGAAACCAAAAACTCAAACAATCCAAGCTCGAATCTAGCAAAAAAAAAATCACAATTTTACTGAATATGATGTGAGTCCGATATAGAGCTCAATAAAGCCTTCCTGTTACGACTTCTACTTTCTATCTCTACTTAAATGTTCATGTTCACCGCTATCAGTTAACTATGGTGGAATCGGTCTCAGAGACATCACAAACCTCTGTTACTCCAGTTTCCTGGGATCAATACACTCAGTTAAAGGTTTGGTGGACGCTATGCTACCCTCTCATTATACTACAATAGAGGGTGAAGAATTTTGACAGAAAGCAGAATGGTGCGAAAAATTGCTAAAATGCCAAGGTGAAAGTGAAAGTGATTCCGAAATACTGAGCACTATTTGCAATTCACTTACCATGCTCGGAGCGGTAGCGAAGAGCGTGACACAGTCCACACACCCCAAAAAAACGTCTACAAACCCAAAAACCTCCATACAAAAACCTTTGGGACAAGACACGATGTATAGGCGAAGTTTTGAGTTTTTCCCCTTGCCCCCTTCCCCTCCAAATTATTAAAAAAAAAAGAAAGTCGCAGCAGCTTTCCAACAAGCCATCACTCATCAAAATCGGTTGAAAATTGGCTGAGATATCGCCAATCAAAGATGACCAATTCCTATGGAAAGTGGTCAAATTACCTTTGTAATTAATAACAATTTTATTCCTGTGTGGTGTGTCAACGATCTATCTATCTATGTCTCTATCTATGTATCTATGCATCTATCTACTTTTTTTTTCTCGAGAACCGCTCGCGCGATTTCCCTAAAATTTTCAGGGAACGTCAGTCTCGGCCCCAAATGAAAAATTTCATATGCCGCTTTTCCGGGAAAATTCTGGAAAAGCCGTGGCATGGGAAAAAGTGGTCAATGTTGA
>CM055406.1:106458888-106492492 GCA_029228625.1 Pseudolycoriella hygida | reverse complement strand
CCACTTCCCCCGTATTCAACGTTCCCCGTATTACACTTCCCCCGTATTCCACGTTCTCCGTATTCAACGTTCACCGTATTCCAAGTTCTTCGTACTCCACTTCCGCCGTATTCCACTTCCCCCGTATTCCATTTACACCGTATTCCACTTCCCCCGTATACCACTTCCACCGCATACCACTTTCTGTTTCTGTTTGTATTTTAGAGACTTCACCATATACCAGGATTGGGTTATATTTCCCCAAAACCCTGAAACACGTGTTCGCTTAAATTTAATTCTCTACAACTTCGCCTTTGGAACCAACTTTCTAACTCTCATCGTTCAGGAGATCTGGGTCATCCTGCCAAAAATTGCCACAAACAAACAAAGAAAGAAAGAAAGCAAGAAAGAAAGAAAGAAAGGTTTACCAAATTGACTAGTTAAAAATATTCGATTTGAGTCCATTTCCATACAAAATAGCAAAATTGTTTAATTCATATCTCCGGAACGACTGAACCGATTTTAATGAGTAAAAAGGCACTTCGGCCTAAAATTTTCCGTAGAATCCGGGAAAAATATTTTCCGGGGGGTACGTCGCTCGGGGGAAGTCAAAAAGTTCCTGTATATATGTTTCTTAGTCTACGAGAAAATTTCTTGTGAATTTTTTGGCGTGTAAGACTTGCGTCACGGCCCCTTACTATCGTGGGGCCATGATTTAGATGACCTTAATATTCATTAAGGGAGTGTGTTCAAATATCAAGTCAGTAACATTTCAATGTAAGCATTAATAGCAGATGCAATGGCACGGTCAGTAATATAGAAGAAAATTAGTAAGCACATTCCTTCGTTATTGTATTGTATGATATTAGCAGTTATAAATACTGAATAAACATTGTGATAATTGCTCAGTCTAAATACGTCTTTCAATATATCCACTACAACATAGTAAACCAGACATTGAAAGAATCGATGTCAGATACGTGGAAAGTGACAACAATCATCCCGGTGCCGAAAGTAAATAAACCAAAAAACGCTGAATACTATAGACCGGTAAACATGCTGCCGACAATTGAAAAGTTAATTGAGACTGTTGTCAAAAAAAAGAACATCGAGCAGAATAACATACTGTCAAAATTTCAGTCAGGATATAGAGAAAAACACTCATGCGAATCGGCGTTGAACCTAGTGCTTGCGAAATGGAAGGAGATCTACGTGAATGGAGACATAATACTGGCGGTATTTTTAGACCTAAAACGCGCTTTTGAGACGCTGAATAGAAAGCGATTGGTAAAAAAATTGGAGGCGATGGGTTTTGCTCAGAACGCTGTCAATTGGTTCAAAAGATACTTGGCAAATAGGAGTCAAAGGACTAAAGTGAATGGACTAATATCCGGAACTGTAAGAAATGACCTTGAGGTTCCTCAAGGATCAGTATTGGGAGCGATTCTATTTATATTGTATATTAATGACATGCCATCGCATCTAGCAAGTGCGTTCATAAATCTTTTTGCGGACGACACATTGACATATATGCACGGAAACAATATTGACACACTCCGGAGTAGAATGAACGATGAATTGGAGCGAATAAACCAATGGTTACGTCTAAACAAACTGATACTCAATGTAAGCAAAACTAAAGCGAAGGTGGTCAGGAAATACTCAGTGATAGCACCAATTAATTCGATAGTAATAGATGACAAGGAAGTGGAAATAGTCTTTCAATTTAAATACCTGGCTGTTGTAATTGATCAAAAACTGAAATTTAAAGAAAATATTGATTTCGTTTGTAAAAAAGTGGCGAAAAAGGTGGGAGTTCTATCCGGGCTTGCGAAATACCTGACAACTGGAGCCAGGATAAGCATTTAAAAGGCGATTATTGCACCCCATTTCGATTATTCGATTATTGTGCATCGCTACTATTCCTGAGTGATGAAATATCGTTTGATAGGATGCAAAAACTTCAAAATCGTGCGATGAGGGCAGTTCTATGTTGTAAAAAGCGAACACACATTGCGTTGATGTTAGAGGCATTAGACTGGCTAAATGTGAAACAGAGAGTGTACGCAACGACGATGCCATATATTCAAAAATTGAAGTTTGGACGACTGTCACAATACCTGTCAGAAATGGTGACGTTCAACGGCGATATTCACAAATACCAAACGCGATCGAATAAGGACTTTCATATACAGATTAGTGGAAATGCTATCGTGAGAAATTCGTGTTCCATAAAGGAATAATTTTTTTCAATTCATTGCCTAGGGAAATTAAAAATGGATTTAGTGAAATTGTGTTTAAAATCAAATTAAAACAATTTATGAAAGGGATTTTTAAAGTATAAATGTTTTAAATGTATTGTAAAATGTATTAAGCAAATAGCGATGCTAAATAAATTATTATCTTATCTTAACAATGGCTTTTCCGGTAAGCCGTACGATAGCACTGTAGTGGCGAATAAAATCATATTTTACGCGACATTAAACTGTTGCGTAGCAGGAATAGAATTAAACATACTCGACAGTCAAGACGTTATTATCAGACGTCGAGTCGAGTCGAGTGATCAGTCTTGATCATACACTCGCACAGACAAGACATATAATTACATCGCACGTAAAAGTAACACTGTACAATTCAATTCAATTCAATAAATATTATAATGTTGTGAGAAGTTATTAGTTTATATTACGACACAATAATACTCACAATAATTGGTGACCCCTTAGTTAAGTGAACACAAACTATACGTTACATTGAACATTAATTAAATAGTGCAATACATAAAATTAGTGCATTAAAAGCAATTCAAATCACGCAGTGTTAAAGACATAGAACATTCAATTCATTTCCACGTTATATTAAAATCCGCACGCATCAAGTTAATTTACATGAACGTTTGTTCATCAGGTAAATTAAATACATTAAAATAACCATCGTTATGAACTTAGATAGTTATTTTAATTAAATCTGAAAAACATTAAAAAAATCTAAAACAAAAGTGCATACATGAAAGACACATGGTCATCATCCATTGTGCATAATATTAGAGATGGATTCTATGCAAAAAACAAAAAAAAAATTTTTTTGCATGTGGAGATAAATGCTGAACATTTTTTTTACAACATTTTTTTTTGATAAAAATTATTATTTTTCAAAAGTGAATAAATGAATCTAAAACGTGTGACAGTAATTAATAAATTCAAATATGACAAAAAATTTAAATATTAAAGACAATTGATGAATAATTTTACGTGCACGTGCAAAAGATAAAAACATTTTTTTTTATTCATCATCAACGCACAAAAAATTCATACAAATAAAACTAATTACGAAGAAATTAAAGCATAAATCACAAGGAACCGAAGGAGAATTTTGGCGAAAAATCTGGAATTTTGGGAAAAAACATCCTGGATAAGCATTTTCATAAAAACCGCTTCAACATTTTCATAAAGCTTTGTCAGTTGGACATCTCCACAGGGGGGACCTGTGGAGATAAAAGGTATGTTTCCTTTTTTTTAAAAATTCAATTTCCAAGAGGCGAACTAATTGAAACCAAAATTTTCATGTAAAAAAACATAACCTAAAAACAAAACCATATGTTCAACCACCGAGGGAACAACAACGTGTCACAGATATCATCAACAGCGTTGCAGAAAAACATAATTTTAATAATTTAGTATTGTATAGAATCATAAAAAAAAAATTTTTTTCCAAATTTAGCTAAAATTTCAAATTTTAAATGCGAGTAGTTGGTGAGTACCACAAACATTTTTTTCTATTTTTGATACGCAACATTTAAAACAAAGTTAAAATGACCGATAACAGTTCAAATTCAAAGTCAAACGAAAATTCAAGTTCAAGTTCAAACGAGAATTCTAATGCAAATTCAAACGGTCAAAATAAATCAATTAACGCGCCCTTATTGTGAAACTTCCGCCATTTTGGTCAAATTCACCGACCTCATGGTTTATACAGGCGGAAGCACAATTTACTTTAGGCAAAATAACTTCCGATATAAGCAAATACAATTACGTAGTTTCTGCATTGCCACAAGACATTGCAGAGTCTAACGAAGATTTATTACTCAATCCACCACAAACGAACCTTTACGAAAACTTAAATACACATTTGACAGGAAGACATTCACTGTCAATTGAAAAACGAATTAGACAATTAATTTCGGACGAACAGATGGGGGACAGCAAACCATCTGAGTTTTATAGAAAACTTTTTCGGTTAGCGGGCAATTGCGGAACGGTAGGCGCCGATCTGCTAAAGCAGATGTGGATGAATAAACTACCTCAAGTCATAAACGTAGCACTAATAGCACAACAAGAAGATGATATACAAGATCTCATGAAGCTCGCGGATAAAATAAACGAAGCCGTGCAAGCTTCTAACGCATTGTCAGTTAACAGTATTCAATCTACTTCTACAGCTAGCTCAGAAATCGCTTCACTTAGCGCGGAAATAGAGAATTTAAAAAAATTAGTAAAGCAATTTTCTATTAATAAATCACGAAGTAGGAATAGAAACGACGGAAATAATCGGAGATCAAATTCAAATTATCGCAACCGATCTCATAGCAGAAATAATTATAAACCCGACGGCAAGTTCTGCTTTTATCATTACAAGTTTGGAAAAAATGCCACGAAGTGCAACCAACCTTGTAAATTCGAAACAAAAAATCAGTCAAACTAAAACATCCAACTATAAACGCGGCTGATAGTTGGATACAATTTCGCTCTTGCCGCCTTTTTGTTCGTGATAACAAATCGAAACAAACATTCTTAATTGATACGGGCGCAGACGTATCTGTGATCCCAAAAATATTAGCAAAAAACCCAAAATTAAACAAAGATTTCATTTTATCAGCTGCCAATGGAACATCCATTAAAACATACGGATGTCAAAATATGCAGTTAGAATTAGGTCTGAGAAGGAATTTCCCACATGATTTCATAGTGGCAGATGTTAGTAAACCGATAATCGGTGCGGACTTTCTTGAAAAATATGGCTTACTTCCAGATCTCAAACATAAAAAATTAATTGATCCTACAACTTTACTACACGTTAACGCCATGTCAGCTTCAAATTGCTCAGAAGTAACTCCAAGATTATACGCATTGGACACCGAATTTGGGGAAATACTTAAAAAATATCCAACATTAGTCAAACCTCCAAATTTCAATCTAGAAGTTAAACATAACGTAACGCATTTTATTCACACCAAAGGTCCCTTACCTTTCTCTAAACCTAGGAGACTCAACCCAGATAAATTTAAAATAGCAAAAACAGAATTCGATTACATGAACAAAGTCGGAATTTGTCAACCGTCTTCCTCACAAGCATCCTCACCACTTACACTAGCTCGAAAACCGAGGAGCCCTGATTTCAGGCCTTGTGGAGACTACAGAAGACTTAACGCAGTGACAATTCCAGACCGTTATCCGTTACCACACATTCAGGACTTTAACCAACACTTATACGGATGCAAAATTTTTTCGAAAGTAGACATATTTAGAGCTTACCACCACATACCAGTAGCTCCAGCAGACGTTCATAAAACAGCAATCACAACTCCTTTTGGAATGTTTGAGTTTCCACGTATGCCTTTCGGCTTGAGAAACGCAGCCCAAACATTTCAGCGTTTTATGAACAAAGTTTGTGAAAATCTAGATTTCATTTTTGTTTATCTAGACGACATTCTTGTCGCAAGTAAAAATAAAGAAGAACATAAAGAACACTTAGACAAGCTATTTCAAAGACTAAGCCAATACGGACTAATAATCAAACCACCCAAATGCGTATTCGGGGTAAAGACACTAGGATTTCTAGGTCACGAAATAACCTCAGAAGGCATAAAACCATTAAAGGACAGAGTAGTAGCAATTTCAGAATATCCATCACCCATTACATTAAAACAAGCACAAAGATTCATGGGAATGATAAATTTTTATTTTAGATTTATTCCCAAACTCGGAGAAATTTTAATTCCAATACACGACTGTATTGCTAAAGCCACGGCCGATAAGAAAAAGCTCAAAAACAATTTCAAGTTTATCTGGCCAGAGCAATGCGACAAAGCATTCAAAGAAGCAAAGGAAGCACTATCAAAAGCAGTAATGTTAGTTCACCCTAAACGTAACAACTTGTCACTTAGTTTATTTAGCGACGCTTCCAGTACAGCCATAGGCGCTGTTCTTCAACAATATGATAAAAATTCTTGGCAACCGCTAGGTTTCTTTTCAAAAAAATTACAAAAAGCAGAACTAAAATATTCAACACTCGATCGCGAATTACTAGCGATATATCTTTCGATAAAACATTTCAAATATTTTTTAGAAGGCAGACATTTCATTATATATACAGATCACAAACCATTACAAATCTCATGACATCTACAACGGACAAGAGCCCTAGACAAATCAATCAGTTACAATACATTTCTCAATTTACGACCGACATTCAACACATTAAAGGAAAAGATAATGTGGTCGCAGATTTTTTGTCTAGGATCCACGATAACAGTCCAGAAATAAATACGATTTCAAAACAAGGTCATAACTCTCTAGAATTAGAAGCCTTAATAGAATTACAGAAAGGCGACGACGAGTTAAAAAAGCTTATTAAAGATCAATCGAACAAATCAAGTTATAAATTAGACAAGACGGAATTACCGCTGTCCATTGGAAACTTATGGTGCGAGGTGAGCACGGGCAAAGACAGACCTTATGTCCCTCAACCTCTAAGGAGAACGGTTTTTAATAAACTCCATTCCCTTTCTCACCCGGGTACCAAAGCTTCTACAAAATTAATAACGTCAAGGTATTTTTGGCCAAAGATGAAAAAAGAAGTCAATCTTTGGACAAAAGCGTGCATACCATGCCAAAAATCCAAAATAACAAGACACACTAAATCAGAATTAGGCATATTTCCAAAACCAACAGGCAGATTCGAAAACATACATATAGACTTAGTAGGTCCCTTGCCACCATCCGGAGGAAAAACATATATACTAACTGTAGTAGACCGCTACACTAGATGGCCAGAGGCGTATCCGACGACAAGCGCAACAGCAAGTAATATAGCAAAAATTTTAGTCGGACATTACATTTCGCGTTTCGGCGTACCCTCAACAATTGTCACCGACAGGGGCGCACAATTCGAATCCGAACTATTCCAACAACTTTGCCACCTGTTAGGTACCAAAAAATGTAGGACTACAGCCTACCACCCGCAAGCAAACGGGATGGTCGAAAGATTCCACAGAAAATTGAAAGAGTCATTAATGGCTAAATGCGTCACACCAAATTGGAACAGTGAACTACCTTTAATATTGTTAGGATTGAGAGTTGCGGTAAAGGAAGACTTAAAATGCTCACCTGCTGAATTAGTCTATGGGCAAGCCTTAACGGTTCCAGGAGAAATCGTGGCACCCTCAGCAGAAAAAGAAAATTTATCGTCAGAAGCATTAATTACACAGTTAAGACAAAATATGAGATCTTTGTCCCCATCCGCACCCGCTAATAGAAACAACAATCCCAAGTACGTTCCGAAAAACATATATAACTGCACACACGTTTTCGTCAGAGTAGACAAGGTGAGAACATCTTTAGTTCCACCATACACCGGACCGTTTGAGGTGTTAAAAAGATTGAGAAAATACTATATAATTTGCGAAAACGGTTTGAACAAATCAATATCGATAGACCGTTTGAAACCGGCATTTAGTATTCTTTCTATTAAAAACAATAAATCAACAGAAAACATAAAATTTAAAAAGAAGGTTACATTTAAATTGTAACGTACATATTTTTTCTATTTTTTTTTTAAATTAATAATTTTTTTGGTTTTCTATAACTAATAATTTCAAATTTTTCCTAATTTATAATTTCATTCGCAACTACATAAGACTAAAATCCCCTAATTAGATCATCATTACAATTATTATTATTGTATATTTTTTTTCTCATATATTTTTTTTTTCATATATTTTTTTTCTCACACGCACATATTTTTTTCACATATTTTTTTTATATAAAAGGCGGAGTATATGTAGTGGCGAATAAAATCATATTTTACGCGACATTAAACTGTTGCGTAGCAGGAATAGAATTAAACATACTCGACAGTCAAGACGTCATTATCAGACGTCGAGTCGAGTCGAGTGATCAGTCTTCATCATACACTCGCACAGACAAGACATATAATTACATTGCACGTAAAAGTAACACTGTACAATTCAATTCAATTCAATAAATATTATAATGTTGTGAATACTCACAATTGCATTACAATCAACTTCACTTGACTTGAACGATTCAATCAGTTTTGTTTTGTTTACAAATCTAACATTCGGTGCAAATCTGTCTGCGGTTGAGTTTCGAACCAACGCACTGCACATTGAAGAATTCTTAAGATTTTCATTAAAATATGGCAGATGTTAATAGTGATATCTCTGAAATGAATTTAGAAGGCGGCAGCAAGTGCGGACACTGCAGAGAGTGGGTACAAAAATGTCTAGAGTGTGGACAATGCTGAGAGTGCGGAAAAAACTGAATGCACGTTGCGACGAACGTTTTCGATTCGATCAGAGTTTAATCGACGACCTATATTGAGATATACGAACTACAGAATAGGAGCATTGCATTGTATTGTATTGTATTTCAAATAATGTACACATTTCCTTATAATTAATTAAGTTTCAGTATGCATTGCATTTTAAGAAACATTAAAATAAGTTTACGCAAAAAATTTAAAGTTTAAAAGTAAAAAAGTTGTGAAAGCCGCTAATATATAAATATCTTTGGGGCGAATGGTTCTAATCTAAGTTAAAGTTTCAAGGTTTGGAGTTATTTTTACACTAATATTCAAGATTGGATGCGTAGTCCGCTGAAAGACTGACAAACACGCGACTGCGAGAGTATCCGACGATATGGGAGACTGTTGTATCTCCATGGTCTCCCCTCAACTGTAAGTAAATAGACAATGTCATCAGACACCATGAGTCAATTGAATAAGCGTCGTAAAAGCAGGACATAAACCAGTGTTAGGAGCAAACAATGCAGCAGATTCGGACACTGCAGGTAGTGTGTACAATAATGTTGAGAGTGTGGAGAATGCTGAAAGTGCGGAAAAAATCGAATGGACGTTCCGACGAAGGCGTAGTCGAAAAATTGATTTTGGAATTGAAAATAGACAGTGTCGGTGAAAAACTTTGAATGTATGTAACACTTTTCCGTTCAAATCTCAAGAAATAACATAAAAAAATTTAGTGATTTATTGGTCCACCAGCGTGGTTAACCGGGCTTCGCCCGGGATGTATAGCAACTCAAGGAATTCAGTTGTTCGTTGTAGAAAAAGTTCGTTTTAGAAGATTTTTTCGAAAAACCTCATAATTTGTCAATCATTATTTTATCGTTCACCATTCAACTGAATCTTTTTAATATTTTTTTTGCGTTATTTCCATATGTCGTAGAAGAACGAATGCCTTAGAAAAACTAAATTTATCGAAAAAAAATAATATGAAAATAATTTTTTTGTCCTAGTTCCAATTCCTAATTTTAGAAAATTATATCTATAGCTCTACTAAGCCGATTTAGATTACCACGTATCTGCGAGAAGAAACCACTCGAACTTAACCATTAGCTACCCATTCATTGATATGACCAATGTAGCTGACGAAAGCTCCATTGGTAACAACACCATCCACGTAGTTGATGGGAACAATGAGGTTAACACAACGATTAGCAGAAGTGATCCAGGCGCTAACTTGACATTGCCCAATGAGCCGAAAAGGTACGTGGGCATGACATACATTGAAGGGATCTCTGACAGATTTTCCAAAGCCATTAAGCGATTAGCACCAAACTTGACTATTGCTCCACGTCCAAAGGTGAAAGTGGGAGGATTCTTCTCGGATATGAAGCAAAAACTTACAATTGACCAACAGTCGCTAGTTGTTTATAGGATACAATGTAAAGTTTGCTCGAAGTGGTACATTGGTGAAACGTCGTGGTGCTTATGCGATAGGTCCAAAACACATGAAAGTGATGTACGCAACAAGCACACCAATCCGAAGAAAACGACTCTGGTCAAACACGTTGTTGACACTAACCACGAGTTTGACTTTAGCAGAAAAGAAATTCTGAAGAAAATTCGGAAAAAAGAAATGCTCAAAATCCACGAAGCGAACCAAAGAATTCTGCACGGGGATATGGCACTTAACTTTAAATCGGATGCGGCACACATTTCACCAGTTTTCTACAACCTGATTTTGCGAAATTCCAAACCACCAACTGTAAACCCAGCACAACCTACTTCATACGTAACATCTGTTCTAAAGGTTGACAACCTGATTGACAACAATAATACAAATAATCGATCTACGCGAACCATATATAATTTGAGATCGCTTAAACTCAATTTAATTTGATAAAAACTGTTTGTCATATTAAGTTGCGATTGTCACCCGTTAAACGTAAGTCTAAAAAATCTAATTTATACAAATTAACTTGTTAAGCTTTGTTCTAGCCATGATTATGGTCACTCACACTGACCGAATGCAAGGGGAATAAAGCTCTGAAAAATAAACAAGTTTTTCATTCAACCGGTCCATATTCAAGCAATACAACAAACATCAATTTGATTGCCTAGTGACCAGCAAAACAAAATCTAAGGTAATACATATAATATCTAATCACATATACAATTGGCGGAAGTGTTTAAATACTTAAATTTCATTATTTTAAAAATTTTTGACGGAGAATGATCTCAACAAAATGTTAGTTTTAAAATTGTCTTGTAATGATATGATATGATATGATATGCTGTGTGATATTAGGCAACTTGCTATAAGTAGGCAGCGCAATGTACTACATGGGGTGAAAAGTCCGCGGCCTCACATAGAGATGGCGTCATTACTTCAGAATTTTTGTTAACATTCAGTAGTACCACCCTTTACTTGTCTACAGCCAAAATTTCCTGACATTTGGTGTCATAGTTTTCGAATTACTGTCAATAGAGTGACGCAGGTGTTTGTTGTTCGTAAAAAATGGAAAATAATGAATTCCGTGTGTTGATTAAACATTGTTTCTTAATGGGAAAAAATACGGTGCAAAGCAAAGAATGGCTGGATAAGTGTTATGGCACATCTTCTCCGTCGTATACAACGGTCAAGAAGTGGCATGCTGAATTTAAACGATGTAATACAAGCACCGATGATGCCCCACGTTCAGGACGTCCAAGTGAAGCAGTTACTGAAGAAAACATCAAAAGAATCCATCGTATTGTTTTGGCTGATCGGAAAGTTAAAGTTAGTGAAATAGCTGACATCCTCAAAATATCAACAGAACGGGTGCGACACATTTTACACGAGTATTTGGACATGAAAAAGCTTTCTGCGCGATGGGGGCCGCGTTTTCTAACAATTGATCAAAAGCAGCACCGTCTTGACGATTCAGAGCGTAATTTAGCTTTGTTCGAGCGTAATCCAACGGAGTTTTTGCGTAGATTTGTCACGATTGATGAAACGTGGATTCATTACTATACACCAGAGTCCAATAGACAGTCTGCAGAGTGGTTAGAATTGGTCAAAGCCGACCGAAGCGCCCAAAGGCACAGCGTTCTGCAGGCAAGGTTATGGCCACGATTTTTTGGGATGCGCATGGCATAATATTTATCGACTATTTGGAGAAAGGAAAAACAATAACTGGCGAGTACTATGTCACATTATTGGAACAGCTCGACAACGAGATCAAGAGAAAACGACCGCATATGCAGAAGAAAAAGGTCCTGTTTCATCATGACAATGCACCAGCGCATTCATCCATAAAAGCAACTGTGAAACTGGACTCTTTGGGCTATGAATTACTCCACCACCCACCTTACTCTCCAGATCTGGCCCCCAGCGACTACTATTTGTTCCCAAACTTAAAAAGATGGCTACAGGGAAAAAGATTTTACTCTAATGATGAGGTGATATCAGAAACAGAGGCCTATTTTGCAGGGTTGGAGAAATCCTATTATACCAAAGGTATCCAAATGTTGCAGGACCGTTGGACTAAGTGCATTTCCCTTCAGGGAGACTACGTTGAAGAATAAAATTAATTTCATATGTAAAAGTTAGTTCTTTCATTGCAAGGCCGCGGACTTTTCACCCCATGTAGTATTTACTTAAATAAATTTATTTTCTCTTCTCTATTTAGTGTAGTCAAGTGAGATGTAGTGTAGTGTAGTGAGATGTAGTAAGGTTTAGTGTAGTGAAATTTACTAAGATGTAGTAAGGTGTAGTGAGATGTACTGAGGTGTAATGAGATGTAGTGTAGTGAAGTGCAATGAATGTACTAAGGTGTAGTGAGATGTAGTGTAATATAGTGAGATGTATTGTAGTGTAGTGGGATGTAGTGCAATGAAATGTACTGAGATGTAGTGAGGTGTAGTGTAATGAAATGTACTGAGATGTAGTAAGGTGTAGTGAGATGTACTAAGATGTAGTGAGATGAAATGTAGTGTAGTGAAATGTACTAAGGTGTAGTGAGATGTAGTCTAGTGTAATGATATATAGTGTAGTGTAGTAAGATGTAGTGAGGTGTAGTGTAGTGAAATGTACTGAAATGTAATAAGGTGTAGTAAGGTGTAGTGAGGTGTAGTGATGTTGTGTATTATATTATAGATAGAAAGTGACTAATAACGCAATAAACCATGAAAACGTTATGAAACTTATAAGGAGATATGAAACATTTACAAACAACACGAAAATTGTATAAAATTAAGGAAAATACAAATTAAACAAACAACACAAAGGACAAGTAAAAACAAAAATCCAGCAAGTGCGGACGCTCCTCCATCTATGGACAATATGAATGAGCGGGATTACCGGGCTAGGGAAAGAGAAAGACTGAGATGGTGTAGACCGCATTTGTGCTGGCATTGATGATACTGATCTATTTTTAATTATTTAACTACCACGATTCTCTGGTAATCCATGGATTTATTATAAATATTGTATTATTGTGCAAAATAAATTATCTGTTCTGCACCAGATGATTATTTTGATTTTCCCTACATATTGACAGTCAAAGGTCAAAAGGTTTTTTAAGGCATATTGCACTTGAAGAAAATTTGTCTTCAATAAATGCGGTACTTACTGTGGTTTAAAGTCCACCCTTGTATCAAC
The DNA here is from genome assembly GCA_029228625.1 of Pseudolycoriella hygida. NCBI lineage: Eukaryota > Metazoa > Arthropoda > Insecta > Diptera > Sciaridae > Pseudolycoriella > Pseudolycoriella hygida. The sequence continues at coordinate 106,479,333 of CM055406.1, read as the reverse complement.
ATTACAGTACCCTTCATAATTCCTTTCCAATATTTTTGCCAATGGAAGTATGGATCGCAGGTGGGTGTTTACAGCCGAAGTGTCACTAATTTAATAAAATTTCATCAACGGCACTCCTCGCAGCAGTTTTTGATTGATAATTAACTATTTGCTAGCTGACATCGAAAAAGAGTGACTATGACAGCTGCCACAGCCATCATTAAAAAACCATGAAAACGTTATAAAACTTATAAGGAGATATAAAACATTTGCATAGCAATAAACGATACGAAAATTGTATAAAATTAAGGAAAATACAAATTAAACAAACAAAACAAAGAACAAGTTAAAACAAAAAGGCAGGTATTTAAACTGATCGCAGGAAAAAAATAAAAACGATCGTGAAAAAAGCAGTTTTCGAGCGGTCGAGTCTCATTTTCGAGTGATCATTTTTTATTTTTTGGTGTCAAAGTCTGATTTTGCTGCGGTACGAGTGTTATAGAAGAAATATGTTGGAGGTTGTCGATTTTCTGTCAGAAGAAGAAATCGCAATTGAAATAATACGTGGCAGCAGCCGTATTTTATCAAAGCACTTATTTGATCCTCAACGACAATGAGAGAAACCAATACAATTACGACTATTACGATGAATGATGAGTATAATGTGTCGAATCGGGAACCATTATTGTAATGGCATTTATTATTCTTTTGAATAAATGTATATATGACGATACGATATATTATAATTTGGACCGTTACGACGTGATACGTTCAATCTGCCGTGGAACCTCCAGATTCCGGTCGGTCAGTATATATGTAAATTGTCGTTACTTTCTTGGTTAACTCTATCTGCTGCGAAATCTCCAGATTCCCGTCAGTCAGATAATGTAGTCTTCTTTTGTTGTTGATTCACAAATTGTTTTAGACCGCAGTTAAAAGTGCGGTGGTCTTGATATTATTTTTGACTTCAATTCGAAATTGATAGTTCGAATTTCAGTAAAAAACACTGCGTGCACAATAACTGTTTACTTTTAATTCACAAAATTTCTTTCCACTTAAATTTCTTCTAAGTTAATTTTTACAAACTTTTACTCTTTCTTATGGCAAATTAAGAGGTTGATAGCTGGTATTTATATTTTGCTTGAGCTGGACATGATAAAACTTTTGAAGAAAGTTTTATTACAGCCAGCTTGTAGTTGATGTGGAAAACCCACATACAACACGAGTGAGAAACAATCCGCGATCAAAATATTATTTTTCAGCGATCATTTCTATTTTTCCTGCGATCGAAACACATTTTAGAATTATCAGTTTTAATTCTTTCCAAACAAAAATCCAGCAAGTCCACACTGAGAGTGTTATCAATTTAATATAATTTCATCACATCTATCGACACTCCTCGCGGCAGTTTTTGATTGATAATAATTTTATTGTCTAACTATTTGCTAGCTGACATCGAAAAAGACTGACTATGACAGCTGCCACAGCCATCATTAAAAAACCATGAAAACGTTATAAAACTTATAAGGAGGTATAAAACATTTACAAACAATACGAAAATTGTATAAAATTAAGGAAAATACAAATTAAACAAACAAAACAAAGAACAAGTAAAAACAAAAATCCAGCAAGTGCGGACGCTCCTCCGTCTATGGACAATATGAATGAGCCGGATTACCAGGCTAGGGAAAGAGAAAGACTGAGATGGTCAATTCATTGGTTGCACGTCAGTCGTAGAGTTAAGAGTAAATATAATTCGCTCTGTTAATGTAGTTGCAAATCGTTTTGTAATAAACTTTAGTGAATTCTGAATACAGTGTGGATTAATTAGATAATATCTTTAGAACATAAAGATATTACATTGGTGATCTCCGACTTTGGAGTATTGAAAAGCGCAACAAGCAATTGTTCGCAACATAAAATCGTTGTTCCATAGTTATATTAAATACGTGTTCTGCAGATTAAACTGACAAAGTGCAAGCAAATTTGAAATTACTTAGAAACTTCACTTGAATAATTCAAGTTGAAAGATTACTAAACCGAAAAAGTGAAATCTAAACAAGATTGGAAGCCCTAAAAACGTGACACGCTAAATTGGAAAAATTTAAAAGAAACTTGGGATCCAGCGCATTCTTCAACGAAATTCGTTAAAACAAAAATATAAGGAAGCCAAAGGCCATCGAAGAAACAGTGCGCTTGGAGAACTGAAAAAGAATTTTCTTTGTCATTTGAAAATCTTCACGGATGCGAATTCCGTGCAGACAAAAGGTACGTTTCCTGAAAAAGAATTTTTATTTCATTGCCGACGCTTGAAATATAACGAGAAAATTTTTTTTCTTGGTACAAATTTACGAAATTGGCGCGAGATTTGGATAACAATACCATTATACTTTGGGTAACAATTAACAATAAACATGAAGGTATCAGTGGACAGTAGCACATTAGATAACGCTTTGTGAGGCAACAATCGCATTACAGTTTCTACTTTTGTTTTCACGCACATTTTTTATTGTATGAAAAATGAGTTTATTTTTCTTTGCTTTTTTTTAAAGGCGACGACGGTTCAGTAATTTTGCTATGATCAATGAAGAAATAGATTTTTTTTTTTCAATTTTTCCAAAATTTGTTGAAAAATTTTTGTTTCATTTTCAAGATTTACTTTTTTTAGAAAGTTTAATTTTCAATTCGGATGGTTCTTTAAATTTTTAAAATAGAAGCAAGCCACATTGTCTAGAGCGCTGAGGGTGAGTAAATTGCATGTTCATTCTACGATTTTTTTTCGTTACAAATTTACATTAATTTTGGAACTGTCGGAAGTGACAGTGTTATTTAAAACAAAAGTTAGAAATAAAAACGGTCACGAACAAGTAATAGTAAAGCCTTAATCACCAGCATAATCACCAGTAATAGCCCTAGTACATGATTCATTATAGTTTAGTTTTTCAAAATTTTTGAACAAGTTTACATTATCAATAATATTTTCGATCATAACACCAATTAACATACAAACATGACTGGGGACGAAGAAACAGGGACACATAAGCTGAACCAGTCGAGGCAACCGACAGATATTAACGCGTTAATAGTGAAGTTTCTAACATTTTGGAGCAATAATCCCAACACTTGGTTCATACAAGCCGAGTCGCAATTTTCGTTAGGCAAAATAACTTCCGATATTAGTAAATATAATTACGTAGTTGACACCCTACCGCAAGAAATAGCTGAATCGGTAGAGGATGTTTTACAATCACCACCAAATGCTGGCTTATACTACAATCTAAAAAAGCACCTGGTCGACCGGCGCTCGTTGAGTTTCGAAGCGCGCATTAGAAACCTTGTATCCAATGAAGAAATGGGTGACAAAAAGCCCTCGGAATTCTTTAGAACATTGCAAAGACCAGCTGGCAGTTGTGGAACAGTTGGGACTGAACTTTTGAAGAAAATATGGATGAGCAGGCTACATCAAGCCATTAGTGTTGCTCTAATTCCACAGAAAGACGGCGAGATAAAAGACTTACACAAATTAGCGGATGAAGTATACGGAGCTATGAAAACCGCTAATGTTTCCGCATTTCAATCTAAGCAGTCAGTTAGTCCACCACCTAACCATAGCGACTTAAGAAGTGAAATAAGCGAGTTGAAATTAATGATCGGAAAACTAACTTTCGATAGATCTGGAAATAAAAATTCTAGAAATCGTTCACGTGGCTCACGTTTTGATCCTAACTGTAAAACAGCGAATGAGAAATTCAACTTTAGACTAAGCACTAACCACCAAGCAACTAGTGACAAGTGCACTGTGTACATGAAGAAAGTGGAAGCTGAAAGAAGAAAAATCAAATACTCTATGTAGCAATCAAAGAAGTCGTGGATTAAAGATGGTGAGGTATTTTATCTTAATGTTTCTAGTCTACCGGCACATGTGGAGGAGGTGCGAGATTTTTTACAAAGAAAAAAGCCATTAATTGTACTTATGAGTGAGACTTGTTTGACAAAAGAAATTTGCGAAAGTGAGGTTGAATGCGTTGGGTACAAATGTTGGATGTTGCATTTACGTAAGATCTGATGTGCGTGCTGAAATTTTCAATTCTTCGACATTAGAGAAAAAAGCGTGGATCCTATCTCTAAAATTGCAAAATTGTGAAGAAGAGTATATTTTTACAGTAGTGTATTTGTCGCCGAATGCAAGTAAGAAATCGTGCATCGAATATTTTGACAATTGGTGTGAAAGCAACATGTTCGAAACGAATAAACACGTAGTGAGTGGGGAGTTTAATGTAAATTTTTTGAAGTATGGAACCTACCAGACCAAACTAAAGCAAGTAATTACATCACATGGGATGAAGCAGTTTGTCACAAAAGCAAGTAGAATAACTGAACATCCAAAGTCGAAAGTAGATCTAGTGATGGCTAATGTAAATGTGAGAGCAGATCCAATAACAAACGAAAAAGTCTTCGATCATTCAATTATAAGCATCAAAGTGGATGGTTTGGTATATGAAAAGGAGATATGTAAGAAAGATGAAAAATTACTCTGCGGAGTCATTTAGACAAATGTTGTCAAAATTTGATTGGAGTGACAAGTCAGTCGGTAGCTTAAGTCTGAAAGAGAAATCTGAAATCTTGAGTGAGCGAATTATCACATCGCTACAGTCTTACATTGTGGAGGTCGAAGTGAGAAATAAATCAACGAATAAGTGGTTTGATGAGGAGCTGAATGAATTAAGACATCAAAAAGTGAACTTGTATGCGTTGGCGGTATTTGAGCCTGCAAAGAGAAATTGGCGGAACTACAGAAATGTGAGAAATCATTTTCAAACAGCCATCAGAAACAAAAAACGGACGTACATGGAAAGAAAATTGAACAAAGTGAACGGTGATACTGAAGAAACTTGGAAGATACTAAAGTCATTGCTGAATGGAAAACGGAATAACGAAATTTATGAAGTCAACATTGGCGGTACGAATTGAAGATAGCCGACAAATTGAATGAATGCTATGTGAAGAGCGTGATAGAGATAAATCAAGCCGTAAAGAAATGTGAATTAGAAGAAGAGGAGGAAGACAGACGCATATCATCAACATTCGATTTGAAAGAGCTGAGTGTTAGCTACCTAGAACGATGTTTAGTGGAAATGAACAACAAAAAAGACATTGACCTGGTCAATCCAAGAATCATACTTGACGGATGGCCAATCATCTATGGAACCCTATGCCGAATAGTAAACCAGACATTGAAAGAATCGATGCCAGATACGTGGAAAGTGACAACAATCATCCCGGTGCCGAAAGTAAATAAACAAAAAAACGCTGAAGACTATAGACCGGTAAACATGCTGCCGATAACTGAAAAGTTAATTGAGACTGTTGTCAAGAATCAATTGATGGAGTACATCGAGCAGAATAACATACTGTCAAAATTTCAGTTAGGATATAGAGAAAAACACTCATGCGAATCGGCGTTGAACCTGGTGCTTGCGAAAAAAAATTGAAGGCGATGGGTTTTGCGCAGAACGCTGTCAATTGGTTCAAAAGATACTTGGCAAATAGGAGTCAAAGGACTAAAGTGAATGGACTAATATCCGGAACTGTAAGAAATGACCTTGGGGTTCCTCAAGGATAAGTATTGGGAGCGATTCTATTTATATTGTATGTCAATGACATGCCATCGCGTGTAGTAAGTGCGTTCATAAATTTTTTCGCGGACGACACATTGACATATATGCACGGAAACAATATTGACACACTCCGGAGTAGAATGAACGATGAATTGGAGCGAATAAACCAATGGTTACGTTTAAACAAACTGAAACTCTATGTAAGCAAAACTAAAGCGATGGTGGTCAGGAATTACTCAGTGGTAGCACCAATTAATTCGATAGTAATAGATGACGAGGAAGTGGAAATAGTCTCTCAATTTAAATACCTGGCTGTTGTAATTGATCAAAAACTGAAATTTAAAGAAAATATTGATTTCGTTTGTAAAAAAGTGGCGAAAAAGGTGGGAGTGCTATCCAGGCTTGCGAAATAGCTGACATTTGGAGCTAGGATAAGCATTTACAAGGCGATTATTGCACCCCATTTCGATTATTCGATTATTGTGCATCGCTACTATTTCTGAGTGATGAAATATCGTTTGATAGGATGCAAAAACTTAAAAATCGTGCGATGAGGGCAGTTCTATGATGTAAAAAGCGAACACACATTGCGTTGATGTTAGAGGCATTAGACTGGCTAAATGTGAAACAGAGAGTGTACGCAACGACGATGCCATATATTCAAAAATTGAAGTTTGGACGACTGTCACAATACCTGTCAGAAATGGTGACGTTCAACGGCGATATTCACAAATACCAAACGCGATCGAATAAGGACTTTCATATACAGATTAGTGGAAATGCTATCGTGAGAAATTCGTGTTCCATAAAGGAATAATTTTTTTCAATTCATTGCCTAGGGAAATTAAAAATGGATTTAGTGAAATTGTGTTTAAAATCAAATTAAAACAATTTATGAAAGGGATTTTTAAAGTATAAATGTTTTAAATGTATTGTAAAATGTATTAAGCAAATAGCGATGCTATATCTTATATTAACAATGGCTTTTCCGGTAAGCCGTACGATAGCACTACACTCAACTTCACTTGACTTGAACGATTCAATCAGTTTTGTTTTGTTTACAAATCTAAAATTCGGTGCAAATCTGTCTACGGTTGAGTTTCGAACCAACGCACTGCACATTGAAGAATTCTTAAGATTTTCATTAAAATATGGCAGATGTTAATAGTGATATCTCTGAAATGAATTTAGAAGTCGGCAGCAAGTGCGGACACTGCAGAGAGTGGGTACAAAAATGTCTAGAGTGTGGACAATGCTGAGAGTGCGGAAAAAACTGAATGCACGTTGCGACGAACGTTTTCGATTCGATCAGAGTTTAATCGACGACCTATATTGAGATATACGAACTACAGAATAGGAGCATTGCATTGTATTGTATTGTATTTCAAATAATGTACACATTTCCTTATAATTAATTAAGTTTCAGTATGCATTGCATTTTAAGAAACATTAAAATAAGTTTAAGCAAAAAATTTAAAGTTTAAAAGTAAAAAAGTTGTGAAAGCCGCTAATATATAAATATCTTTGGGGCGAATGGTTCTAATGCGTAGTCCGCTGAAAGACTGACAAACACGCGACGTGTATCCGACGATATGGGAGACTGTTGTATCTCCATGGTCTCCCCTCAACTGTAAGTAAATAGACAATGTCATCAGACACCATGAGTCAATTGAATAAGCGTCGTAAAAGCAGGACATAAACCAGTGTTAGGAGCAAACAATGCAGCAGAGTCGTACACTGCAGGTAGTGTGTACAATAATGTTGAGAGTGTGGAGAATGCTGAAAGTGCGGAAAAAATCGAATGGACGTTCCGACGAAGGCGTAGTCGAAAAATTGATTTTGGAATTGAAAATAGACAGTGTCGGTGAAAAACTTTGAATGTATGTAACACTTTTCCGTTCAAATCTCAAGAAATAACATAAAAAAATTTAGTGATTTATTGGTCCACCAGCGTGGTTAACCGGGCTTCGCCCGGGATGTATAGCAACTCAAGGAATTCAGTTGTTCGTTGTAGAAAAAGTTCGTTATAGAAGATTATTTCGAAAAACCTCATAATTTGTCAATCATTATTTTATCGTTCAACAACCATTCAACTGAATCTTTTTAATATTTTTTTGCGTTATTTAAAAAAAATATAAAAATAATTTTTTTGTCCTAGTTCCAATTCCTAATTTTAGAAAATTATATCTATAGCTCTACTAAGCCGATTTAGATTACCACGTATCGTCAAGCGTATAGTAGGAACGAAGACAAATGTAGTGTAGTAAAGTGAGATGCAGTGTCGTGTGATGTTGTGTATTATAGAGATCGCGTGGTTACCCGGGCTTCGACTGGAATGTTGGGACCTCAGAAGTTGGGTGATCAGACAAAATATCTTCAGACAAAAAAAAATATCCTCACGGACAAAATTTTCCGAACCTAATAGTCCCGCTTTAAATATCGCCCGAAAAAAGAACCCCAATCTAGTTTGGGTTTTAATTCAATAGCGCAACAGGCCGTGAAAAAATTGGCATCGAAGCCGCGAGGTGGAAGGGAGGTAGCCTTCGTAATGTGGCAAACGACGCCTTTTGGGACAGACCCTTGACAAATAAGTTCTACTGAATAAACTTATTATTCTGGTCCTAAGTAGAGGCCTCGGACCCATACTTTTCTATCGACAAATATGTTCTACTCAATTTTCTCTACAAAATACAAAAAAAAATTGGCACAGGGCCGACCTCAGGACGGTCCTGTGGCTACAAGTAGAGGCCTTGGATCCAAGTTTTTTCTTGAGTACGGTTAGTCATTCGCTTACGTCTCAGAAAAAGAAACCATACCGTACTCGACGTCTTAGCTAAGTCCAAAATCAAAAAATTTTTACTTCCATTAAATGTATGACATTCATTAACCTTTACAACAAAAAAAATTATTAGAATCGGTTAAGATTTGCTCGGGTTATCTACACAAGACCGAAAACCACTTGAACGGCCTTAGCTCAGCGGCCCTTCGTCCAAATTAGCCTATTTATCCCAAACCCAGTTTTGTTACTTCATTTCAGGGGAAAAAAATTTTGAGAATCGGTTAAGATTTCCTGTTTACGTTTAATGTTTACGGACGGACGGACTGACACAATTTTTCTCTCCCCTTACATCCCTACTCTAATCAAAAGGTTGCAAACTTCATGACAAACGCATAGGATTCATAATTCGTATGGGTACAAACAATTTAATTCATCGGCATATTCGAGTTCAAAAACACAAAAATGTTATGAAAAGTATTGAAAACTTTGAAGTTCTAGAACCGGGAAGATGATGGCGTATTCTGGAGGATAAATCTTTTGCCAACATTCCTATGTAATGACCAGTACTCAACTTCTACAAAGAGATTCCTGAACAGATCTCTATCCCTCCAGATTGTGGAGATGATCGATAACAAAATTTGCTATTTCATGTATTTTATATTATAGGTGTAGTGTTGTGTTGTCAAGTGTAGCGTAGTGAAGGGAATTGTGGTGTAGCGAGATATAGTGAGATGTAGTAATGTGTAGTGAAATATAGTGCGATGTAGTGAGTTGAGTGAGATGTAGTGAGAAGTAGTGAGATATAGTGAGGAGTGGTGACATGTAGTGTAGTGAGGTGCAGTGATGTTGTGTTTTATATTATAGACAGAAAGTGACTAATAACGCAAGAGTAACTATGACAGCTGCCATAGCCATCATTAAAAAACCATGAAAACGTTATAAAACTTATAAGGAGATATAAAACATTTACAAACAATAAGAAAATTGTATAAAATTAAGGAAAATACAAATTAAACAAACAAAACAAAGAACAAGTAAAAACAAAAATCCAGCAAGTGCGGACGCTCCTCCGTCTATGGACAATATGAATGAGCCGGATTATCGGGCTAGGGAAAGAGAAAGACTGAGATGGTCAATTCATTGGTTGCACGTCAGTCGTAGAGTTAAGAGTAAATATAATTTGCTCTGTTAATGTAGTTGCAAATCGTTTTGTAATAAACTTTAGTGAATTCTGAATACAGTGTGGATTAATTAGATAATATCTTTAGAACATAAAGATATTACATTGGTGATCTCCGACTTTGGAGTATTGAAAAGCGCAACAAGCAATTGTTCGCAACATAAAATCGTTGTTCCATAGTTATATTAAATACGTGTTCTGCATATTAAACTGACAAAGTGCAAGCAAATTTGAAATTACTTAGAAACTTCACTTGAATAATTCAAGTTGAAAGATTACTAAACCGAAAAAGTGAAATCTAAACAATACAAGATTGGAAGCCCTAAAAACGTGACACGCTAAATTGGAAAAATTTAAAAGAAAATTGAGATCTAGCGCATTCTTCAACGAAATTCGTTAAACAAAAAATATAAGGAAGCCGAAGGCCATCGAAGGAACAGTGCGCTTGGAGAACTGAAAAAAATTTTCTTTGATAAAAGGTACGTTTGCCGACGCTTGAAATATAACGAGAAAATTTTTTTTTCTTGCGACTGCGAGAGTATCCGACGATATGGGAGACTGTTGTATCTCCATGGTCTCCCCTCAACTGTAAGTAAATAGACAATGTCATCAGACACCATGAGTCAATTGAATAAGCGTCGTAAAAGCAGGACATAAACCAGTGTTAGGAGCAAACAATGCAGCAGAGTCGTACACTGCAGGTAGTGTGTACAATAATGTTGAGAGTGTGGAGAATGCTGAAAGTGCGGAAAAAATCGAATGGACGTTCCGACGAAGGCGTAGTCGAAAAATTGATTTTGGAATTGAAAATAGACAGTGTCGGTGAAAAACTTTGAATGTATGTAACACTTTTCCGTTCAAATCTCAAGAAATAACATAAAAAAATTTAGTGATTTATTGGTCCACCAGCGTGGTTAACCGGGCTTCGCCCGGGATGTATAGCAACTCAAGGAATTCAGTTGTTCGTTGTAGAAAAAGTTCGTTATAGAAGATTATTTCGAAAAACCTCATAATTTGTCAATCATTATTTTATCGTTCAACAACCATTCAACTGAATCTTTTTAATATTTTTTTGCGTTATTTAAAAAAAATATAAAAATAATTTTTTTGTCCTAGTTCCAATTCCTAATTTTAGAAAATTATATCTATAGCTCTACTAAGCCGATTTAGATTACCACGTATCGTCAAGCGTATAGTAGGAACGAAGACAAATGTAGTGTAGTAAAGTGAGATGCAGTGTCGTGTGGTGTTGTGTATTATAGAGATCGCGTGGTTACCCGGGCTTCGACTGGAATGTTGGGACCTCAGAAGTTGGGTGATCAGACAAAATATCTTCAGACAAAAAAAAATATCCTCACGGACAAAATTTTCCGAACCTAATAGTCCCGCTTTAAATATCGCCCGAAAAAAGAACCCCAATCTAGTTTGGGTTTTAATTCAATAGCGCAACAGGCCGTGAAAAAATTGGCATCGAAGCCGCGAGGTGGAGGGGAGGTAGCCTTCGTAATGTGGCAAACGACGCCTTTTGGGACAGACCCTTGACAAATAAGTTCTACTGAATAAACTTATTATTCTGGTCCTAAGTAGAGGCCTCGGACCCATACTTTTCTATCGACAAATATGTTCTACTCAATTTTCTCTACAAAATACAAAAAAAAAATTGGCACAGGGCCGACCTCAGGACGGTCCTGTGGCTACAAGTAGAGGCCTTGGATCCAAGTTTTTTCTTGAGTACGGTTAGTCATTCGCTTACGTCTCAGAAAAAGAAACCATACCGTACTCGACGTCTTAGCTAAGTCCAAAATCAAAAAATTTTTACTTCCATTAAATGTATGACATTCATTAACCTTTACAACAAAAAAAATTATTAGAATCGGTTAAGATTTGCTCGGGTTATCTACACAAGACCGAAAACCACTTGAACGGCCTTAGCTCAGCGGCCCTTCGTCCAAATTAGCCTATTTATCCCAAACCCAGTTTTGTTACTTCATTTCAGGGGAAAAAAATTTTGAGAATCGGTTAAGATTTCCTGTTTACGTTTAATGTTTACGGACGGACGGACTGACACAATTTTTCTCTCCCCTTACATCCCTACTCTAATCAAAAGGTTGCAAACTTCATGACAAACGCATAGGATTCATAATTCGTATGGGTACAAACAATTTAATTCATCGGCATATTCGAGTTCAAAAACACAAAAATGTTATGAAAAGTATTGAAAACTTTGAAGTTCTAGAACCGGGAAGATGATGGCGTATTCTGGAGGATAAATCTTTTGCCAACATTCCTATGTAATGACCAGTACTCAACTTCTACAAAGAGATTCCTGAACAGATCTCTATCCCTCCAGATTGTGGAGATGATCGATAACAAAATTTGCTATTTCATGTATTTTATATTATAGGTGTAGTGTTGTGTTGTCAAGTGTAGCGTAGTGAAGGGAATTGTGGTGTAGCGAGATATAGTGAGATGTAGTAATGTGTAGTGAAATATAGTGCGATGTAGTGAGTTGAGTGAGATGTAGTGAGAAGTAGTGAGATATAGTGAGGAGTGGTGACATGTAGTGTAGTGAGGTGCAGTGATGTTGTGTTTTATATTATAGACAGAAAGTGACTAATAACGCAAGAGTAACTATGACAGCTGCCATAGCCATCATTAAAAAACCATGAAAACGTTATAAAACTTATAAGGAGATACAAAACATTTACAAACAATAAGAAAATTGTATAAAATTAAGGAAAATACAAATTAAACAAACAAAACAAAGAACAAGTAAAAACAAAAATCCAGCAAGTGCGGACGCTCCTCCGTCTATGGACAATATGAATGAGCCGGATTATCGGGCTAGGGAAAGAGAAAGACTGAGATGGTCAATTCATTGGTTGCACGTCAGTCGTAGAGTTAAGAGTAAATATAATTTGCTCTGTTAATGTAGTTGCAAATCGTTTTGTAATAAACTTTAGTGAATTCTGAATACAGTGTGGATTAATTAGATAATATCTTTAGAACATAAAGATATTACATTGGTGATCTCCGACTTTGGAGTATTGAAAAGCGCAACAAGCAATTGTTCGCAACATAAAATCGTTGTTCCATAGTTATATTAAATACGTGTTCTGCATATTAAACTGACAAAGTGCAAGCAAATTTGAAATTACTTAGAAACTTCACTTGAATAATTCAAGTTGAAAGATTACTAAACCGAAAAAGTGAAATCTAAACAATACAAGATTGGAAGCCCTAAAAACGTGACACGCTAAATTGGAAAAATTTAAAAGAAAATTGAGATCTAGCGCATTCTTCAACGAAATTCGTTAAACAAAAAATATAAGGAAGCCGAAGGCCATCGAAGGAACAGTGCGCTTGGAGAACTGAAAAAAATTTTCTTTGATAAAAGGTACGTTTCCTGAAAAAGAGTTTTTATTTCATTGCCGACGCTTGAAATATAACGAGAAAATTTTTTTTTCTTGGTACATATTTACGAAATTGGCGCGAGATTTGGATAACAATACCATTATACTTTGGACAACAATTAACAATAAACATTAAGGTATCAGTGGACAGTAGCACATTAGATAACGCTTTGTGAGGCAACAATCGCATTACAGTTTCTACTTTAGTTTTCACGCACATTTTTTATTGTATGAAAAATGAGTTTATTTTTCTTTGCTTTTTTTTTTTAAAGGCGACGACGGTTCAGTAATTTTGCTATGATCAATGAAGAATTAGATTTTTTTTTTCAATTTTTTCAAAATTTTTTGAAAAATTTTTGTTTCATTTTCAAGATTTACTTTTTTTAGAAAGTTTAATTTTCAATTCGGATGGTTCTTTAAATTTTTAAAATAGAAGCAAGCCACATTGTCTAGAGCGCTGAGGGTGAGTAAATTGCATGTTCATTCTACGATTTTTTTTCGTTACAAATTTACATTAATTTTGGAACTGTCGAAAGTGACAGTGTTATTTAAAACAAAAGTTAGAAATAAAAACGGTCACGAACAAGTAATAGTAAAGCCTTAATCACCAGCATTTTGGAGTAATAGCCCTAGTACATGATTCATTATAGTTTAGTTTTTCAAAATTTTTGAACAAGTTTACATTATCAATAATATTTTCGATCATAACACCAATTAACATACAAACATGACTGGGGACGAAGAAACAGGGACACATAAGCCGAACCAGTCGAGGCAACCGACAGATATTAACGCGTTAATAGTGAAGTTTCTAACATTTTGGAGCAATAATCCCAACACTTGGTTCATACAAGCCGAGTCGCAATTTTCGTTAGGCAAAATAACTTCCGATATTAGTAAATATAATTACGTAGTTGACACCCTACCGCAAGAAATAGCTGAATCGGTAGAGGATGTTTTACAATCACCACCAAATGCTGGCTTATACTACAATCTAAAAAAGCACCTGGTCGACCGGCGCTCGTTGAGTTTCGAAGCGCGCATTAGAAACCTTGTATCCAATGAAGAAATGGGTGACAAAAAGCCCTCGGAATTCTTTAGAACATTGCAAAGACTAGCTGGCAGTTGTGGAACAGTTGGGACTGAACTTTTGAAGAAAATATGGATGAGCAGGCTACCTCAAGCCATTAGTGTTGCTCTAATTCCACAGAAAGACGGCGAGATAAAAGACTTACACAAATTAGCGGATCAAGTATACGAACCTATGAAAACCGCTATTGTTTCCGCGTTTCAATCTAGGCAGTCAGTTAGTCCACCACCTAACCATAGCGACCTAAGAAGTGAAATAAGCGAGTTGAAATTAATGATCGGAAAACTGACTTTCGATAGATCTGGAGACCGATCAAGAAACTATTCAAGAAATCGCCAGAATACAAATAAAAATTCTAGAAGTCGTTCACGTGGCTCACGTTTTGATCCTAACGGAAAGTTTTGCTATTACCATTTTAAATTTGGGAACAAATGCAATAAGCCGTGCTATTACCATTCTAGATTTGGGAACATGAAAACTTCTTCAAGTTAATAAACGCCCAAAACCTGTGCATAGGCACCAATCATTGGCGCTCAATGTCAAAGTCAAAAAGTAATAATGGAAAGCAACTATGCATTACGTGCGTCGCACCCTAAGTAATGAGCCTCGGGCAATACTAATTCGAATTTCGAAAAAATTGCATACCCACTTTAAAGTTTGACATTTTTGATGGTAAGAGTCAGTGGAACGTTTTGACATCGCGCCCTTTCTTGTATTGTTTACAGTCATCAGAAAGTTGCTTGTCAGTGAAGATTTTTGTGCCATAATTTTTCATAATTTTCGTCGAGGATTATCTCGTCAGGAGTGTTTAGATGAGTTCAACTCACTATATGGCGAGGAAGCACCATCCTTTGCCACAATAAAGCGCTGGTACAATGAATTTGATCGGAGTCGTAAGTCGCTGGTTGACGAATTTCGTGAAGGTCGTCCAAAATCGGTCGTTCTACCTGAAACCATCGATGCTGTGCGTGAAATGATATTGGTTGATCATCATACAACCTACCGTGAGATTCAGGCAACCTTGGGCATTGGCATGAAAAGCATACCAGCAATATTGCACGAACACTTGGCCGTAAAAAAAATTTGTTATTGCTGGATCCCATATAATTTGACTATCGCTCAAAAGAAGACGTGTGTCTATTGGTGCAAAGAAACATTGAAAAAGTACAACAGAGGTGCTTCAAATTTGGTGTACGACATATATACAGGTGACGAATCGTGGATCTACGCATATGAACCAGAAACGAAACAACAATATACTGTTTGGGTGTTCCAAGATGAGCCGATTCCAACGAAAGTTATTCGGTCTCGCTGCACTTCGAAGAAAATGGTCGCCTGTTTCTTCGGAATTCGTGGTCATGTGGCAACTGTGGCACTTGAGGAACGTAGGACCGTCAATTCTGATTGGTACACTACGATTTGTTTGCCTGAACCGTTCGACGAAATGAGGAAAAAGAACTCAAAATGGTCGATCATCCTGCACCACGACAATGCGAGCTCTCATACGTCGGCCCAAACAACGGCATTTTTAGCCACTCAAAACGTTCGGTTGATGGGTCATCGGCCGTATAGTCTCGATATGGCACCTAACGATTTCTTTTTGTTCCTGTCCGTGAAGAAAAACTCCTCGGAATGCGATTTACAACGCCTGAAGAGGCGGTCGAGGCTTTCAAAATGCATGTTTCTGAGGTGTTCGAGGTGTTCGTGGGAAAAATGCTACGACGACTGGTTCAAACGAATGAAAAAGTATATTGATCTTAATGGCGGTAGAGGAGTACCCACTTTTGAAGCACTTTTTTCGTAGTAAATTTCAGGTAAATGACCCTTTTTTTCTATTGGGATTTTTATTGCAGTGAATATCTCTTATCTATATTGAAAATTTGACTGCATTGATAAGAAATACTTATTCTACTCTATTCAGTAGGTATTGTTTGGAGACGCTTAACAGGTAAAATTGCTTGTTATAATGTTAGGGATAGCTTAGTTGAGAAGTTAAAACCCGTTCAGTTAGGATTTAGTGTTCAAGGAGGAGCCGAAGCTTTAGTTCATGCTGTACGAAAATTTTGTACAACTGACCACGATGGCCCTATGGCATTAGTTAAATTAAATATGATATTTAGAAAGTATATATTAGGCGAAGTGAAAGAAATATGCCCAGAACTATTTTCTTTACTTCAACAATCTTATAGGAAACTTTTTAAACTTTACTTTCTCGATGAGCCTTTGCTTTCGAAGAGAGGTTTTCAACAGGGTGATCCATTAGGTCCTCCTGGTTTTTGTATAGGCATTATGAGAATGACTCATTCTCTTTTGTCTAGACTTATTGGTTGGATTTAGATGACGGTCGTGTCTTCTATTGAGATATTAGGCTCACCAATCTTTGAGTCAGGTTTAGAGAGGTTGTTTTCATCAAAAATTGAATCGATCAAGTTAATGTGTGATCGTTAAAAGTTTATGGATGTTCACCCCGCATTGTGCATTTTTAGGAAATCCTTAGGTAGGTGTAGATTTAATTACTTATTACGATCCTCAAAGGACGAGATTTTCCGTTCAACTCTTGAAGCCATTACAAATGTTACGATGTCAGAATTTTCTTGGGATCAAGCTACTCTTCCTTTAGCTTTTGGTGGATTAGGCATTCGGAAGGTTGAAGATTTGGCATTACCAGCCTATTTATCGTCTGTTTATTATTCGTCTGATCTTTCGAACAAGTTGTTAGAAAAATTTAATATTCAAATAATCGATAATAACTTTTTAGCGCTTATTGAGGAAATTCCTCAAGATTTTATTCCAGGAAACGACGAACAGAAAAAAGAACAGAGGAATTGGGATTTGGGAATTGGGATCTCAAATGAAATAATTGAAAAATTTGACTCGAAGGGTGTAAACATTCCTTTTTAGCACATATAAATAGAACAATAAAGGTTTTGAGCATAGTTTTTCTACAACCTCCAAAGAGTTGTTTTATAAAAATATTGTTTCAAAATACGACAAGAAAATTTTGCGTACAAAGTTCTGAAGCCTACAAAGAGTGATTTTGTGGGAAAATACGCCAAGAAAATATTTTGCTAATAATGCATCTACGTGATTTTTTAAATTCGTGAACGTGAACGGAAAAAATAAAAAATGGAAAAGTGGATAACATCTGATGTTGATGATGAAATGCTGAGTGAAGCTGTGGAAAGAGCTGATATACTGAGTGGTGACGATGAGATGTCATGTGAGGTGTAACGAATCCGCTGCCGCGAACTCGTTGCAACCCTTAGTGTACTATCGCCACGTAAAACATAGAAAATATCGCGAATAATGAACCACGGATTTGCTATAATATCAAGAACAGGACATGTCTCACGGCCATAAAAAAATATTGTAAAACAACACATAGTCCTAACCTTTGTAACGTAGTTAAGAAAATAAAAGGAGGGGTTTTCCGATATACGAATGTCGGATAGACTAAATAAAATCCGACCTTCGAATCTTTCCCCTACCTGAATTGACAAAAGAATAAACGGCACACACGACCAATTAATCTTAAGAAATAATGTCCATCAAATTAAGTTAAAATAAATTAGTAATAAGAGACACCCTGTGATGCCGTACTAAAAATTATCGTCAAGTTTATTCGAGAACTTCGAATTTGCATTTCGCGCGCTTTACGCTATAATAAATAGAAGTATCGCCAAAGGACGAGAACCACTTTTGATTCGTGAGTTGAATTGCTAAAAACGAACACGTAAGTTGAAAACAGTTCCGCGTTTAAATTATTAATTTCCATAAAGTGCAATATATTTAATTACTCCCTTTTAGTGGAGTTTGTGTTTGATTTTTAAAATTGCATAAGTGAAATTAGATCATATTAAAATAATACGCGCACGGTTTCGGCAACGTATTATAAATATAAAAATTGTCATTGGGAAGAATCATCGTCCATATTGGCAAAGGACAGATTCTTTGATAAATGAAGTGAATTGTGATCCAAAGGGTCGTCGTACCTAGTAAAATATTGTCCGTAAAGGGCAATATTGCAAATATTAGAAAATAGTGTAAAATTTTGATTCGTTTATAATTGGTTGATCATTTGTCTATGTCATCAACCGTTCATATCATCACGCTGGAGAGAGGTTTCCATACGCTGGGTCC
Source organism: Pseudolycoriella hygida (assembly GCA_029228625.1). Lineage (NCBI taxonomy): Eukaryota > Metazoa > Arthropoda > Insecta > Diptera > Sciaridae > Pseudolycoriella > Pseudolycoriella hygida. The sequence continues at coordinate 106,461,134 of CM055406.1, read as the reverse complement.
ACATGAGCTCCAACGGTTCGTTTGATAAAATTGATTATATTATTTTGCGCAAAATTCAATATTTTTAAGTTGATTTCTAGTGAAACACCAACCATGTATTGGTTTCTCACTATGCCTATCTCGAACCATTGTCTGTGCGACATGGCGATGGTTCAGATATAGTTGTAATTTTTTTAAAGATAATTGTGAACGATAATTTATATTAAAAAAAGTGTGAGACCGTGAAACACGTAGTTATCATTTCTTTTGATTATCGAAAGCGGTAAGTTTTCTTCCAAGACGCCGCATAACTTGCCATTAATCCGTGTCGAGCCAGCGGAGGTAATGTTATAGAGGGTCTTGATAGAGTGGAACGTGTTATGGACATTGAAGACGTAATAAATAATCCGAAGCCATTGCTGACATCAAAAGTAAACTCATCGAATCTATTTGTGATGTAGAAATGGAAGTCATCGAAGATTTGAAAAGAGACGCTTCAGAATTTGTAATGATTCACTCCCCCGCATTAGCAGGGCCATAGCCATCATTAAAAAACCATCTAAATGTTATAAAACTTATAAGGAGAACAACACGTGTCCGACATGTCGTCGAAATGTTACTGGCGAAATTTAGTGATTTATTGGTCCATAGAAAGTGACTAATAGCGCAACTCGAACGCACACGGTATTCTTTCATAAGTATTTCTTTAATGGTGGGGTTTTCTTTGGTGTATTGTAGAGAAAAATTGATTGTAACATTTTTGCCCATGGAAGTATAGGACGGAGGTGGGTCTGTACAGCCGACGTGTCACCAACTTAATAGAATTTCATCACATCTATCGACATAGTAATAAACGATACGAAAATTGTATAAAATTAAGGAAAATACCAATTAAATATACAAAACAAAGAACAAGTAAAAACAAAAATCTAGCAACTGCGAACGCTCCTCCGTAAACTTACCACGATTCTCTTGTAATCCATTGATTTATTGTAAAATTATATTAATATTGTAACTCTGAAATGATAAATTTGAAATGTTCGCTCGGCAATCGTCAAGCGTTAGGATGGGTGTGTAATGACTCACTCCCCCGCATTAGCGGGGCCATAGCCATCATTAAAAAACTATCTAAATGTTATAAAACTTACAAGGAGATATAAAACATTTTCGCGGGGTTGTTGAAGAACAACACGTGTCCGACATGTCGTCGAAATGTTACTGGCGATACGTCTTCGACTCGATCAACAACAGAAGAAGAAGAAGAAGAAGAATTCCAATCAATCCAGCAAGTGCGGACGCTTCTCCGTCTATGGACAATATCAAAGAGAAAGACTGAGATGGTCAATTCATTGGTTGCACGTCAGTCGTAGAGTTAAGAGTAAATATAATTCGCTCTGTTAATCTACTTGCAAATCATTTTGTAATAAACTTAAGTGAATTCTGAATACAGTGTGGATTAATTAGATAATATCTTTAGAATTTAAAGATATTACATTGGTGATCTCCGACTTTGGAGTATTGAAAAGCGCAACAAGCAATTGTTCGCAACATAAAATCGTTGTTCCATAGTTATATTAAATACGTGTTCTGCATATTAAACTGACAAAGTGCAAGCAAATTTGAAATTAATTAGAAACTTCACTTGAATAATTCAAGTTGAAAGATTATTAAACCGAAAAAGTAAAATCTAAACAAGATTGGAAGCCCTAAAAACGTGACACGCTAAATTGGAAAAATTTAAAAGAAACTTGGGATCCAGCGCATTCTTCAACGAAATTCGTTAAAACAAAAATATAAGGAAGCCGACGCCATCGAAGGAACAGTGCGCTTGGAGAACTGAAAAAGAATTTTCTTTGATTACAAGGTTTTGTCATTTGGAAATCTTCACGGATGCGAATTCCGTGAAGACAAAAGAAACGTTTCCTGAAAAATAATTTTTATTTCATTGCCGACGCTTGAAATATAACGAGAAAATGTTTTTTCTTGGAACATATTTACGAAATTGACGCGAGATTTGGATAACAATACCATTATACTTTGGGTAACAATTAACAATAAACAAAAAGGCATCAGTGGACAGTAGCACATTAGATAACGCTTTGTGAGGCAACAATCGCATTACAGTTTCTACTTTTGTTTTCACGCACATTTTTTATTGTATAAAAAATGAGTTTATTTTTCTTTGTTTTTTTTTTTAAAGGCGACGACGGTTCAGTAATTTTGCTATGATCAATGAAGAATTAGATTTTTTTTTTCAATTTTTTCAA
>CM055406.1:106430092-106449727 GCA_029228625.1 Pseudolycoriella hygida | reverse complement strand
TTTAAAGTCCTATCTTCGGCAAAAATGTTCTCCTTAAAATTCACTACAACATAACAAAAATTTATATTTTTACCCTTAACCCGACTTTGGGACCCTTAAGTAAACTCCCAAACCTCTAGTTCCATGGGCAAAAATTTTCCTCTTGTAATCTTCCACAACTTTGCCTTTGGAACTGTTTCTGTGTACCTTGTCCGTAAGAAAATATTGATGAAAAATCACTCCCTATCGTATATTTGCGCGTAGCACGACATACCATCACTCCAAGAACTGTACATCCCTAAAGACTCAAACGATTTCCGAAAATGTTTACCGCTCGCTTTGAGAGATCCATATCTTTCATTTGACATCTTACTTGGTACTTTCATTGCTATACTTTCGGATCTATGGGCGAAAACGTCTCACCGACCCTCGAAAAATCACATTTTGAGTCACATTTTCGGCTCGTTCTCCGCAACGACTCAACCGATTCTTAGTCAAGTTATGCAGGTATAGGTCGTGTACTATAGACCATTCTAATGACACCCTACTTGTACCAAAAGGACAATTTTCCGATTAAATTTGAGGAAATTTTCTGCCAGAAATGGCAGAAAATTTCCTCAAATTTAATCGGAAAATTGTCCGTTTAGTACAAGTACGGTGTCATTAGAATGGTCTAAAGTACACGGCCTATACCTGCATAACTTGACTAAGAATCGGTTGAGTCGTTGCGGAGAACGAGCCGAAAATGTGACTCAAAATGTGATTTTTCGAGGGTCAGTGAAACGTTTTCGCCCATAGATCCGAAAGTATAGCAATGAAAGTACCAAGTAAGATGTCAAATGAATGATATGGATCTCTCAAAGCGAGCGGTAAACATTTTCGGAAATCGTTTGAGTCTTTCGGGATGTACAGTTCTTGGAGTGATGGTAAGTCGTGCTACGCGCAAATATACGATAGGGAGTGACTTTTCATCAATATTTTCTTACAGACAAGGTACACAGAAACGGTTCCAAAGGCAAAGTTGTGGAAGATTACAAGAGGAAAATTTTTGCCCATGGAACTAGAGGTTTGGGTGTTTACCTAAGGGTCCCAAAGTCGGGTTAAGGGTAAAAATATAAATTTTTGTTATGTTGTAGTGAATTTTAAGGAGAACATTTTTGCCGAAGATAGGACTTTAAAAAGGATGCATAAAATAAACCTTTTTGTTTATAGTCAGGCTGTAGGTCGGTCCTAGCACTTCGGAAGGGCTTTCGTAATAAGCAATTTCTAGAAACATACAGAAAATTGATTTTTTGGAAAAGAATACGAAGATTGCGAAAAGTCCATAAATTTTAAGAGTTTTCGAATTTATAATGGCTTAAATTACATTTCGTTAAATGGTTTGACGATGGTAGAATTCAGTATGACAAGGAGTTTAGTACGAAAAAGGATTCGCTCGATTTGCTGCCATTAAATTTTCAATTATAAAATATTCAAAGTAAAATATTTTTAGAGTCTACAATTTTGTTGATGTTAGCTTATTCATTCTTAGGACATACTAAATTGTATGCAGCAATGAATCAGCATAAAAACAATAACTCGTACATTCAAATGACAAGATTCAAAGTTAACTTTAATTGATTTTCAGTTTGTCTGCAATGAGAAAATACAATACATTATTTCTCAGTCAAAAAAATCAAAAATTCCTTTAATTTTAATCATTTCCCGCAGCTCCATGTCAGAAAAATGCTATGAGTTATTGTATGTACGGCCAAAGCCTCGAACTTAGTAGCGGAATTTCTCCGGATCCATCTCATCAACTTGATAATTGTCGGCATTAAAGACAACATTTTATGTTTAACTCCATATTTACATTAAAAAATTATCTATTTTCGTGATTTAGTGATTTGACAGAGAATGACTCTTATAGGAGTCTCTGTTTTTTGCTAGTACTTAAAAATCAGAAGGTAAATAAGCCTGATGATAACCAAGTAATCATACGAAACCATTATTGTCATTTTTACATAGAAAATTCAGTAAATTTGGTCAATTTAATTTAAAACATAACCAAAGACCCGTACGTATCAGAATGGATGTGGCAAACAGAATACATGTGGCAAAGAGACTCGTATCTAAACGAGAACGTATCTAAATATGTAAATAAGCAAACATTCCAACGTTTTCTGTTCTTTTATAACTGTAAGATCCATAGAAATTACCCAAGGTAATGTCAACGGCCCTACCGAAGTACGTCTCAGACCATTCAAATCTAGAAAAGCTTATATCTAAGGACTGGGCCACTTTCCCCTCGAAACCTGAAACACGTGTTCTCTAAAATTTTATTCTTTACAACTTTGTCTTTGGAAGCAACTTTCTATATCTCATAGTTCTGGAGATTCGGGTCATCCTTCCCAATTATGGAAGTGGCCATATGCCAGAATTGGGCCATATTTTCCCAAAACCCTGAAACATGTGTTCGCTTAAATTTAATTCTCTACAACTTTGCCTTTGACTTTAAATCTCCATATTGCATAGTTAATGAAATATAGACGAAAAACTATTTTCGTTTATTGCCAAGAATCTCAATTTCGTCCATTCCATTGGTCCTAGTGCCCAGACCCCTGACCCGATTCCCACAAAAATAAATTTCCCAGCTTTCATTTGACACCAAAATGATGACTTTCCGTGATATACTTGCTGAAATAATTGCGAAAAAGTTTCACCGACCTTCGAAAAACCATGTTTTTGGTCACTTCCTCGACCATATCTCCAGAACCACTTGATCGATTTTGCTCATCTTCGAATTTGAATCATGGGAGGCATGTACCTTTCAGGGGAAGAAAAGTTTAGGCTGATCGGTTGAGCCGTTTGGAAAAAAATTGGAGACGGACAGACGGACGGACATTTTTTTATTGCTGATTCGTCATATCTACTCCATGTTACAATAAAATTGTTTGTAGTAAACGTATAGGACCTTTGTACTTCGTACGGGTCCAAATACTAGCGCTAGCGCTTTGCTAAAATTTAAAGTGCGCTAACGCTAGCGCTAGCGCTTTGCTAAAATTTAAAGTGCGCTAACGCTAGCGCTAGCGCTTTGCTAAAATTTAAAGTGCGCTAACGCTAGCGCTAGTCTTTTTTCTAAAAGTGGTGGTGCTAGCGCTTGCGCTAATAGCGGCGCTAGGCACAGCTCTGCATATAATTTTCATTGAATTTTCCACATAGATATAGATGTTTCATCCTAACCTCTACCAAGCCTTGCAAAACTCGAATTATGAGCAGAACTGTGACAGTGTCTAACTTCATTGCAGCAGGCAAAAACATATGTAGCACAGATGATGTGAAAAGGGCTATACCAAAAACACGACTAGCCGGAAAAACTGATGCGAGCAATCCACCTGGAATCTGAAGTTGAGATAGAAGAGATTGAATGAAGATGGATGATCAGAAAATATGTAAAAGAAAGATACCTGTGTAATAATGTAGCTCCAAAAAAAGCTCGAATCGACCATACTTTCTACAGCTGCATCCCAGTGTAAGTTTTCTACTCCTGTCTGAGAAAGGAACATAACAAAAGGGGTTATGTTTGAGAGAAAAAGTAATTGAACGCAAAGCAAATTTGAGTCCATTCTTTTTTCACTCTAATTATAGTTGGATCGTGTTAAATGGAGAATAACAGTAGTTTTTGTCTATTTTATAGATGAGCAAGAGCATTACTTACAGAATTGCATGTTCTACAATATGATTTTTGTCGTTCTAATTTAGCCGCACCTAGATTACATCTCATACCGAATTTGACGATAAAGCCAATCATAGCCATAAAGGCGACGGTGTAACGCGCACTTAAGCCAAACAATCTGGGACGAACATACTTATCGACGTATCGTAGCGGCGGGCGATTGATTTCACCAAATGATTTGGTTAAATCTATGTCACCAGTAACATTTTCCGATTTTTCCTGACCAAAATTGTCGCATTCTTCTAAACTGAAATAAATCAAATATGAAAATCCTTGTTAATTGCAAAATTTATTAGCAAACGGCATTGTTTTTGAACGAGTAGTGAGCAATAAATCTTACTTATTGGGTTTCTCCATCGTAATGATTAATGAAACATTTACTTTGCGATCTTTTCTAGAGCAAAAAATAAACGAAAATAGATCGGTGAAATGTCATATAAGATGTTTCACTTTGTATTGGTCAAACATACCAAAATAAATATAAACATAGGATCGTGTTTCAGAATAGAATCACAATCTAACAGGTCTGTTGGCGATTTGATACATATACGTCCGTGTATTGCATGGACTCTTTACTTATCACCTCATCCCACATGACTGCTGTATTTTATGTATATATTAGAACATATCTATGCGTTTCACGTATTGCGTGAGAATGAGCGGAGAGTATGTTTCGACTTATATTCATCTTGATGTTAAGAGGTTATCACAAAATAAGCGTCTTCACAAAAATTGATGACCTAATGAAGACTACCAAACTTAAAAGTGAACAATTTCATTCAAATTTTATTGAACCTTTGAGTAACTACTCTTGTTTTGCCAATATAAAATCAAGGTAAAAATTGAGAAAATTCTCGTTTTGGTAAAATTGCACCCATAGTAGTAATATTTTACTATGGCTGCTGTACCTTCGGCAGATTAAAAGTCCACCCGCTTGAATCAACAACATGGAATACCTCACCGAATGAAACACACTCACTTGCTGAAGGTCTAATGTCAAAATTTATTTTTGAAATTTTGACAGAAGACCTCCGGTGACATGAATTTTCCCCCGGGGAATTATCCCCCGGACAGAAAAAAAGTGGAATTATCACCCGGGGAATTATCGCCCGGGAATTATCCACCGGAAAGATTGGAACTATCACCCGGGGAATTATCGCCCGGGAATTATCCCCCGGGTCGATATGAATTATCACCCGGGGAATTATCGCCCGGGAATTATCCACCGGAAAGATTGGAACTATCACTCGGGGAATTATCGCCCGGGAATTATCCCCAGCTATGAGGGAATTATCCCCCAGCTATTTGTAGCTTGGGAATTATCCCCCGGCGGTGACATGTATTTTCCCCGTGCAGACAAAATTTGGAATTATCACCCGGGGTCGAGCCCGGGGTACTAATATACTTCTAACGTGTACCACACGGTACGTTGAAACATACTGGGAGGAAGTCAACAATTTCCTGTATAGTTACGCAGTAGACCTGTCCAAAATCCTAAGTTGTCGAAAAGTTGTAGGCTTAGCCCGGAAAACGGTGCCAAATGTTCCCCTGAGAAAAAGTTTCTATGGGGCCGATGCTCAAAAAAGCGATTTAGGGAGTGCTCAAATCGAAAAACTGAAAAAAATCGTCGAAAATTGAGTAAATTTCAGATTTGTCCACTTTAGACAAATTTAATGTTCCAGATCGATCTTGAAAGCGAATGTCAAGGCAAGTTTGGTTATTTTAGATCAAAACGGTCCAGAAAAGACGGTGAACATGTCTATAGGATCGCTTAGGCTCCCAGAAGCTGTGGAGTCTCTCTCAAAGGTCAAGGTGATGGCCGGCAGTGTCGGAGCCCGTTGGAAAATTTCTGCGTAGCTATCTCATTGCTTATATAAGGGAAATGTAGGCCTTGGGTAGGACTACAAAATATCCCAAAATGGTGGCTCTAGGTGTAGAGATGTAAAAAAATTGCCAAATACACCATATAGGTTGTAGTTCGGAAGCTTATGCACATGGCTTCCGATACAAATCGTTTAATGAAGTTCTGGATAACCGTGCGAAGGTTAGAGTTCAAAAATCGCCAAAATGGTTGAAAAGTTGCAAAAATCAGCACATTGAAATCGCTTCCAAAAATCCAATTCTCCATCAAAATTCTCATGTGGGGTGTCGTTAGACAGGTAATGGACATGGCTTTCCAGTTAAACAATCTAAGATCCGATCTGTTTGATTTTGTGGCAGTTGGTGATCGAAAACCCACCAAAATGGCCAAAAAAGCCTGTTTTGCGAGTTCGCGACCTTTAGAACACTTTCGAAAAATTCAAAAAAAAAAAAATATTTTTCTGAGTTTCACAAATATTAGAAATTTTTCAGAAGGGAAAACCTGTCGAAATCGAAAATATTTTCTTTAAAAAACAGCCCTAAATAAAATTGCACCACCCCATTAGAGGTTAGGTCTTGAAATTTTTTACATCTCTACACCTAGAGCCACCATTTTGGGATATTTTGTAGTCCTACCCTAGGCCTACATTTCCCTTATATAAGCAATGAGATAGTTACGCAGAAATTTTCCAACGGGCTCCGACACTGCCGGCCATAAGTTTGGCTTTGAGAGAGACTCCACAGCTGCTGGGAGCCTAAGCGACCCTATAGACATGTTCAGCGTCTTTTCTGGAATTTTTTGATCTAAAATAACCAAACTTGCCTTGACATTCGCTTTCAAGATCGATCTGGAACATTAAATTTGTCTAAAGTGGACAAATCTGAAATTTACTCCATTTTCGACGATTTTTTCAGTTTTTCGATTTGAGCACTCCCTAAATCGCTTTTTCGAGCATCGGCGCCATAGAAACTTTTTCTCAGGGGAACATTCGGCACCGTTTTCCGGGCTAAGCCTAAAACTTTTCGACAACTTAATTTTCCCATATAATTTTGGACAGGTCTATTACGCAGTCTGCGAAAAAAATTTACACGGTCTAAAAATTTACGTTTTTGAAAATAATTTCACAAAGTCAAACTTCAATCATGATCATCAGAGATTACCATCTTTTACGTTTCGTCAACTACCAACTGGTTTCGCTGTTATGTATTTTAGATGTCAAAAGGAGGGGTAGTTACAACGATTAAATCTCATATAAAAAATCGAAACGAGATATGTCTGTGAATGTAAATCAAAAACAGTAAACTACTTGGCATGAGTTTTTAGACCCTTACGAAGTAAACGGGACACATGTGTTTATCGATACGTTTGTAACCATTCAAATTTCGACCTGGGAATTGGTGTGTTTTTCGTTTTGATAAACTCGTCCGTTAATGCGATAACTCGAAAAAAACTTGAAGATATTAAAAATCTTTTTCCTCCGTGATGGTTCATCGAAAAATGAAGTCAAGTTCGAAGATGAGCAAAATCGGCCAAGGGTTTCAAATTTGTTATTAGTTAATTTATTAAAGCGAAAAAAAAGACTACTCACATTGGCGCAGCCTGTAAAAAAACGATCTTTTCAACAACAAATTGCAATAAATAAAATTCATCTACTCTACTATTCCCTAATGTTGCCAGGATGCAAGCCGCATTGCCTCTCTGAATAGCTATTGAAATCTTCTGTAATAAGAAGTCTTTCGAGCGTGATTCCCCTGAAGCTGCTCTCATTAATGACCCTAGTTTGCCTATGAATTTCTTCGTTTCTGGACCCATGCAACCTAAAGTTTCAAAAGCAATAGGAGTGAATAAATAATTTTCTTTTAAAGATATATAATGATTATGCTTATGTCTCTCCGCGTTGTCGGCTATTGAACGCGCTTTCCTAGAAGATTCAGTGACGTATGATCGAGCTAACGTGTCTCGAATAGTCACATCCCAGAGAAGAGACTTTCCCTGACTCCACGGAATTAGGGTCATACCATCAGGTCGTTTGCCATCATCTCGAGAAATACCTGGTGGTTGTATTATATTTGGGAATCCTGCAGAAGAAAATGCATGAGAAATAATTTTATTGACTTCGTCGTGCCTAGAAATTATCCCTGCTTTTTTCTTGCAAGTCAAACCATGCAAGCCGTCCTTTTTAACCATAAAGCCACAAATGCACTCATGTTCCTCACATAGTTGAGAGCCTAAACGAAGACCAACAGCAATTCTCGCGGAATTGTTATCTAATAGCAAACCTGTATTACTCGATGGGACCACCTGCAGCCACTTTGAAGATTCATTAGTAGATGACGCAAGTAGTCTTGCACGAGTCACAGGTTCACTAGAATCAAACATCCCAGAAAACTTGCTGTTGATCTTCGGAATATCCCAATTTCTCTGTGCTTTTTTCTGTTCGTCGTTTCCTGGAATAAAATCTTGAGGAATTTCCTCAATTAGCCCTAAAATATTATCATCAATTATTTGCAAATTAAATTTTTCTAACAACTTATTTGACAGATCAGATGAAGAATACACAGATGATAAATAGGCCGGCAATGCCAAGTCCTCAACTTTCCGAATACCCAAACCCCCAAAATATAAAGGAAGAGTAGCTTGGTTCCAAGAAGATTTAGACATTCTAACGTTTGTAATCGTTTCAATAGTTGAACGAAAAATTTCGTCAACATCTTTTAAACGATCACGTAATAAAAATGTCCTAGAAGAACGCAATAAGTAATTAAACCTACAATTACCTAAAGACTTCCTGAAAATACACAAGGCGGGGTGAACATCCATCAACTGTAAACGATCACACATTAGCTTGATCGTTTCAATTTTAGATGAAAACATTCCCTCTAAACCTGACTCAAAAATTGGTGAGCCCAATATCTCAAGAGAAGACTCATCAACTTTCTTAATCCCTGGTAACAATGCAGAGATCTCAGAGTACATGTGAGCCTCATCTTCATCAGTAGCATTAACAAAATTGAACATTACCAAATTTAATGATGTCCACTAATGAGGCTATTGCCCGAAATAGACGATTTGCAGATTCACCACAAGTAAAAGAAGTCAAATCTTTTAAATGCCGAGGTCGCAAACCGCCTATGCCCCCAGAAAAACTCAATGGGAAACTCCTAATAGCTTTCAGGACATCCTCAACTGCAGTAGCTGACAAAATACTCCCAATTTTTATCTCCTCAAAATCCCCCCCAATATCATCAGGGTATCTTGGCCTTCAACTTGGAAACAGTTTCCAAAGTATGAGGCGCAACAGATTCATTAGAGCATAGAACTCTAACGGCATCTTTGATATCATCCTCACTGACTTTCCTAGTAGCTACTTTTATTACAACACTATCTCCATTAACAGATTTGTTTAATGTAAATGGAATCCCTGCATCATCTAAAACTTTTGACAAAGTTTCATTAATATCACTACAATTCCTAAACAAACTCAAATTAGATCTAATTACATTAATACCACCTTTTCCCTTAGATTTATTATTCAAAACGATGTATGGAAAAGCAAGTAGTCTCATCCATGAATTAACATCGTGTTTCTTTTATAAATGTTCAATTTCCCTACAAAGTTCCTGACAGACAGCAATCCTAACGGATTTCTGTATAATCCGAGTCAAAGGAACTGAAACTCTACACCTATTGAGCAGTAATCCGAAATTGTTTAAAATTTCAGATATACTTCTCTCATCTGCTAGCCCACCCGAATCAGACAATTCGATGTTAGGTAAATCATTACTAGCATCATTAGCCCGCTTATGTTTACTCATATGAACATTCAATCCGTGAGTATTTTTGGCTAGAAAACCGCAAACATTACAAATTACTCTTCCAGCAATAGACGTTTCTTCAAAATATGCGTCTATAACAGGCTCTGGGCATTTACTTTTACATTTTCTTGCCAACCGTTCACGAGTTGAATGTTTTACCTTATCATTATCTCCAATTGAATAAGTCAAACGTCAAAACAAGCAGTACATGTTTTTCGTCTATCTCTGTAAATTTTAAAGAAAGTGACGAAGTAACCATAGTGTTTTTGACTAAAATTTGTGTGAAGTACCTGGTAAATCTATCTGTCTCGCTAAACATCAAAAAAGAAACGAGAATTCTGGCTGGAAATAGATACACCAAGAACAACCTAACCTCACAAACGAACATGACTACACAATATCAACAAATATCTAAGTGATAGTTTTACGCCTAAAGCAGTTAGCACCGAACTCGAATTGAAGGGAAAATTTGTGGAAGAATTGTCCCTAACATCAACAACGTACACTGACTGCTTCGACTGGAAGATAATAGCTCCTACGCCCAGTCTGATAACGTTTCAAACCAACAAACATTTGATTTGAACCAAAAAATATTATCGCTTTGGCGCTGCACCTGTTCAATAGAACCTCACAGCGAATACGTTTTTTAAATAAACAATTAACGAATTACGATATTTCAACTTTCACCGAAAATGAACATACATCAAACGATTGTGAACATTGGCCGATCCATGAAACTGTGCCAAATCAATGTCGAAGGTTTTTCGGCTGACAAATCAGAATTCCTCGGTCGTTTTGGCTGTGACAACAATATCAACGTAATAGCAGTCCAAGAAACGCACGTCGATGATCCAGCAGAGTTTCATACCAGAGGACACGTCCCAGGATATACCGCTGCGGCTTTCGTCAACAGCAAAATCTATGGGATTGCGACCTACGTTAAATCAGAGATAACTAATGTCTCGGTTCTGCACGCTGGCCAAGAAAACAACATTTTTCAGATCGTAACTGAAATTTCTGGAATCAAAATCGTCAATGTGTACAAACCACCGAATGAGCCATGGCCACAGAACTCTCTACAACGTGTGTGTCATCCGGCAGTTTATCTAGGTGATTTCAACAGTCACCACAATGTATGGGGTTATGCAAGCAACGATGATAATGGAATCACCCTGCTCAACTGGACACAAACACAAAATTTATTTCTCGTACACGACCTGAAAGACCACCCAACTTTCCATTCGGCTAGATGGCAACGAGGGTACAATCCGGATTTATGTTTTGTGTCGAGAGATGAACTCGACACGCCAATGACAGTAGCCAGAAATGTAATCAAAGCATTCCCTCGTAGCCAACACAGGCCAGTAATATTGACGATAGGAACGCAGGTGGTACCAGTGAACTCGATTTCAAAACCACGATGGAATTTTCAAAAAGCCGACTGGAAAAGTTTTACCGCTCGAATTGAGTCAAACATTCGTTTCATTCCAAATGAAGTTAACAATTATGAGCGATTTCTTGGCATTGTGAAAGGAGCTGCGAAAAAGTCCATTCCTAGAGGATATAGAAAGCGGTATATTCCGTGCTGGACTAAAGAAATGGAAAATCTGTATCAACAATTCGAAGAAGATGGAGATAAAGAAATTTCCGATCAACTGCTGGAACTACTAAATGCAGCTAGAAAGACAAAATGGCAACAAAAAACTCAAGATATGAATTTTACACATTCCAGCCGCAAAGGATGGGCAATCCTTCGGCATCTTGGTGAAACGTCCAAACCCATAAAAACGATGTCAAACATGGATCCTGAAAGAATCGCCTCGATGATCGTGAAAAACTCAAAGGCAGTTCCAGCCAACAAACATCAGAACCGGATAATGAAAGCTAAACTGCGGAATCTAATTGCATCCATCCCGAATGAGTCCGAGTACGACCAACCCTTTGAAATCCATGAACTACAGAAAGCTATAAACAACACTAAACTTGGAAAGGCGGCAGGCCTAGACAGCTTTTATCCAGAGTTTCTGCACCACCTTGGAAACAGAACTAAGTACTGGCTTTTGAAATTTATCAACAAAATCTTAAAATTTTCAAACCTTCCCTCTACGATGATGAAGAGTGTCATTGTGGCAATATTGAAACCAGGAAAAGCGTTTGACGACCCAAACAGTTACCGACCAATAACACTCCTTAGCGTAATGTATAAACTGATTGAAAAGATGAATTACCACCGTATCAAAGACAAAATCGAATCAGTGCTACCTCCCGAGTTTGCTGGTTTTCGATACAAACGAAGCTGTTCCGAACAAGTCTTGGCTTTGACAACCCACATCGAAACGGGGTTTCAGAATGGACTTAAGACTGCAATGGCTCTGGTCGACCTGTCGTCAGCATATGACACTGTGTGGAGGATTGGATTTATGTGGAAGTTCTACAAAGTCATCCCGAGTAGGAAAATTGGACGATTAATCAACAGCATGCTCACTAATCGTATATTCCGAGTATTTATCAACGATAAAAGCAGCCGTCCCCGAAGATTAAACGATGGTTTTGCGCAAGGCTCGGTATGTTGCCCGCCATTCTTTAATTTGTACACCAGTGACATGCCTGCCATTCTCAGAATGAAACGATATTATGTTAAATGGCGTCTGAAACTGAACGACGGAAAGACAGAAGTGTGAATTTTCCACCTAAATAACCAAATGGCTCACTGACAACTGAACGTTTCCATCGATGGTGTTCAACTCAAACATAATAGTGTACCGTCTTACCTTGGTGCTCCAGTTGACAGATCGCTAACTTTCAAGCCACTTATAGAGAAACTGTCGCAGAAAGTAAAGTGTCGCAACAACCTCATTCAGAAGCTATCTGGAACGAATTGGGGTGCAAACGGAAGCGTGCTACGCACCGCAGTGCTGTTACTCGTTTATTCGTGTGCAGAATATTGTGCCCCCGTTTGGTACAGGAGCAGTCATGTCGACGTCTTGGACACTCAATTGAACATATCTATGCGCACAATTACAGGAGCTGTTCACTCTACACCGGTTCCATGGCTACACGTACTGTCCAATATTCCACCACCAGAGGTGAGAAGAAAAATGGCGGCACAAAAGGAATGGAGGAATTGTTTTGACGACTCGAGAGGGTATGAACTTCCGATTAGAAGTGATCTGGCAAACCACCCACCCAAACGACTCGCTTCACGTTCCCCTATCTGGACTGACGCAGAAATACAGGGCGAAAACTACGACGTGAAAACCGCATGGAAGCGCTATTGGAATGGATGTCAGTATTTTTCTAACAAACATCTAATCGACGACCCCCACCAGAAACTGGAAGGTTTTGATCTACCAAGAAGAGAATGGAAAATGCTCAACCGGTTCCGTTCTGGGCATGGCTGTTGTGGTGAACAAATGTATCGGTGGAATTTCAACACATTGCCGCTTTGTGACTGCGACAACGACGTAGAACAATCATTTAACCACATTCTCAACTACTGCCCATTGCGTCGTTTTGAACATGGAATGGAAGCAATACATTCAGTCACACCAGAAGCCTTAGAATGGCTCCAGAATTTGGATGTCGAAATTTGAAATTTGAGTGAACTGTGAATAAGAAATAAACTGAATTGTTTTATAAATAAAAATGTAAATAAACCATACGATTAATAATAATAATCTCCAATTGAAGAAAAAATCCTGTCGCAATGAACACGTGAGCAGTACCATTCGCCATTTATCATTCTTGTGTATTCGTCACCATTGACTAAACTACACTTGTTATGATAATACTTGTTGCATCCTTTGCACATAATCCAATTTTCGGGATTAAAATCCTGGCCACTATCCACTTCTTCTTCTTCTTCTTCCTTAGCCTTTTATATCCACTGCTGGATGTAGGCCTCCCCCATAGATCGCCACTTTTTTCGGTCCATTGCCACTTGCTGCCACGTCGTGCCGTTCTTTTGATATCGTTGGTCCATCTTTCCGGTGGACGTCCCATCGGTCGTTTCGTTAGTGGCCGCCATTGCATTATAGTTTTCGTCCATCGATCGTCGGTCATTCTGGCAATATGACCAGCCCAATTCCACTTGAGCGACGCTATTCGTGTCATGACATCGATGACTCTTGTTTGTCGCCGGATCCACTCATTTGTCATTTTGTCCCTGAGTGTGATTCCTAGCATTGCCCTTTCCATTGCCCTCTGTGCAACTCTCAATTTATTCGCTGATGCTTTGGTGATCGTGAGAGTCTCGGCTCCGTATGTCAGGACCGGCAGCACACACATATCGAACACTTTCCTCTTCAGACTGTTGCTCATGTTGCTCTTGAAGATGTACCGTAACTTGCCGACCGCCGCCCAACCGAGACCGATCCTTCTCTTTATTTCAGCCGTTTGGTTGTCGAGACCGAGCTTCATGACGTGGCCGAGATACTTGTACGAATTCACGATTTCAATTTCCTCGTCTCCGATCTTGATTGGTGTAGCACCATCGATGTTTGTCATCACTTTCGTTTTCGACATGTTCATCTTCAAACCGATTTTTTGGGCTTCCTCGTTGAGCTGCAACAGCATCGCTTCAATCTGTTCCAGAGTCGTTGATGTCAGGGCAATGTCGTCGGCGAATCGAAGGTTGTTCAGAAACTTCCCATTTATGTTGATTCCCAGTTCACTCCAATCAAGCTTTTTAAAAACCGTTTCCAGAGCTGACGTGAACAATTTCGGTGAAATGGTATCTCCTTGACGGACTCCTCTTCCAATTCGAAATTTATCGGTGGTTTTATGCAGTTTGACGCACGACGTTGCGTGCTCGTAGATATGTTTTATCATCCGGGTATATCTCGAGTCAATCCGACAATCGTCCAAGGAGTCTAAAATCGACCATAATTCGACCGAATCGAACGCTTTTTCGAAGTCTATGAAGCATATCGCGATGATGATTTTGTATTCGTTGCATTTTTCTATTAGACTTCTCATCACTTGCAAGTGGTCATTTGTGCTGGATCCGGAACGAAACCCTGCTTGTTCGATCGGCTGGTAGAAGTCTAGCTTCTTTGTGATCCGTTTCGTTATCACCTTCATAAACAGTTTGTAGAGGTGCGAGATCAAACTGATGGGCCTGTAGTTTTCCAGTTTCGTGATGTCTCCTTTCTTGTGCAGCAAAGTGATGACTGCGTTTTCCCATGATTCTGGTATTTTCTCTTGTTCGAGACACTTGTTGAACAGATCCGTTGTCATTTTGAGCAGTGGGGGTCCGCCTTCTTTGATTGCTTCGATCGGAATGTCGTCGTCACCTGGAGCTTTTCTGTTCTTCATTTCGTCTAACGAAGCCTGTACTTCGTTAATCGTTATGTCCGGCAAATCTTCGGAACCAACGTTCATTATCACCGGTCTCGCTTTTGCTCTTTCTGCCGGTAGTTTGGCTCGAACCGACGTAAAAAGGTCCTCATAGAACTCTCGCGCGATGTCCAATACCTTGTCCTGATCGGTTTGTATGACGCCCGCCTTATCGCGCAATTTAAAAATTTGTCTGTACCCGTTCGCCCGTTTCGCTCGTAATACTTTCATATTCCCATTTGCTTCGATAGCGTTCATGGCCAGTTTCACGTTGTATTGTCGCAGATCGGTTTTCATTTTCTTGTTGATGGCGTTCGTTTTGTCTCTGTATTCAACAGTGTCTCGCTTTCCACCTTTCACCAAATCCAGTCTTTCTGCTATTAGGTCTAGCGTTTCCTTGCTGAGCTTCGACTCTTTAGTGCATGTAGATCGGCATCTGGTTTCCAGGAAGCTTCTCACTGAGGTCACTATTCTTTCTGTCAGCTCATCAATCGTTGCAGTTTGTGAATTCGTTCCGTTCAGTTCGTTGTCCATAGCTTCCTTAAATGCGTCGCTTTGTTCTTTCAGGCGTTCCATGTCTAAAACGACTTTTTTCTTAACCAACTTTTCTCTCTCTGTCCGTGTGTTCAAGACGACTTTGGCTCGCACCATTCGATGATCGCTGCCTGTTGTGAAACGGTTAAGCACAGTAACATCCTTGACAATCGATTTGCGGTTCGATATGATGTAATCGATCTCGTTCTTTGTTCTGCCGTCTGCACTGGCCCAAGTCCACTTCCTCTGAACCTTAACGGAGAAAAATGAGTTCATTGCGAAAATTCCTTGTTGTTGGAGAAAATTCAGCAAAGTATCTCCTCGTTCGTTCCTCTGATCGTAACCAAACGTTCCAATCGAAGTTTCTGCAACGTCTTCTCTTTTTCCCAATTTGGCATTGAAATCGCCGACTAGCAACGGATATTGAGCTCTGTTTTCTTCAATCGCTTTGGAGACATCTTCATAGAAGCTTTCAATTTCTTCGTCGTCGTGATCCGTCGTCGGTGCGTACGCTTGGATGACTTTCAAACTGTACATCGCATTTATCTTCAGCCGCACATAGATGACTCTGTCGGAGATGCTGTTGATGTGGATTATACGGTTCGACCAGCGTTTGCTGATGAGCAGTCCTACACCATGCATCGCTGTTTGGCTATCGCTTCCACGGTAGTACAAAGTGCTTCCTGATTTCAACTTCAAGCATTCTTCACCACGTCGCCTGACTTCGCTCAATCCGCCAATGTCCCATTTGATCTTTTCCAGTGCCGACTCCAATTCGAGAAGTTTTTCGTTCGATGATAGCGTTCGAGTGTTATACGTGGCAATGTATAGTCCGGTGTGACAACCTATTGTAACCCAGGGATTCTTAGCACCCTCTGCTCGTCGTCTGGTCTGACCGTTGTCGGAGTCAGGGATCAACGAGCGGCTGGGAACTGAGGGCCGATTTTTCCTGGTTGTGCTCTTCATCTTCGGGGGGGTTTTAGCCGTTAAAACACCAAGCTGGCCGGTGCGGGTTGGTGAGTGATGGTAGTCCTGCTGCCTCGGACTTTGCATGCTGCCGTTGTCCCTTGCTGTTGAGATCATCCGCCACCATGCTGAGGTACTATCCCATCTTGATAGCGCCTAACTGCCTTCGGCCCTCGCTCTACGTGACGTTGAGGTACTACCCGAAGACAGCCCCCCTCATCCTTCCGCTAAGTGACCCACACTAATACACCAGGGTTGGTTACCTGATCGTTCATGTGGGTTGCTCACTATGACAGGTGTCACCACGGGTAGGATAGGATGTAGGAGTAGGTGGATAGAGGCTAAGGTACATAAGGAGTACTATATTACGCATACCACACCATTTGACACCCACTATCCACTAAACAAAAACAAATATGACCACTAATGTTTGTTAAACCACTAGACGATTGACCCATGATTCAATTAATAAAATTTACAAAAAAAAAGGAATTAATTTAAAAAATTTCAAAAGAGCAAAAACAAATTATGTCTTTTTACTTGCACTGGCTCCTATTACAAAAGGCAGGGTTGAGAAAGTTGTCAAAAACATAATTTTACCCTCAAGGTCGAAGAAACTTGTTCGCTCATATCTCTGTAAAAAAAAGCAGGCTGTAGGATTCATAGAGTGGGCCTAACTCAGGCTACTCGATAGTAGATGGTTTCTATTATTACTTCGTTAATCATGTTTTTTTTTGTATGTTGTTGTAAAGAAACTTGAAAGAAACATTTTTTTGCCTGAGGTCGGTCATAGCTCAATTATTTTGTCTACGAAATTTTGTAGAGAAAATTGAGGGGAACATGGAGGTATGGGTCCTTAGATCGTCCATAACTTCTAAAAGATTTTCTCTGAAATTTTTTTTTTCGAGAAAAGTTTTCTTGAAAATTTTTTTTTTTGATTTTTTTACTATTATAATTACATAATCAAATTAACTTTATTAATTTCAAATAGAATTCTTGTACTCTAAACATACCGTACCGGCCGTGTACTTTTTAAACTCAAATTCTTGATCGAATGAAAGCTTTAGTACATACTTTCAAACGAGGTTTGTAAATATGCTAATTTATGAAACACATTGATTTTCACATTTGAATTTTCCTAAAGATTTGAATATTCCTAAAAATTTGTATTTTCTTTAAAATTTGTATTTTCTTGAAAATTTGTATTACGATGATGGAAATATTACATTCACTGGTTTCGTTGACTTCTGATTTCTCTCATTTTGTATGCTATTTCAAATGGCAAATGAGAGAAATCAGAGAGAACAACGAAACCAGTGAATGTTATATTTCCGCAAATATATCTTGAAAATTTGAATTTTTCTAAGATTTTTGCTATGTAGAAGCTGAAAGTACAGAAGAATTATTTCTTCGTTGGCTCTGGCATTTGTGACACAATTTCAAACATTGGAATATTTTTTAAAAAGATTTTTTTGAATCGTCATTTCTTGCGTATTTTCAGCGTAAGCGTCACCTTCACTGATATCATTAATTTTGGAAGTGGACATTAAGGACTGCTTCACACTTTACCTTTTAAGAGGTTTTTGTTGGGATTGAAAATCGTTTATAAAATTTATCATTTATTTTATGCTTTTTTTTGCTGAAGAAAATTCAGCTGAGTTCGTCGACTCTACTAAAATTAAATTATGAATTTATAATGTAACTAATTACAAGAAAACTATATCAGCGTTTTCTATACCCGACCAACAGACCGGGCATCGCGTTTCAACGAAATTACCATCTGAATCGGTATAGCCCCCCAATATTCTTTCCACACAGCTATCGCAAGTTACAACATGAAGATATATGGTCGCAATTTACGAGTATTGTTTAAATATTAATGGGGTGTGACTAAATGATTTATTACCTAGAGGAGGGGTGATAACAATGGAGGGGTGAAATTAATGGGTTTTGACCACTTTTCTTCAGTATGGGACAATAGGGGTAGTTGACATTAATGGTCTGTGGGTAAATAATTTATTACCTTTGGGATGGCGATAACAATGGTCCAAATTCAGATTACTGGCCTGGCTAAATGTTTTATTACCTACGGGATGATGATAACAATGGGTCTAATTAAGATTATTGTCATCCAGCTGCGAGTACTGTCTAATACCCTCTAATAAATATTATGAGAATGACATTTATGGCCAGAATTAATGGCTTGGATCAGATTGATATTTTTATTTTGAATTTGCGCAGCTGCCCGCGGTTTTAGCGATACCCAGATGTTCAAAACATCATAGAGATGACCAAATCCTGCGGTGTTAAAATGCGGATATACAAAATTGTTGAGTGAAATTTACAGAAAAGTATTTTAGATGGGATACTCATCTATTGAAATTATATGATTTTTATAGGCACGAAAATTTGCGAGAAAAGATCTAAGTTTTGAATTTTCAATTATCTCACTGCTTTAAAATTTTACGGGGTGTGCTTCTACCCCATCCTCCTGCTACTGCTCCTGCTCCTCCTCCTGCTCCTCCTCTTCCTCCACCTCCTCCTCCTCCTCCTCTCCCTCTTCCTCCTGGAGGAGGTGGAGGAGGAGGAAGAGGAGGAGGTGGAGGAGGAGGAAGAGGAGGAGGTGGAGGAGGAGGAAGAGGAGGAGGAGGAGGTGGCGGAAGAGGAGGAGGAGGAGGAAGAGGAGGAGGAGGAGGAAGAAGAGGAGGAGAAAGAGGACGAGTAGGAGGAGGAGGAGGAGGTGGAGGAAGAGGAGGAGCAGGAGCAGGAGGAGGAGCAGGAGGAGCAGGAGGAGCAGGGGGAGGAGGAGGAGGAGCAGGAGTAGCACGAAGAGGAGGAGGAGGAGGAGCAGGAGTAGGAGGATGGGGTAGAAGCACACCCCGTAAAATTTTAAAGCAGTGAGATAATTGAAAATTCAAAACTTAGATCTTCCCTCGAAAATTTTCGTGCCTATAAAAATCATATAATTTCAATAGATGAGTATAAAACATTCGTAGCCAGCGACGTGATCTCAGTTACAGTTTGGAATGGCATCGGTAAAAAAGCATCTAGCTGTTTTGAATCTTATTCAATCATCAACACCTAAATTTCGCCAACAAATAATTTTGAATTGCGAATCAGATTTTATAAACACAATCTACGAATGTATTTACAACACTCTGAAAGGAAATATTCCATTGAAAAGGAGTGAAATAAAAAAATTGAAAAAGTTCAAAAAAATATTAAGGAAAATATGCCGATGCGATGGTGGGTTAAAAGAGAAAAGGAAAATAATTGAACAATCTGGAGGTAATTTTTTGCCGGATTTACTCCGTCCGATTGTCAAAGCAGGAGAAAAACAATTTCTTTAATGAAATTTACGAAAAGGTGATGACTGTGAGAGAGAAAAACTTTTTTCAGTAATTTTTGAATAACAGATAAAGAAAACT
>CM055406.1:106409136-106425962 GCA_029228625.1 Pseudolycoriella hygida | reverse complement strand
GAATCACGTGAAATACGTGATTTCATTTTCATAACGAACGATCGTTGAAGCACACAGCAATAGTACCAGCTGATTAGCACCAAACGTCAGCAGTCAGAACAGTGTTGTCATCCGAAAATTTTTCTTTGACTTTCGAAATTTCGAAGTGTTTGAATTTCGAGCGCGCAACAAATATGAACGAAATGGAAATTGAAAACGAATTGGACATGGTCACTGAGGAGGGTTCCCCACTGACACCTTTTCAAGAAAGCATTCTGCTGGTTGAAGTGAACGATGAGAAAAACAACCTAGTTCAAAAAGATGATGTCAAAATGGAACAAAAATTTGAAAAACCGCTGCCCCCTGCTTGATCGAGGTCAAATTTAGGTATGTTGGAGCGACTGTGTCCACCACTGTGACGTCCCATGTAAGGGATCTTCCGTGGCTCCAAGGTTAGCTTGTTATTCCGTCGGATCTCTTGCCGCTCTTGCGGTTCGAGAGAGTTTGGAACTCCAGCTGAGGTTAGAGCCATGGAAAATATTTTATTTATTTCAGCATGTCTGGAGTATATACACTTAGTTTTATTTCAAACCAAGCCATGGTGTCCGTTATTTTTTACTACTTCGCCACATCTGCAGGTGTGAGAAGTAAACCCAATTGGGGGGAACGAACTGCTTGTAGCCACTTTGGCGATGGTTTAGTGGATGACGCAAGCAGTCGTGCCCTATCAATTGGACCACTAGAAGACAGCAACTCGTCATGAATGCTTTTTACTTTTAGGGAGTGCCAGTTTGATTGTGACATTAATAAAGAAGATATCGAGCCTTATTGTTACACATATTATCACGCGACAACGAAAATACATTGAACACGAAATAAATTTAAAAAAAACACAAACCTCAAACGTTTTCGGAATCAATGATTCCATCCACGGGAGACGATACACTGAATCGATGAGAGACTGCATCATCCGAATTCTTCTAAATTATCGTGTTTGATAACACAGACACTTGTCGAAAACAACCGGATTTAAACAAAATAAATCCAATAAACAATTATTCACAGTATCGTCATAAGGACAGTATGCTGCTTCGTTATTGTTCACCTGTTACCTGTTCAAATACAAAATTTGAACAGCTCACTACACAGTGGCGGCGGTCGAATGTTCATTAAATTATCGTTCTTATGTTTATCTATGTAAAATGACTCCCAAGCGTCTAAATATTTTTCTTTATCAGTTCACTTTTCGATTCGATCACTTTATGCGACGGATTGTCTAACACATGTTTGGCCACGGCTGAACGTTCGTCCTTATTCGCAATGGCCTTCATATGCTCTTTCCAACGAACTCGACAAGAGCGACACGTTTGGCCAACATAGAAAGCATTGCAAGTTTCACAAAACATTTTATAAATGCCTGGTTTATTCGACTTTTCCGTTTTGTCCTTGTTGTTACACAGGACATTCTTGATTTTGTTATCACTCGCGTACGCGGTTGAAATGTTTACCGATTTTAAAACGTTCTTTATTCTGTTCGTAAGGGGTGGGAAATACGATAATCTCACCCACCCTACTGGCTTCTCTTTTATTCGTTTCAAAGTCGTGTGGTTCTTGATGAAAAGTGACTTCTTTTGCTTGCGAATGACATCTTCAATTAACGACGCATCGTAGCCATTCATCTTCGCGATATGGAAGATTTTAGCCGTTTCTTCTTTTCTATCAACCTCCGACATCGGTACGTTCAGCATTCTATATACCATCGAATTGAATGACGCCATCTTCTGTTGGAAACAGTGGTACGAGTCAGACGTAATAAACCGATCGGTGCACGTTTTCTTCCGGTAAACTTTGAAATGCAGTTTTTTGTCATTCTTTCTCGTCACCAATAAATACAAAAATGCAATCGATCCATCCATCTCTTTCTCCACGGTGAATTTTATTTGGTTCGGGTACACGGCATTCAAATGGTTGAGGATCGATTCGACTTCATTTTTCTTAACGATCGCGAAAATGTCATCAATGTACCTTAACCAAACTCTAGGGAACCACTTTTCCTTCGAAATTTTCTTTTCGAGGTGACCCAGAAAAATGTCAGATGCTACGAATGGAGCTAGTGAATTTCCCATCGCTAGCCCTTCTGTCTGGTCATAGAATCTTCCTTCAAATTGAAAGAAACAATTTCTCGTGTTCAACTTGAGGAGTTCCATGTACATTTCTTTCAATTCAATGTCGACATTGTTTTCGATCAACCATTGCTCTAATAACTTTTCAGCTTCTTTCACCGGGACGCTGGGATATAACGAAACAACGTCGAACGATATCATCACTTCGTCATCGGCGATTTTAACATCAGACAATTTTTTAGCAAATTCAACTGCATTCTTCACTGAGAAACTGAACGGCGCTGGAATCTTCTTAAATTGCTTCAACAACCATTTTGCTACTTTCTCGTTGAGTGCGTTCGTATTTGCTGAAATCGGCCGGACTTTGGGAGATGAATCTGATTCTGGTTTGTGTCCTTTATACAAGACATACAACTTCGGGACGCACGGATTATGAACAAGCAAATTATATTTTACTCTCTTGCTGAGCAGATTTTTGTATCTGTTCAACATGTTGGACGTGGTTCTTTTCCAGCCTTCTAAAGGGCAGCGAATTTCAACGTAAGGACCTTCTGCTAAGAGTCGGTTCGCACGTTCGGATATTCGCTTTTGTCCATTATCACTAACGAATTACCTTTGTCAGCCTTCGAGTACACGCAACCTTTCTCTGACAAGCTCTTCAGAATTAGTTGCGTTTTCTTCACTGAAGATAATTCTTCCGGTTTCCACCTTTCAAAAATATCCTTCACTTCATTTTTCACCATAATTTTATGTTCATTCGGCACGTTTTTTAAACCATTCTTCACATCCATGTCTGTTACAACCTCCATCACGATATCGTTTCGAACACTCTTTACCGGCGGAAGCGCGAAATTCAAACCTTTGTTCAAGAGTTTCAGCTCTTCTTCTGTAAAATCAACCGACGACCGGTTTTTAATGTAATCTTTCACAATCTCTGGTTCAAACATTCGGCACTTCACATTCGCTCGTTCACGTAACCGTTTGTTTAAATTTTTAAAAGTTAAAATTTTGTTTAAATCCGGTTGTTTTCGACAAGTGTCTGTGTTATCAGACACGATAATTTAGAAGAATTCGGATGATGCAGTCTCTCATCGCTTCAGTGTATCGTCTCCCGTGGATGGAATCATTGATTCCGAAAACGTTTGAGGTTTGTGTTTTTTTTAAATTTATTTCGTGTTCAATGTATTTTCGTTGTCGCGTGATAATATGTGTAACAATAAGGCTCGATATCTTCGTTATTAATTTATCAAGTTGCACAGTGCTCGAACATTAATGCATTGTTTTTCAAATAATTTTTTTGTGAAATAATCGTTGATTTTGATTGTGACATTTTGTTGATGGTGGTATTCGGTGTCAGATCATCCGGATAGTTCTCAATGTAGGATCGTAGGTGCTGGTTGAATATGGATAATTTTAGTTTTCTCAGCATTTCATTTGGAAGCCTCTCTGATTGGAACACAGAGGAAAAATAGGTTGGATGTGCCAAATCTACCAAGTTTCTGACTCCTAGACCCGATGATAATATGGGAAGCGACGCCTGAGTCCAAGATGTCTCTGTCATTTTGTTGTTCGTAATAACTTCCAACGTAAGACGGTACATATCATCAATTTTTTACAGCAGAGTTGGATGTGTGAAAGTCGGACTCGACCGCAACAAGTACAGAAACTTGGGTGATGATAGAGAACATCGCATGACGCGTAAAGCAGGATGAGTGTCAAGCAACGCGAGCCGATCACACATCAGTTTGACATTTAGGGCTCGGAACAGATCAACTTCAGATTGATCTGAATTTGAAAACAGAAATATCTGATCTGATCTGATCTGGTTGTATTCTTATCCGAATTGATCTGACCTGATGTGATCTGCTTCGATTGTCGATCTGATCTGATCTGATCTGATTGTCTTATAATCCGATCTGATCTGATTTGATCTGAAAATTTTATTGGACCCGTACGAAGTACAAAGGTCCTATACGTTTACTACAAACAATTTTATTGTAACATGGGGTAGATCGAGGTGGGAGAGGGGGGATGCATCTATTATCGTCTAGAGATGACGAATCAGCAACAAAAAAATGTCCGTCTGTCTCTGCGTCCGTCTCCACTTTTTTTTCCAAACGGCTCAACCGATCACCCTAAACTCTTTTTTCCCTGAAAGGTACATGCCTCACATGATTCAAGTTCAAAGATGAGCAAAATCGATGAAGAGGTTCCGGAGATATGGTCGAGGAAGTGACCAAAAACATGGTTTTTCGAAGGTCGGTGAAGCTTTTTCGCAAATATCTCAGCAAGTATAGCACGGAAATTCCTCATTTTGGTGTCAAATCGAAGCATTTGATGTCACAAAACTGGGAAAAATTTTTTGTGGGAATCGGTACAGGGGTCTGGGCACTGGGACCAATGGAATGGTGGAAGTGGGAGATTCTTGCCCATATACGAAAACAGTTTTTCGTCTATATTTCCTTAACTATGCAATATGGAGCTTTACTGTCAAAGGCAAAGTTGTTGAGAATTATATTCAAGCGAACACGTGTTTCTGGGTTTTGTGGAAATATGGCCCAATCCTAGTATATGACCACTTCCATAATTGGGCAGTTGAGCCGTTTGGAAAAAAAGTGGAGACGGACAGACAGAGGGGCAGACGGACATTTGGACAGATGGACATTTTTTTTATTGCTAGACGATAATAGATGGATCATCCTAACTCCCACCTCGATCTACTCCATGTTATAATAAAATTGTTTGTAGTAAATGTATAGGACCTTTGAACTTCGTACGGGTCCAATAAATGAATAACACTTGTTATGAAACATAACACGAATCAATTATTTTGTGCGTAAAATTTGCAGCGCAGAAACCATTTTCTTCTTGCAAAAGGAATAATTTTGCTGTTGAAGAAAAGATGTAAAGTCTTACACTGACCCGAACTAAATGTATTCATTCGTTTTGAAAAGCCCCGCTAAAACTGAAAGTTGATTTCATGACAAGAATCGAACGTAGATGACGTTAACGGCGTTTTATTGTTAAGAAAACATTTTTTATACTTATGACGTTGCTCACTAGACCCGTACGAAGAACGAAGTTCTTCGAAAAGGGCTCTTATGCGTTTACCACGACGTTTGTAACCACCCCAATTTCGACCGGGGAGTAGGTGGGGAGCATCGACCATGGTCCTTAAATGACGAATCAGCAATAAAAAAAAATGTCCGTCCGTCTGTCACCGCGATAACTTGAGTAAAACTCAACCGATTTTCAAAAACTTTTTTTTCGGTAATCGAAAAATCTTTTATGGGATTGAATCTGGGCACTGTCGGCCCAAGGGCCGCCGAGCTAGGGCCGCCGAGCTAGGGCCGTTTAGGTGGTTTTTGGTCTTTTGTACATAACTCGAGTAAATCTTTTTCGGTTTTCATACAATTTTTTTTGTTTGAAAGAACTGGGCATGAACGACAAGTTATGGAAGAAACTTTTTTGGATTTGAGTCCTTGGACTTAGCTAGGGCACTAAAACCGAGTCTATGCTAGGGCCATTCGTGTTTTTTCTACATAACTCGAGTAGTTTTTTTCCGATTGTCATAAACTTTTTTTGATTGAAAGATCTGGGCATGGCCGACTTTTTGTAGAAAAAACTTTTTTGATTTTGAGCCCTAGGACTTAGCTAGGGCACTAAGAACGAGTCTCCGCTGGGGCCTTACATTTTTTTGTACATAACTCGAGTATAAATCTCTTCCGATTTTCAAAAAAAAAAAATTTTTCCGAAAGGTCTAGGAATATCTCACATTTTATGGAAGGAAGTATTTTGATAAGATGCCCTTGGACTCAGCCAGGACCCTGAAACTAGGCCCAACGTGTTTTTGTTTACATAAATCGGGCAAATCCTAACCGATTTTGTAAATTCTTTTTCCATTTGAAAGGTAACCGTGTACCGAATTATATTCATAAACGAATTTGGGCATGTACTTGGGGCTCAAGGGGGCCTCTGTTCGGTCCTAAGGTCGGCCCTAACCAAAAAAACATTGTTTTTTCCTATGTTGTAGAGAAAATTGAGGCGAAAATTTTTGTCTAGTTGGAGATCAATTTTGTGCTTTCGGGAGGGTTCTTTTACATCGTTTCTTCGGACGGGTTTTTCAATATTGCCCTATCGGTAATTTCCAATACAACTTAATGTGGACGTAATTTCATACTTTCATAATTTCATACATCTTTTCGTAACATCAACTCTGTTTGCCACATCTATTTTGATACGTACGGGTCCCTTCATATGTTTTTGAATGCATTTGTAGACCAGCTGGTCAAATGAAAAGTTGCACAAGCTAAGGATTCGGTCACTGTAATCAAAAAATCTTTTATGGGATTGAATCTGGGCACTGTCGGCCTAAGAGCCGCCGAGCTAGGGCCGTTTAAGTGGTTTTTGGTCTTTTGTATATAACTCGAGTAAATCTTTTCCGGTTTTCATACATTTTTTTTTTGTTTGAAAGAACTGGGCACGGCCGAAAATTTATGGAAGAAACTTTTCCAAATTTTGAGTCCCTGGACTTAGCTAGGGCACTAAAACCGAGTCTATGCTAGGGCCATTCGTGTTTTTTCTTCATAACTCGAGTAAATCTTTTTCGATTGTCACAAACTTTTTTGTTTGAAAGATCTGGGCATGGGCCTGTAATTTATTGAAGAAACTTTTTGGGTTTGAATCCTTGGACTTAGCTAGGGCACTAAAAACGAGTCTCTGCTAAGGCCATATGCGTTTTTTGTATATCATCATCATCTAAGTCCTACTCCACGGGGGAGCATAAAGCATCCACAAATTGTCGCCATCGTACTCGGTTGTTAGCTAGAGCCTTCACTTCATTCCATTCTTTGTTTCCAGCTCTCGCTTCATCGACGACTGTTGTTTTCCACGTTTGCTTTGGACGAACTCTTTTTCGTGTTCCCTGCGGATTCCAGTTTTCGCGATATCACCAACAGGTCTCCTTAAAGTGAGGCCGATCCAATTCCACTTTCGACGTATAATCAATGGTTGCATTTGCTCACACCTGGTTATACTCCACAACTCTTCATTGCTGATAGTTTCTGGCCAACGTATTTCCAGTATGCGTCTGAGGCACCTGTTGACGAAAACTTGGATTTTATTCACGATGTTCGATGTCATTTTCCAACTTTCACAACCGTCCAGCAATACTGATAGATTGATAGATAGATGAAGGTGTGAGGGGGTCCTGTTGTTTCCAACAGGACAGGAACCTCGACACAATGTCCTTTGTTCCGCTACCCCCCTTTTCTTCGTTTATTGTGCAACGTAGGCGTTTAAAACAATTTACAAAGAAATACATAAAGATTTTAGTTCAAGTGTTGAGTAAAAAATGGGTGCGTGTTATCATTTGTCGTTGTTCGAGATATTTGAATCGTCCTCAGTTCTGCTGCAGATACTTCGTCAGGAATTTTCTTTATCGTCACATCATTGAATCCTACATACGTTGTTGGTTTTTTGTGATGAGGTGGGGTGGAGCAGGGGGCTAAATTACCAGTCCAGTCTTTTGGTTTTTCTTATAAAATTGGCCAATTCCTGGGCCTTCAATTTGTCTATGGTAAGGTCAGGGAGACTTAGTTCTGGTTTGTCCAGGATTATTTGCCTGCTTCTTCTATACTTGGGACATTCACTGATCATGTGATATCCAGTTTCTTCACCATGACCGCATGCGCACCGAGGGTCTTCTGAGCAGATTATGATGTTTGTTGAGCCTACAGCGTCCTGTGAGTACTTCAACTACTCTCTTCATATTTGGCCTATCAGCAAGTCGTAGAAGATGTATCACCACAATTGTTGAGTATTGTTTAAAAATTAATGGGGTGTGACTAAATGATTTATTACCTGGTGAGGGGTGATAACAATGGAGGGGTGAAATTAATGGGTTTTGATCACTTTTCTTCAGTATGGAGAGGTGGTGACAATAGGGGTAGTTGACATTAACGGTCTGTGGGTAAATAATTTATTACCTTCGGGATGGTGGTAACAATGGTCCACATTCAGATTAATGGTCTGGCTAAATATTTTATTACCTACGGGATGATGATAACAATGGGTCTAATTCAGATTATAAGGGATTTTGTCAAAAATGTTACACCCCTTACCGCTGAATTCTATAGGAATTTTAGATATCGGTTTATAAAAATGATATCTTTACATTGATCGTGTTTGTTGCATGCAAAATTTGCAGCCCTGATTTGTACAGCTTCAAATGTAAGTTTTCTGCAACCTCAATTTTTTCATTCCGCGCTTTACCACTCTCCAGGGCCTTTTTCACGGTCGAGACCATGTCTACCGCTTTTCCTATTTCTGTTGCATCCATACACACTTCACCAGTGTTTGATAGTTCGGTTAATAAAGTTGTGAGGAACGGTTTAATGTAACTGGTTTTCGGTAGACGAATAACACGAGGTTTTTTCTTTTCAGCCTTTTTGAGAGTAGACTCTGGTTCCTTATTTTCCATATCATCGGGTAAATTCTGCGCTGTAGTCACACTTTTTGTAGAGACGGGCGTTCTTTGGTTTCTGAGAGTAGAATTTTATTCCTCATGCTTCCCCACACCGGGTACATTCTTCTTCGTTGCTGTTACGTTGCGGTCCGAGCGAAGCGAGATATTCACTTAATATAATGAACGATGAACTATCAAATTGAACAGTTTTTATATGAAAAAAAAAAAATAAATAAAACAGTGAATCCGCTTTTTCTACAGAATACAGTGAATTTACAATAATTAATATAAATCGAAAAATATTGCTGTTGATATAAATGAAAAGAATTTTAAAAATCTAAATAGTCTAAATTCATGTAATCATTATTCGAATGAACAAAGAAGTTAAATGATTGAAATTCATAAAGTATTTCACTTTTCTTTGATCGTGTACTATCAATAGATGATATGGAGTTTGATCGATCGATATCATCGATATCGCTCCATATCATCATTGAACAAAGAAGTTTCCAACAAATGTTAACTTTCATACTTACTCCCTTCCCTCGAAGTTATGGTTTCATATTTTCGCTTTCACCCCGTGGTATGAAGTTTGTTATTTTCGTTGTTCTTTCGGCGCAGCTGATAAAAACTATTTTCAATAAATAATGATCTTCCTCTGGCCTTCTCCTATCAACGAAAAATTATTCGAAATACATATTTTCGAGTAAGAATCGATTTAATTGAGAAATGCATGGAGAATGTCTCCATATGAATTTTAAATCTTATTATATGGCTACTGTCACTGCCACCATGCCAAGACAACTATGAAATGAAAATATTCAATTTCATTTGTTTCACTTGGTATTTAATTGAATGAAATATAGTTCTAAAAATAAACTGAACAGCGTTCTTGTAGTAGGGTATCTTCTCTTCATTATAATGAAAAAGTAAAAAATCAGTCAAGGAATCTGACCCACCCAAAAGGTGGAACCTAGTTCTATTCCAGGTTTGAAGGCCAGGCCATATGCACTATTATTTACTGGATATTTTCGTGGTGAGAGCGGCACACAAATCGAATGTCACATTTTCTTCCGAATGGTGTAATACAATTGTATGTCAAATTGTGGCTGAAAAATCGGCTTCATAAAAAGTTTGACACTTTGAATCGAGGCGCGATACTTTTTGTTTACGAGAAGGAAGTCTCGCGAATCTACGGAAATAGTGCAAATTAATTAACGAAAGCGAATTAAAACAGTTAAATAAACGATGGTGTATCGAACTACTATAAAGTTTGAATGAAAAGTGAAGAGTAATTTGTGAAAATTCGTTTGGAAAATTCAGATCGAAAGAGACGCACCTCAAAGCTTATGAATGAAAAAACCGGCCATATTGTATACGGCTAAACAGTGCAGAAGTTTTCATTAATTTTTCAATTGTGTGATGAATAGTTGAGTACGAAACACGAATAGTGAAGTCTATCAGTTCGTGTAATAGTACAGAAGAAATTTAATAACAGCTTAGATACGTGAATCACGTGAAATACGTGATTTCATTTTCATAACGAACGATCGTTGAAGCACACAGCAATAGTACCAGCTGATTAGCACCAAACGTCAGCAGTCAGAACAGTGTTGTCATCCGAAAATTTTTCTTTGACTTTCGAAATTTCGAAGTGTTTGAATTTCGAGCGCGCAACAAATATGAACGAAATGGAAATTGAAAACGAATTGGACATGGTCACTGAGGAGGGTTCCCCACTGACACCTTTTCAAGAAAGCATTCTGCTGGTTGAAGTGAACGATGAGAAAAACAACCTAGTTCAAAAAGATGATGTCAAAATGGAACAAAAATTTGAAAAACCGCTGCCCCCTGCTTGATCGAGGTCAAATTTAGGTATGTTGGAGCGACTGTGTCCACCACTGTGACGTCCCATGTAAGGGATCTTCCGTGGCTCCAAGGTTAGCTTGTTATTCCGTCGGATCTCTTGCCGCTCTTGCGGTTCGAGAGAGTTTGGAACTCCAGCTGAGGTTAGAGCCATGGAAAATATTTTATTTATTTCAGCATGTCTGGAGTATATACACTTAGTTTTATTTCAAACCAAGCCATGGTGTCCGTTATTTTTTACTACTTCGCCACATCTGCAGGTGTGAGAAGTAAACCCAATTGGGGGGAACGAACTGCTTGTAGCCACTTTGGCGATGGTTTAGTGGATGACGCAAGCAGTCGTGCCCTATCAATTGGACCACTAGAAGACAGCAACTCGTCATGAATGCTTTTTACTTTTAGGGAGTGCCAGTTTGATTGTGACATTAATAAAGAAGATATCGAGCCTTATTGTTACACATATTATCACGCGACAACGAAAATACATTGAACACGAAATAAATTTAAAAAAAACACAAACCTCAAACGTTTTCGGAATCAATGATTCCATCCACGGGAGACGATACACTGAATCGATGAGAGACTGCATCATCCGAATTCTTCTAAATTATCGTGTTTGATAACACAGACACTTGTCGAAAACAACCGGATTTAAACAAAATAAATCCAATAAACAATTATTCACAGTATCGTCATAAGGACAGTATGCTGCTTCGTTATTGTTCACCTGTTACCTGTTCAAATACAAAATTTGAACAGCTCACTACACAGTGGCGGCGGTCGAATGTTCATTAAATTATCGTTCTTATGTTTATCTATGTAAAATGACTCCCAAGCGTCTAAATATTTTTCTTTATCAGTTCACTTTTCGATTCGATCACTTTATGCGACGGATTGTCTAACACATGTTTGGCCACGGCTGAACGTTCGTCCTTATTCGCAATGGCCTTCATATGCTCTTTCCAACGAACTCGACAAGAGCGACACGTTTGGCCAACATAGAAAGCATTGCAAGTTTCACAAAACATTTTATAAATGCCTGGTTTATTCGACTTTTCCGTTTTGTCCTTGTTGTTACACAGGACATTCTTGATTTTGTTATCACTCGCGTACGCGGTTGAAATGTTTACCGATTTTAAAACGTTCTTTATTCTGTTCGTAAGGGGTGGGAAATACGATAATCTCACCCACCCTACTGGCTTCTCTTTTATTCGTTTCAAAGTCGTGTGGTTCTTGATGAAAAGTGACTTCTTTTGCTTGCGAATGACATCTTCAATTAACGACGCATCGTAGCCATTCATCTTCGCGATATGGAAGATTTTAGCCGTTTCTTCTTTTCTATCAACCTCCGACATCGGTACGTTCAGCATTCTATATACCATCGAATTGAATGACGCCATCTTCTGTTGGAAACAGTGGTACGAGTCAGACGTAATAAACCGATCGGTGCACGTTTTCTTCCGGTAAACTTTGAAATGCAGTTTTTTGTCATTCTTTCTCGTCACCAATAAATACAAAAATGCAATCGATCCATCCATCTCTTTCTCCACGGTGAATTTTATTTGGTTCGGGTACACGGCATTCAAATGGTTGAGGATCGATTCGACTTCATTTTTCTTAACGATCGCGAAAATGTCATCAATGTACCTTAACCAAACTCTAGGGAACCACTTTTCCTTCGAGATTTTCTTTTCGAGGTGACCCAGAAAAATGTCAGATGCTACGAATGGAGCTAGTGAATTTCCCATCGCTAGCCCTTCTGTCTGGTCATAGAATCTTCCTTCAAATTGAAAGAAACAATTTCTCGTGTTCAACTTGAGGAGTTCCATGTACATTTCTTTCAATTCAGCGTCTACATTGTTTTCGGTCAACCATTGCTCTAATAACTTTTCAGCTTCTTTCACCGGGACGCTGGGATATAACGAAACAACGTCGAACGATATCATCACTTCGTCATCGGCGATTTTAACATCAGACAATTTTTTAGCACATTCAACTGCATTCTTCACTGAGAAACTGAACGGTGCTGGAATCTTCTTAAATTGCTTCAACAACCATTTTGCTACTTTCTCGTTGGGTGCGTTCGTATTTGCTGAAATCGGCCGGACTTTGGGAGATGAATCTGATTCTGGTTTGTGTCCTTTATACAAGACATACAACTTCGGGACGCACGGATTATGAACAAGCAAATTATATTTTACTCTCTTGCTGAGCAGATTTTTGTATCTGTTCAACATGTTGGACGTGGTTCTTTTCCAGCCTTCTAAAGGGCAGCGAATTTCAACGTAAGGACCTTCTGCTAAGAGTCGGTTCGCACGTTCGGAATATTCGCTTTTGTCCATTATCACTAACGAATTACCTTTGTCAGCCTTCGAGTACACGTAACCTTTCTCTGACAAGCTCTTCAGAATTAGTTGCGTTTTCTTCACTGAAGATAATTCTTCCGGTTTCCACTTTTCAAAAATATCCTTCACTTCATTTTTCACCATAATTTTATGTTCATTCGGCACGTTTTTTAAACCATTCTTCACATCCATGTCTGTTACAACCTCCATCACGATATCGTTTCGAACACTCTTTACCGGCGGAAGCGCGAAATTCAAACCTTTGTTCAAGAGTTTCAGCTCTTCTTCTGTAAAATCAACCGACGACCGGTTTTTAATGTAATCTTTCACAATCTCTGGTTCAAACATTCGGCACTTCACATTCGCTCGTTCACGTAACCGTTTGTTTAAATTTTTAAAAGTTAAAATTTTGTTTAAATCCGGTTGTTTTCGACAAGTGTCTGTGTTATCAGACACGATAATTTAGAAGAATTCGGATGATGCAGTCTCTCATCGCTTCAGTGTATCGTCTCCCGTGGATGGAATCATTGATTCCGAAAACGTTTGAGGTTTGTGTTTTTTTTAAATTTATTTCGTGTTCAATGTATTTTCGTTGTCGCGTGATAATATGTGTAACAATAAGGCTCGATATCTTCGTTATTAATTTATCAAGTTGCACAGTGCTCGAACATTAATGCATTGTTTTTCAAATAATTTTTTTGTGAAATAATCGTTGATTTTGATTGTGACATTTTGTTGATGGTGGTATTCGGTGTCAGATCATCCGGATAGTTCTCAATGTAGGATCGTAGGTGCTGGTTGAATATGGATAATTTTAGTTTTCTCAGCATTTCATTTGGAAGCCTCTCTGATTGGAACACAGAGGAAAAATAGGTTGGATGTGCCAAATCTACCAAGTTTCTGACTCCTAGACCCGATGATAATATGGGAAGCGACGCCTGAGTCCAAGATGTCTCTGTCATTTTGTTGTTCGTAATAACTTCCAACGTAAGACGGTACATATCATCAATTTTTTACAGCAGAGTTGGATGTGTGAAAGTCGGACTCGACCGCAACAAGTACAGAAACTTGGGTGATGATAGAGAACATCGCATGACGCGTAAAGCAGGATGAGTGTCAAGCAACGCGAGCCGATCACACATCAGTTTGACATTTAGGGCTCGGAACAGATCAACTTCAGATTGATCTGAATTTGAAAACAGAAATATCTGATCTGATCTGATCTGGTTGTATTCTTATCCGAATTGATCTGACCTGATGTGATCTGCTTCGATTGTCGATCTGATCTGATCTGATCTGATTGTCTTATAATCCGATCTGATCTGATTTGATCTGAAAATTTTATTGGACCCGTACGAAGTACAAAGGTCCTATACGTTTACTACAAACAATTTTATTGTAACATGGGGTAGATCGAGGTGGGAGAGGGGGGATGCATCTATTATCGTCTAGAGATGACGAATCAGCAACAAAAAAATGTCCGTCTGTCTCTGCGTCCGTCTCCACTTTTTTTTCCAAACGGCTCAACCGATCACCCTAAACTCTTTTTTCCCTGAAAGGTACATGCCTCACATGATTCAAGTTCAAAGATGAGCAAAATCGATGAAGAGGTTCCGGAGATATGGTCGAGGAAGTGACCAAAAACATGGTTTTTCGAAGGTCGGTGAAGCTTTTTCGCAAATATCTCAGCAAGTATAGCACGGAAATTCCTCATTTTGGTGTCAAATCGAAGCATTTGATGTCACAAAACTGGGAAAAATTTTTTGTGGGAATCGGTACAGGGGTCTGGGCACTGGGACCAATGGAATGGTGGAAGTGGGAGATTCTTGCCCATATACGAAAACAGTTTTTCGTCTATATTTCCTTAACTATGCAATATGGAGCTTTACTGTCAAAGGCAAAGTTGTTGAGAATTATATTCAAGCGAACACGTGTTTCTGGGTTTTGTGGAAATATGGCCCAATCCTAGTATATGACCACTTCCATAATTGGGCAGTTGAGCCGTTTGGAAAAAAAGTGGAGACGGACAGACAGAGGGGCAGACGGACATTTGGACAGATGGACATTTTTTTTATTGCTAGACGATAATAGATGGATCATCCTAACTCCCACCTCGATCTACTCCATGTTATAATAAAATTGTTTGTAGTAAATGTATAGGACCTTTGAACTTCGTACGGGTCCAATAAATGAATAACACTTGTTATGAAACATAACACGAATCAATTATTTTGTGCGTAAAATTTGCAGCGCAGAAACCATTTTCTTCTTGCAAAAGGAATAATTTTGCTGTTGAAGAAAAGATGTAAAGTCTTACACTGACCCGAACTAAATGTATTCATTCGTTTTGAAAAGCCCCGCTAAAACTGAAAGTTGATTTCATGACAAGAATCGAACGTAGATGACGTTAACGGCGTTTTATTGTTAAGAAAACATTTTTTATACTTATGACGTTGCTCACTAGACCCGTACGAAGAACGAAGTTCTTCGAAAAGGGCTCTTATGCGTTTACCACGACGTTTGTAACCACCCCAATTTCGACCGGGGAGTAGGTGGGGAGCATCGACCATGGTCCTTAAATGACGAATCAGCAATAAAAAAAAATGTCCGTCCGTCTGTCACCGCGATAACTTGAGTAAAACTCAACCGATTTTCAAAAACTTTTTTTTCGGTAATCGAAAAATCTTTTATGGGATTGAATCTGGGCACTGTCGGCCCAAGGGCCGCCGAGCTAGGGCCGTTTAGGTGGTTTTTGGTCTTTTGTACATAACTCGAGTAAATCTTTTTCGGTTTTCATACAATTTTTTTTGTTTGAAAGAACTGGGCATGAACGACAAGTTATGGAAGAAACTTTTTTGGATTTGAGTCCTTGGACTTAGCTAGGGCACTAAAACCGAGTCTATGCTAGGGCCATTCGTGTTTTTTCTACATAACTCGAGTAGTTTTTTTCCGATTGTCATAAACTTTTTTTGATTGAAAGATCTGGGCATGGCCGACTTTTTGTAGAAAAAACTTTTTTGATTTTGAGCCCTAGGACTTAGCTAGGGCACTAAGAACGAGTCTCCGCTGGGGCCTTACATTTTTTTGTACATAACTCGAGTATAAATCTCTTCCGATTTTCAAAAAAAAAAAATTTTTCCGAAAGGTCTAGGAATATCTCACATTTTATGGAAGGAAGTATTTTGATAAGATGCCCTTGGACTCAGCCAGGACCCTGAAACTAGGCCCAACGTGTTTTTGTTTACATAAATCGGGCAAATCCTAACCGATTTTGTAAATTCTTTTTCCATTTGAAAGGTAACCGTGTACCGAATTATATTCATAAACGAATTTGGGCATGTACTTGGGGCTCAAGGGGGCCTCTGTTCGGTCCTAAGGTCGGCCCTAACCAAAAAAACATTGTTTTTTCCTATGTTGTAGAGAAAATTGAGGCGAAAATTTTTGTCTAGTTGGAGATCAATTTTGTGCTTTCGGGAGGGTTCTTTTACATCGTTTCTTCGGACGGGTTTTTCAATATTGCCCTATCGGTAATTTCCAATACAACTTAATGTGGACGTAATTTCATACTTTCATAATTTCATACATCTTTTCGTAACATCAACTCTGTTTGCCACATCTATTTTGATACGTACGGGTCCCTTCATATGTTTTTGAATGCATTTGTAGACCAGCTGGTCAAATGAAAAGTTGCACAAGCTAAGGATTCGGTCACTGTAATCAAAAAATCTTTTATGGGATTGAATCTGGGCACTGTCGGCCTAAGAGCCGCCGAGCTAGGGCCGTTTAAGTGGTTTTTGGTCTTTTGTATATAACTCGAGTAAATCTTTTCCGGTTTTCATACATTTTTTTTTTGTTTGAAAGAACTGGGCATGGCCGAAAATTTATGGAAGAAACTTTTCCAAATTTTGAGTCCCTGGACTTAGCTAGGGCACTAAAACCGAGTCTATGCTAGGGCCATTCGTGTTTTTTCTTCATAACTCGAGTAAATCTTTTTCGATTGTCACAAACTTTTTTGTTTGAAAGATCTGGGCATGGGCCTGTAATTTA
>CM055406.1:106358636-106408636 GCA_029228625.1 Pseudolycoriella hygida | reverse complement strand
ACCGTTTTCCACTTCCACCGTATTTCACTTCCCCCTTATTCCACGTTCACCGTATGAAAAGTTCACCGTATTCAACTTTCGCCGTATTCCAAGTTCCCCGTATTCCAAGTTCCCCGTATTCCAAGTTCCCCGTATTCCACTTCCCCCCTGTTCCACGTTCAACGTATGCAACGTTCCCCGTATTCAACTTTCCCCGTATTCCAAGTTCCCCGCATTTTACTTTCCCTGTAACGTTCACCGTATGTAACGTTCACCGTATTTAACGTTCCCCGTATTTCACTTCCCCCGTATTCCACTTCCCCCGTATTCCACTTCCCCCGTATTCCACTTCCCCCATATTCAACGTTCACCGTATTCAACGTTCCCCGCATTTCAAGTTCCCTGTATTCAGTGATGCACTTGCTACGTATTCTACTCTGACACTTCCCCGACCAAATCTCTAAGACGACATCTTGACTGACTTTTGGCCGATTTTCAATTTTCACCCTTTCTTGACCCATAACTCCCTTATTTCAGAACAATATCCCACACCGGAACATGTTTTCTTGACGTTTTAGACCATACCCAACAACATATCAAAAAGTATTTTTTTTTCTTCGCCAGTGTAAACGCAATTAAACGCACATAGACACATAAATAAATAGATAAATAGGCGGACATTAGAGGTTTATAATTAGTAATGGTGTGTTTTTCTCGCTGGGAACAAATTTCGAAAATATAACCAAACATATCCAAAGACCCGTACGTATCAGAATAGATGTAGCAAAGAGACTCGAACGTATCTAAATATACAAATAAGGAAACAATCCAACGTTTTCTGTTCTCTTATAACTGTAAGAATTTCAAAGATCCATAGAAATTACCCAAGGTAATGTCAAAGGCCCTACCGAAGTAAGTCTCAGTCTATTCAAATCTAGAAAAGCTTGCATCCAAGGACTAAGCCATTTTCCCTAAAAACCCTGAAACACGTGTTCTCTAAAATTGAATTCTCTACAACTTTACCTTTGGAAGCAACTTTCTAAGTCTCGTAGTTCTGGAGATCTGGGTCATCCTGGCCAATTATGGAAATGGCCATATACCAGGATTGGACCATATTTCCCCAAAACCCTGAAACACGTGTTCGCTTAAATTTAATTCTCTACAACTTCGCCTTTGGAACCAACTTTATAACTCTCGTAGTTCTGTAGATTCGGGTCATCCTGGCCAATTTTTTTTCGTAATACGCAACTTCAAAACGTAAGACCGAATTACTTAAAACCGTTTTTCATTTTTTTATCGAATGAGCAAGCTGAAAATGTAAGTCCAAAAGAAAAACCAATTTTATATGCTCATTACGATAATTAGTTTTGTCTAATGAATTGAACTCAAAACACATTTCTTCCAACTTTCCTCGACAAAGTCGTCCAAACTTAAAGCAATACTCGTGATTCTGAAGGTGAAATGAGCCACAACTTGAATTTCTACTATCAAAATGTTCGGGGTCTCAAGACGAAAACGGACAAATTCAGATTGCAACTCTTATCGTATTCATACGATGTAATACTACTTAGTGAGACGTGGTTGAGGGATGACATATTTACATCTGAATTGTTCGACAATAGGTACATCGTATACAGGAAAGATCGCGATAACGAGGCAATAAATAAAGATGATGGGGGTGGTTGCGTGATCGCAGTAAAAAAAGAATTCGTTTCGGCGTAAGTTACTAGCTATGAGATTAAGAATGATGTTTAGGTATCAATTGAACAAGTTAACGGAGGTAAAA
Organism: Pseudolycoriella hygida; assembly: GCA_029228625.1. Taxonomy (NCBI): domain Eukaryota; kingdom Metazoa; phylum Arthropoda; class Insecta; order Diptera; family Sciaridae; genus Pseudolycoriella; species Pseudolycoriella hygida. The sequence goes on along the minus strand of CM055406.1, from coordinate 106,406,871 downwards.
CTTATTTTAACGTGAAGTATCTATGTCGAGCTGGGGAGTAGTCTGAGCACCAAAAGATTGTTGAAAACGTCATGTCCTCGAACGTCAATGATTCATTTATTCTGACAGGTGATTATAATTTGAGTGATAGCGTAACTTGGTGGAATGACTCGATTACGGGTAATTGCTTTGCGACAAGGGCTCTATTCCAAATGCATTGTTGGATACTCTGTGTCTTTGTAGTTCAAATCTGCTTAATGTGACTTAAGTATCGGTAGGACGTTGGACTTGATCATTTCTACGCTTGAGCCACACCGTGCGACAAAATGATGCACTCGTAACTGAAGACGGCTATCACACTGCGCTTAGTGTAAATGTGAACTTGTCGAAGCTTAAATTTTTAATGGAAAAGAGTGAATTTTTATAAAGCAAATTACGTTCAATTTGACAGAGATCTAAAGGAAATCGACTGGCGTGGGGAGCTTGAGGGCTTAGATATTGACGGTGCAGTAGATAAGCTTTATTCTACTCTTGAACCGTTTATTGAAACGATTCCAAAAATCGCTTTTCCATCTAGAGAATATCCTGTGTACTATTCCCAGAAGCTAATATCATTGATCAGGAGAAAAGACAATTTAAGAATCAAGATAAAAAACGAAAATTGTGCGGCTGTGAAAGCTAGTCTCAAGGTAGAGTTCTCAGACCTTCGAAAGTCAGTTAAGGTGGATATGAAAAAATGTTTCAATGATTATGTGAAAGACTGTGAAGTTAAGATCAAATCTAATACGAAATGCTTTTACGAAATCATTGAGAAAAACAAATTCGTCCAAATAGTATGATGTACTTAAACGATGAAGCTCGTGACAGAGTTTCAGTGTGCAACTTGTTCGCAAAATACTTTAACTCAGTGTATAACCTTGTCATATGTCCGAACGAAGAACTTATTTTTGATCCATTTAGTCATCAGATGCCATTGGATATGACATTTACACCAACTGAAGTTGAGAAATCACAACAAAAACCCTTTTTAAAAGGGAAATGTGACGCAAGTCTCTTTGTTTCTTCTTCCAAAACAACTGATATCAACTTTTGTGACGCTTGCAGCTTCGGAACGCAAAAAAATTCTTTTGAAATATTTTCATTTTTGATTAAAAAAATGCGTCACAAATGCCGGACCCCCCTAGTTTTTCCGTTTTTTCAGCTTTCACAATGCAAAAATTTGACTTTATGGGATGTATGGCATATTTTTGTACAGGAAATCATACTTCTGCGTGTGAAAGCGTAGAAAAATTATTACATTGGCGGGTCCGGCATTTGTGACGCATTTTTTTAATCACAAATGAAAATATTTCAAAAGATTTTTTTGCGTTCCGAAGCTGCAAGCGTCACAAAAGTTGATATCAGTTGTTTTGGAAGAAGAAACAAAGAGACTTGCGTCACGTTTCCCTTTTAAAAAGGGTTTTTGTTGTGATTGTAATGTTTTGCATTATTTTGAGCCGCCGCTGCCGCCGAACCGAAGCGCGGCGGTTACTACTTCAATTGGCGAAAATGATCCCCTCAACTTCCTCTACAACATATAAAAAGTTATTTTTTGAGCCGTCGCCGCCGTCAAACCGAAGCGTGGCGGCTACTACTTCCATGGGCGAAAACGATCCCCTCAACTTCCTCTACAACATATTAAAAGTTTTTTTTTGAGCCGCCGCCGCCGCCAAACCGAAGCGCGGTGGCTACTACTTCCATGGGCGAAAATGATCCCCTCAACTTTCTCTACAACATATCAAAAGTTTTTTTTTGATCCCCGCCTATTTTCCGCCGGCGGTCACCCTGATACACTACACACCCAACCCAACAACTTTCCCTTTGACACCAAACCTCTATCTCGAACACACAACCATTGCCTCATACAAAATGTGCTATCATACACACTACACACGCAAACACATACATATGGGCTTTATATGGCGCCTTCTAAGAGCCCTGGCGCCCAAACGAGGCCGGTACCCCCCTTTTTTTAAATCTCATATGACGTAGAATGCCCACCCGAAGGTCACTGCAAAATTTCAAGAAAAGTTATCGAGCCGTTTTCGAGCACGAGCCAAAAAAGTGGTTTTTCATACAACTAACTAACTAACTACCTAACTAACTAACCCACTAAATAACTAACGTGGATGTTTGCATTAACTTTGGCTTCTATGAAACAGCCCTTTTTGTATAGGAAATGATCATTTTCTAAAGGTCGTATCTTCGGATCCACCGAACCGATTTTAATGAGTGAAAAGACATTTCGCCTTAGAATTTTCCGTAGAATCCAGGAAAAATATTTTCCTGTCACTGTCAGACACATTTGTACTTTCCCAGTTCTTTCAAAAACGCCCCTCTGAGACTACAACAAACAGCTGTAACATACAATTTATCAATAGCCTCGATGTTATGGGGTTTTTATATGAAATTATCGTCCACAAACATTCAACGCAGTGGGTCAGATGAAAGCAAAGCCGAAACTACTAAGGGGCATTGTTAACCCTGAAATCTTAAATTCCCACGAACATTTTCAAAAGCAACTAACAGTTTTTACATTTCCACCGTTCACTAGAATCAATATTGTGAATTTTAAAGTGATTTTGTTACTGGCTTAAAATGTGAGAGGATGGTGTACAATGGTGGGTTAAGATTCAGCACTCTGATCAAATGACCTCTTTGTCTCACCTTTGCATTACATGATCTCTCCTGACAATTCCGTTACACACTTTAATTAAAATTTCAGTTTTAAGTAGCGCAACTACATCTTGACATGTTATTATAAATTTACTCAAGCTCTCAAGCTTTTCTGCTTCTCGGTCATATGCCCGCATTGTCTGCATTTATCTGTCAAACAACAGATAATAATCCCAACTTCAATATACTTGCATGTACAACGCATAATGCATTTTGCAACGAATTATTATTGTTATGATTATAAGTGGATGAAGACTTCAACACCAACACTGCTGTGCGAAGCTATTACCCTTAATAATTTTAATGACATGAGAGGGCAATGTACAGTCTGTTCCCAATGTCATTTTCGTCTAATTTTTTTATCAGCAATTAGCTAGAGACAGGTCACTCATAACATAAATATACGAAGTGTTTTATGGTTTCTGCTTCTAATTCAGAAGTTTTGTGGGAGTCGATAAATAAACGAAATGAAACCGTAGGTACACAATATTTTCGGAAGATGTGTTTTATGGTCACTTTCTTAGAGAAACGTATTTCTTGGTTGTGGAATTGGGATGCTTATGCAAGATTTCTGAAAAGGTAATCACTAACTTCGTTTGTCAACTCCAACTTACGATTGTTAGACCTGTTTCGCACTAATCTGAGCAACGCCGTTTTGTCTCCGTTTTGTCCTGCGGCTGGAGAGGTGAGCGGGTTACCCGAATGTATCGAAAAGCCCGTCCCGAACTCGCATCAATTTTATCGTGTTGACGGGCTGCATGTTTTTCAAAATTCAATGGGGTCGGGTTTTTATATACTTATTTGACCTGAAACCCGATAAGTTTTTATATGAAATTATAGTAAAATCTAAATAATGAGAAAGTGGCGCGTGCTAGTAGTGTAGTAGTAGTAGGAATAGTAAAAATGAAGACTATGTGTAAGGAACGGGCAAAATCGCCCACCGAAAACGATAATATCGTGCCAGCGGGCAATATTATCATTTCAGAAATAATAATATCGTGCGAGCGGACGATAATATCGTTTCAAGAATTATAATGTCATGCCACCGGAGGATAATATCGTCAAAGAAACGATAATACCTTCACAGGAACGATAATATCGTGCTCCCGGAAAATAATGTCATCGCACCAACGATAATATCGTGTCAGCGGACGATAATATCGGCAACGGAACGATAATATCGTGTCAGCGGACGATAATATCGGCAACGGAACGATATTATCGTGCCAGGGGACTGTAATAACGTTCCAAGAATGTTAATATCGTCACGAATAATATTATCGTTCCAAGAATTATATTATCGCACCAGCGGGTGATATGGTCTTTATGAGCCAATCAATAACATGTGCATGGCATTCAACCGCTTTTCACTACTGTGGTTTCAAAACATACCGAGGGAATCGTTCAAGATGACTATCAAGAAGTTGAAAATTACGTATAAACTGAATGGTAAGACCAGAATTTCATAATCGATGTCAATATCATCTCATCATTTATACTGAACCTTTGGTTCTCACTCTAATCAGAAGCTGATTAGTCAACTCGGGTCTCACGACTCTCAAATGAAACTCTAAGTCACGCCGACTTGTGCATAAACAGCTAGTCTAGACGACTAGTTTCCACTAATCCTTTTTGTTTCAGGTGGACCATTGACTACACGAGGCGTTGGTACTTGATTGGACTTGACTTAAACTTTTAAATGTATAACTATAAATAAATAAAGAATGACGATGAGTAGTGGTGACTATCGACTCCGACGGGTCGACTGGGTCGGCAGCTCGCTTCCGGATCTACTCATAATTTATGTTTTTTGTTAATACTTAATACTTGTAATTAGTCAGGGGGCTTCGGCCATTGATGAAATGAATAAATAGATAGATAAAATTAAAAAAACTTTTTTAGCACAAGCCCGTGTTAACTATTAGTATGTTAACAGTTTCGTTAAATTACTTATTTTTGCATAATGCTTTTTTTTGCATAAAAAATGATGCTTGTTGCTCTAAGCACGGTTATATGGTTTTTGATAGTTGATGTTATTTCAAGTAGTCTCTTTGTAGTCTCTAGTAGACTCTTTGTGACAGTTTTGTGACATCAAATGCTTTGATTTGACACCAAAATGAGGAATTTCCGTGCTATACTTGCTGAGATATTTGCGAAAAAGCTTCACCGACTTTCGAAAAACCATGTTTTTGGTAACTTCCTCGACCATATCTCCGGAACCTCTTCATCGATTTTGCTCATCTTCGAACTTGAATCATGGGAGGCATGTACCTTTCAGGGAAAAAAGAGTTTAAGGTGATCGGTTGAGCCGTTTGGAAAAAAAAGTGGAGACGGACGGAGAGACAGACGGACATTTTTTTATTGCTGATTCGTCATCTCTAGACGATAATAGATGCATCCCCCCAACGCCCACCTCGATCTACCCCATGTTACAATAAAATTGTTTGTAGTAAACGTATAGGACCTTTGTACTTCGTACGGGTCCAAAAATATTTTTGAATTTTGTTACGTAACATAGGGGGGAGGGGGGGTTCAAGAGATTGTTACGCGGTGTGACACTGAGGGGGGGAGAGGGTCTAAGCCCAAAAATCGTGTTACGTAATTTAGGGAGACAGCCCCCTAGCAAATAGGCTGGCCCAAACGTCGACACGAAAAAATATGTTTTTGCATTGATGTTAAGAAACCGCTGAGCATTGTTGCCCACTACAAGTGTAGATGGGTCCAACCTAGAGCTCTGGGTTGGTCTCTTGGCCGGCTCTAGCACAAAAAAAAATTAGTAAATGATTATGAGTCAGAACTGAAAATAGGTGACTCTGTGTGACTCTTTTAAGCTATAAGACATAGTTTTGACAAATTTCCAGCAAGGCTAAAGTTTCTGATCAATTCTTGAAAGAAGTGTACATTATAAGCGAAGCCCGAGGGACCATTTATTCACGACCTAACATTTTGTAGTTTAAGTTGTGAAACTTCATTTTTGGGAATTTAAAGAAATGGCCTCATGGGCTAATATCAAAAGGAAAATTGACTTTTAATATGATATTTTCAAAAATATTCTTCGCTCTAATGTTGGTTGACAAGTTATGCGCCTAAAAACACCTGAATTCTTCGAATACGAGGCAGAGACTGTCGAACAAATAATTTTGAAGATCACCCAGCCGATTTTTTTTCTTCGAAATTGGCTTAGACGGTCCTCTTCTTTGCTCAAAAACTTATCATATAGACAACTGTTTGAAGTTTAAGTATAAGTTAAAAGTATAGCATAAGTATAAGTATAAGTTAAGTATAAGTTTAGGTATAAGTAACCGAACAATTTTTATAAGTTTTTAAAACCATATCCCGGCGAAGCCCAGGTAAGAATGATAGTTGATACATAAAATTGAGTGTTCTAAGCATCGGCATTCGAAATTCCTTTCCTCATTTGTCATGAATAATGTCCATTTCGTATCCTTTATATTAAGGTTTTTTAAGTTTACATCATAATTCCTTTGCATTCTATAAACGGATGCGTTACTTTGAAGACTTGTGCCCATTTTTGGAAAACATTGGTTGGGACGTATGGACCAGGTGGCTGATTCCAGTAAATTCCATGACAAATTCATCATTTTCCATGCGATGAGTTTATAGGGAGTGTTACTTCGTGTGCTTCAAACAATCGTTATATGGTGGACAGCAGGGTTGCGCTCGCCAATGACATTTGTTAGCGACACTAACGCTAACGCTAATCTCAAAAAATATTAGCGTCGCTAACGTCATTCGCTAATCGAAAAAAAAACGCGCTAATAGCGGTCGCTAATGCTAGCTAAAAAGAACTCGTCGAAGTGAAATGTTTTTCGTTCACTTTCGCCTCACATCTCCATCTTCCAAACAATTGAAATTACGAACAGACCTGAGCGACCGCAAAGTGATGGCTGAGCGAGCGAAAACACCGGTGCGCCGCATGCTAGCTGGCAAGTGGCGACCGAGAAAACATTATGAGATCATGGCCACAAGGTAAGTAAGGGGCAGTGACGCAAGTCTTACACGACACTAAGTTTTTGCCTTTTTTCCTATGCGGTCGTACCCTTCTGTGACTATTTTTTTCGGAAATTACTATGGTTGCACTAGCGTCGCTAGTGGCGACGCTGAAATCCAATTAACGAAAAATTTGGCTAGTCGCTTATTAGCTAACATGATAGAGTATTTTAGTTATTTTGTGCGCAAGAAATAAAAATTAGTTGAATGTCGTTATTATTTTTTCATAAAAGACCCGGTTATAAAAGGCGGTTTACTTTTGTTACAATTTGTAGCATTTCAGCCCACTGTGGCCTGAACAGAATTTCGTTACATTTTTTTTTGCAAAAACGCGTTCTCTTTTATTAAATGAGGTTTTCAAACTCCAAACTATATGATTGTGCCAAAAATTAGCAAGACGAATCGGGCAGATTTTGAAAAGGGTCAGAAAACGTGATGAAAATAAAGGTTTTATAGTAGAAGGTTGCGCAGATTAACGTACAAATCTATCCTATCGCCATTCAAAAGGGTTCATCCATTAAACTAAAGTTGAATACGGAGAAAATGACAGTTATTCTCGTTTCGCCATCCATTTTAAGCAACTATTTACATGAAATTTGAATTTTTTTTATACTTCAGATGGCGATTGTATAGATTTTTGTGGCGCAACCTTCTAATAGGCCTTGCGTGAAAATTACGTTTTTCCGAAGAAATTGTATAAATATGGAACGCGAGTATAAAACAAAATCACAACAAAACCCCTTTTAAAAGGGAAATGTGACGCAAGTCCTTGTCCCTTCTTCCAAAATAACTGATATTAATTTGAGTGACGCTTAACGCTTCGAAACGTAAAAAACACTTTCAAAATATTTTCAAATTTGATTAAAAAATGCGTCACAAATGCCGGACCCACCAGTGTTACAGTTTTTCTCTTCTTTCAGATTTATACGCAAAAATTTGACTTCCTGTACAAAAATACTACATACATCCACGCGCACTCCCAAAATGTGGAAGAAACCCGAAGAGATACATTCCTGCATGCAAGTCAAATTTTTGTGGTGTGAAAGCTGAAAGAACAGAAAAACAATAACACTGGTGGGTCTGGCATTTGTGACGCATTTTTTTAATCAAATGTGAAAACATTTTGAAAGTTTTTTTTGCGTTTTGCGAAGTGTTCAGCGTCACCCAAATTGATATCAGTTGTTTTGGAAGAAGGGACAAGGACTTGCGTCACATTTCCCTTTTAAAAGGGTTTTTGTTGTGATATCAGTAGTTTTGGAAGCAATTCAAACCGATTAACGGAAAATTTCAAAAAAACCTGACTGAAGCTGAAAAGTGCTCTAGAAATCCACAAAAATCCTTAAAAATCCCTTAAACCTAGGAAGCTCTATTGGATGACCTCACTCATGTCGAGAATAACCGAAAAATATCAAAAACTCTAATGGAAGTTAAATACCTCACTTACCCAACCGTGACACTCACCACACACATTATTTTATATGGGATTTGTATGGGAGCTTCCAGGAGCCCTAGCGCCCAAACGAGGCCGGTGACCCCATTTTTTAAAAATCTTAGATGGCATAGAATGCTCATCCGAAGGTCCGTGCAAAATTTAAAGAAGATCTGACCGCCAGTTTTCGAGAAATCGCCAAAAAAGTCGTTTTTCATACAAAAGGCTCTGGAACTATTAACTAACTAACTAACTAACTAACGTAGGATATACCGTAGGATAACCGATTGTAGCTAGCATGGGCTCACCGACTTACAATTTATCAAAAATGTTCTCAAAAATACTAAAAAATGTTGTTGGCAAATCTAACAGGAGTATAAAAAACGCCACTGAACTGGTTAAAAAGCTTCGAAGGATTAGATTACCACCTAATTACGTTCTCATCTCATTGGATGTTGTATCTCTGTTCACCAATATCCCAAAAGATCTCGTCATATTAGCAATACACAAGCGGTGGACCAATATCAAAAAATTTACCAATCTGCCGAAAGATAAATTCATTGCTGGTGTGACTATGGTTTTAGATGAATGCTGTTTCCAGTTCAGCGGTAGATACTACCGTCAACTATTTGGTTCTCCTATGGGATCTCCAGCTAGCCCTGTGTTTGCGGATCTGGTGCTGGAAATTCTTGAAGATGACGTCATCAAAAAACTTAATTTCAAACTACCCTTATATGTCCGTTTCGTTGACGACATCCTCACAGCCGTACCAGCCGACAAAGTCAATGAAATTAAAACTACGTTCAACTCGTACAACAAACACATCCATTTCACTGTTGATGAAGAACTAAACCAACGGATTTCATTTCTTGAAATTTGGTGTATTAGAGATGGCCGGAGTATCAAAAGTGACTGGTATCACAAAGAAACTTGGTCTGGAAGGTATTTGAATTTTAAATCACAATTACCGGCTACGTACAAGCATAACACTGTCAAGCTACTAGCAGAAAAAATCTTCCTACTTTCTGAACCAGAATTTCACAGCAAAAATTTGGATCTTCTAAGAAAGACGTTGTCCAAAAATTTGTATCCTACTGGTTTAGTCGAAAGTTTGATTAAAGTAGCTCAAGTAAAGTTTGCTAATAATGCTGTCCAGAAACCTACGAAAGAGAAGCTTCCTATAGTTGCTGTACCTTATGTGAAAGGTTCATTTGAGAAACTTAAAATGGTGTGCAAGAATGACATCATGTTAGTTGGTAAAGGCGTCAACACTTTAAAGAAGACGATATTCAGTAGGCTCAAAGACCCAACACCAAAATTACAACAGTCGAATTTGGTTTACTGCATTCCTTGTTCGTGTGGTAAATTATATTTTGGTCAAACCATGCAACACCTGAAAGATAGAATATACCAGCATAAATATAACATCAGCATCAAAAATAATAACCATAGCGCCTTGTGTGATCATGCCATCGTTAACAATCACACACCCTTATGGGACCAGGTCAAGATTGTTGCACGTGAAAACCAACAGAAAAAACGGGACATCTTAGAAATGATTGCAGTTAAGAGTGATTTTGCGAAAACTTCATACGGAATCGGACGATCTGGGAACAAGGTGTCACCGTTTAAGGCGAGCTATGGCTCATTCGATTTGTTGGACTGTCGCGAGAAAACATTTAACTCATTTTTTCTGAAATTTTACTTCGTTGTTGAGTTAGAGCTATGGAACTAGGGTCATGTCAGGGGGTGTGAAAAATGGTTTTTTGGCTGTAACTCGGGCAAAATGAAATATAAAGTAATGAAACTTTCTACGATTATAGGCCTCTATTTGACTCACATTTTTGCTGTGGAAGTCCTGGTCTAGGTTGACATCTTCTCGGGTTATAGTTCATTTTAGGGGATTTTTTTGAATGAAGTTTTCTGCTATAAGCAGGACCTAACTGAAAAACGGATGAATTGAAAATATACAACACCTATACCGATACAAGAATATGCAAAGACTTCCTTGGTTAAAGCCTGCTGCATTGATTGGGACCACTTGCCCATATTCATGTTACCATCAGGAAGGCTTTTGAAGCTCCCAACAGAGTAACTCCATTTTAAATATTCATCTTAGGGCTGTATCTCGTTGCCACATATCTAAGCTTTCCAACGATACCTAACTCGACATATTCAGGTGGGTGAGACTGGAACTATAAAGTCATATGTAGTCCATAATTCACCTACTCGAAAGCTATGGACTATTTCATCCATCTTATAATCAAAATTTTACATTTTTTTGTACGAATCTGTTTTTAATGTATAATTTCTAACGCTTTTAAGTTGATACACACATTAAACACGTATTTGATAAACTAGGTCTCAGGGGGGTACGACGCAAGGGAAAAAAGTCAAAACTTAGCTGTATACATGGTTCCGCAGTGTACGAAAAAAAAATTCTGATTTTTTTGATCGTATGGGGACTTGCGTCACGGGCGCTATGCTACCGCGCGCCCATGATAACGCAGATGAACACCAACGAGATTTGTAAATTATATGAGATGTTCATCTCAATTCATCTCAATTTATCTCAATTCATCTCAATTTCGTCTCAATTCATCTCAATTTCGTCTCAATTCATCTCAATTTCATCTCAATTCATCTCAAAACCACCTCAAATCATCCTCAGTTCATCTCAATTCATCTCAATTTATCTCAACTTATCTCAATTTGTCTTAAATATTGAGTTGTGATAACTTCACTCACATCAACTCAGTCTGGTCATTTTATGGAAGAATTTTTTTTTTAAATTTCGATCTTCAATGGCCGCAGACCCTAAGTTTGGCTTCCCGATGGTCACTCCCGAAAACAAATTTTTCATCAAAAAGTACGAAAACTTTGAGGGAAACTTTTTTTGCTGCATTTTCCGCATTAAGTCTATTCTTTTTTACCATACCCACAAACATTTCCTTAAAGTTTTCGTACTTTTTTATGAAAAATTTGTTGTCGGAAGTGACCATTGGGAAGCCAAAAAAAAGTTCTTCCGTAAAATGATCAGACTGAGTTGCCCGACATTCGTAGGCGGGAAGCTTTTGAAAATAAAATAATTTTTCTAAAACGTTGTACCCTATTGAATAGAGACTTCAGTAATTATGGTAGTTCCACCTGTGTGAAGAGCCTATCTGCGGCAATTTGTATAACAAAAAATCAAGTTCCATCTGTGACAATTTATATAAGGAAATTACAAGTTCTCCCCTCGGTTTTCCCGTGCACAAGTTCTATTCGTGGCTGAAGTTATTCTCCAGATTATGTTTAGGACGATAGAAGTTCTTTCTTTTTGGGAGTGTGCATTAGAGCAAATAGCAACAACAATCAACGGTGGATATTTGTAAATTTCGTTGACAAAAGATTTTCACAAAGAAAATCCTCTGCAGATTTTCTATAATTTTCTTTATAGATTTTCCTATATTTTCGAGAATTTTCTTTAATTTCGATGATTTTGTCCGCCCCTCGACAACAATAATATTGACTGCAAAGAGCATCTACAATAAATCATCGAACTGAGTACAGAAAAGTAGCGATAGCGTGTAGTCAAAGAAGTGAATTCGGTTACGTCACCATCCGTCCGTCCGTCTGTGCACTGTGCACTATATAGTTTTTTTTCGGGGTAGCGTCGGCAATTCAGTTCTTCCGGTGTTTACATGGTGTAGAAGGCAAAAATATTAGAAACCTATTTTTTATAAAATTTTCAAACTTATTATAGGGTAGGGAAGTTCATTCAAATGTACAAATTCGTTGATAAGAGCGTGACAAACTATATCAATCTATCTGCGTCTATCATATATTTGAATGAATTTGCGCTTCCCAATAATAAGTTTTAAAATCCCATAAGCAAATACGTTTCTAATATGTTTGACTTCCGCACCACGTAGAGACTGGAAGAACAGCTTTCCCGACAGCACCCCGAAAAAAAAATACCTACTGTGCACCCCTCCTTTGACATAACCTGATGTCACATGACGTGACATGAGTTGACGTAACGTAACAAGAGGTTTGCACAGACGGACAGACAGGAAGGATGTAACGTAAAGTAGCTATCGGTACTTAATAAACAAATGAAATGGGCAAAATAGCTATGAACTTTCCACTTTAACACCGCAAAACCCTGCGCAGAAGTAAAAAGTAACATGGGGTAGATCGAGGTGAGAGGGGGGGGGGATGCATCTATTATCGACGAATGACGAATCAGCAATAAAAAAAATGTCCGTCTGTCCGTCAGTCCGTCTGTCTGTCCGTCTCCACTTTTTTTTTCAGACGGCTCATCCGTTCAGCATAAACTTTTTTTCCCTGAAAGGTATACATGCCTCCCATGATTCAAGTTCGAAGATGACCAAAATCGATCAAGTGGTTCCGGAGATATGGTCGAGGAAGTGACCAAAAACATGGTTTTTCGAGGGTCGGTGAAGCTTTTTCGCAAATATCTCAGCAAGTATAGCACGGAAATTCTTCATTTTGGTGTTAAATGAAAGCATTTGATGTCACAAAACTGGGAAAAAAATTTTTGTGGGAATCGGGAACCGGGACCGGTGGAATTGACGAAATTGAGTTTCTTGGCCATATACGAAAACAGTTTTTCGTGTTTATTTCCTTAACTATGCAGCATGGAGGGTCACTGTCAAAGGCAAAGTTGTAGAGAATGAAATTTTAAAGTACACATGTCTCAGGGTTTTGGGTAAAAATGTCACAATCCTGGGATATGACCACTTCTAGAAATGGGAGGGATGACCCATATCTCTAGAATTATAATAGGTAGAAGGTTGCTTCTGAAGGCAAAGTTGTATAGAACAAAATTTTAGAGAACACGTTTCAGGGTTTTAAGGGAAAATGACTTAGTCCTTTGATATAAGCATTTCTAGATTTGGATGGTCTGAGACGTACTTCGGTAGGGCCTTTGACATTACCTTGGGTAATTTCTATGGGTCTCTGAAATTCTTATAGTTATAAAAGAACATAAACCGTTGGATTGTTTGCTTATTACTATATTTTTAAATTCTACTCTAATCTAAATATTAAGATACGTTCGAGCCTTTTTGCAAGATTTATTTTATTTGCCACATCTATTCTTTTTGTCAACGATAAAAGCAGCCGTCCCCGAAGATTAAATGATGGTTTTGCGCAAGCTTGGTATGTGCTCCGCCATTCTTTAATTTGTACACTAGTGACATGCCTGCCACTTCCTCGAGGAAATTTGGCTATGCAGATGATCTGGGAATGACCATTCAAGTAATCCGTTTCGAAGTGGTTGAAAAAATCTTACAGCAGGACATTCTCAGAATGAAACGATATTATGTTAAATGGCGTCTGAAACTGAACGACGGAAAGACAGAAGTGTCAATTTTCCACCTAAATAACCAAATGGCTCACCGACAACTGAACGTTTCCATCGATGGTGTTCAACTCAAACATAATAGTACCGTCTTACCTTTTGGTGCTCCAGTTGACAGATCGCTAACTTTCAAGCAACTTATAGAGAAACTGTCACAGAAAGTAAAGTGTCGCAACAACCTCATTCAGACGCTATCTGGAACGAATTGGGGTGCAAACGGAAGCGTGCTACGCACCGCAGTGCTGTTACTCGTTTATTCGTGTGCAGAATATTGTGCCCCCGTTTGGTACAGGAGCAGTCATGTCGACGTCTTGGACACTCAATTGAACATATCTATGCCCACAATTACAGGAGCTGTTCACTCTACACCGGTTCCATGGTTACACGTACTGTCCAATATTCCACCACCAGAGGTGAGAAGAAAAATGGCGGCACAAAAGGAATGGAGGAATTGTTTTGACGACTCGAGAGGGTATGAACTTCCGATTAGAAGTGATCTGGCAAACCACCCACCCAAACGACTCGCTTCACGTTCCCCTATCTGGACTGACACAGAAATACAGAAGAGAATGGAAAATGCTCAACCGGTTCCGTTCAGGGCATGGCTGTTGTGGTGAACAAATGTATCGGTGGAATTTCAACACATCGCCGCTTTGTGACTGCGACAACGACGTAGAACAATCATTTAACCACATTCTCAACTACTGCCCATTGCGTCGTTTTGAACAAGGATTGGAAGCAATACATTCAGTCACGCCAGAAGCCTTAGAATGGCTCCAGAATTTGGATGTCGAAATTTGAAATTTGAGTGAACTGTGAATAAGAAAAATGTAAATAAACCATACGATTAATAATAATAATAATAATTCTGTTTGTCACATCTATTGTGATACGTACGGGTCTTTGGTTATGTTTCATGATTCAAGTTCAAAAGCAAAATCGGTCAAGTAGTTCCAGAGATGTGGTCGAAGAAGTGTCCAAAATCCTGGATGAGGGTCGGTGAAGCTTTTTCGCAAATATCTCAGCAAGTATAGCACGGAAATTGTGTCAAGTGAAAGCATTTGATCTCACAAAACTTGTAAAAAAATTGTTTTGTGGAAATCGGGTCAGTGGTCTGGTCACTGCGACAAATGAACCAATGGAATGGACGAAATCGAGTTTCTCGGCCAACTTACGAAAGCAGATGGTTTTTCGTCTATATTTGCTTAACTATGCAATTGTTTGACAGGCAAAGTTGTAGAGAAAACCTGTTTCAGATTTTTAGGGAAAAATGGCTTAATCCTGTGATATGACCGCTTCTAGAACACTGGTCTACAAGGGTTTTGTATCTTAAAAAGTAATGAGTACAATTTGTTTATTTTGATCCGAAAAATCGGAATCTGGACTCAGTTTGTTCCGGGCACCCTTCATTTCTTCCCTATTACTTCTAGAACTTCCCATTATAACCTGACCATTCTCTTGAGCATATGCTTATACTTCCCAAGCATGAGCATAAGGCGAAGCTTGAGCATAAGGTTTCACTCATGAAGCTTTTGCTCAAGTTGGAGCATTTGATACAGAATCTTTTGCTTATGTTAAAGCCTATACATATAATTTTTTCTGATAGTATTTCCATTATAACTAAATTCTGAGAAAAATCTTAAATTTGCACTAATTGCAACGTTATATGAAATGTGAAGATTTCCATGAAAATGTTACCTAAAATACAAAATTAACCGAGAACTGTGTAAATGAAAAAGATTTTTGCTTACATTTGGTGAATATTTCATGAAAATTTTATCAAATGTGAAATCTGGCTACTTTCAAACGGCCCATTTTCTGGATCTATGTGACTTAGGTCAAAAACGACTTCTGATTTGGAAAGTGCATACTCAAGTTGCTCTGGAGACGACTTAGATGCGACCTTTTGAGCTATATTGTGAACGCATTGTAACGACTTTTATGTAAATTACCGGGTTTTTTAGCATGTTTTGACCTCCCCTGGCGCTCTATAGACGAGATGTGACCACATTTAAGTTGAAATCACTTTTTTATGACCCAAAATACAAAATTAATCGAAAAATGTGAGGATGTGAAAAGATGTAATTCACATATTTTCACACATATGAGTCACATTATGTGAAAAAATGTGAAATTTTTGAACGCACATTCTCAGTTTCTATGATACTTACGTCCGATGTTGGGCCACATCTTGATTCTCTCGGTGAAAATGTGCCGAGATGTGACCTAGCTGCGGTGTCAGAGAACGTGCGATTCACATCAGTCACATCTGTGGAAAAAACCACATATGTGACTGCTGTGAATCGCACATTGTCTAACACCGTAGCTTGTGGATGACCACTTAGGTCACATCTCGGCCCATTTTCACTTACAGAATCGAGATGTGGCCCAACATCGGACGTAAGTATCACAGAAACTGAGAATGTGCCTTCAAAAATTTCACATAATGTGACTCACATCTGTGGAAAAAAATGTGAATCACACTTTTTCACATCTTCATATTTTCCGGGTAATTTTGTTTTTTGTATCATAAAAAAGTAAGTTCAACTTAAATGTGGTCACATCTCGTTTATAGAGAGCAAGGGGAGGCCAAAACATGCTAAAAATACGAAAAAACCCGGTAACTTACATAAAAGTCGTTACAATGCGTCCACAATATAGCTCAAAAAGTCGCATCCAAGTCATCTCTAGAGCAATTCGGGTATGTTCTTTTCAAATCAGAAGTCGCTTTTGACGTAGGTCACACAGATCCAGAAAATGTGCCGTTTGAAAGTAGCCAGATTTCACATTTGCCAAAAGTTTCATCAATATTCATCAAATGTTAGAAGAAGAATTCATTTATTTAAAATACAAATAAAGCTGCTGCCCTCGTAACGAAGGTTGCTTTGTTACACAGCGTACCTATCTATCTACTGACAATCTTATTCTGACTCTTAGCCGTTTTGTTAAAAAAAGTTTGTTTTAGTCCTTAAGTTAGATTAAGTTAGAAAGGTCAATTATAAATATGATTATTAATTATAAAAATCGTCTTGACTAGAATAAGTTCGGAAATGTCTTTGAGTTTATCACAGTTTAATTTAAAGTCCTTGAAGAAATTGATCACACTTTTTCCGATACAACCTCTACTACCAAACCATAGGCCGCGTACTGACCAACTTCTTTCGCCGAATGAGTCTCTGTAACGCTCCGCGTAGAAGGGTATACATTTTTCATAAATTTCTCGTTTCTCCTTAATGATCATCTCGTCTTGGTTGCTGTCGTTAGTTTCATATCGTATCGTCGGATCTATTATGAATGCATTTGCTGATTTCGGGTCGAAAGCGATGATGTCACTGAACCGCGACCTATCCTCTGTGTCAATTGCGTACACTTCGTCGAAACATTCATATCCTTTTTGTCGAAGTAAGTCAGCGATTGTATGTTTTACACTATGGTGTCTTGACGTGATTAACAGGTTATTCGATGAACAGCTTCCAGTTACATGTGTAATTGTAAAATTTTCATTTCCACAGTTCTCGGTTAATTTTGTATTTTAGGTTACCTAACAACTACTTTAATTGAAACATAGCTCACTACTAGGGTATAGTGGGCCGATAGAGGTCAAAAGATAATAACTGAAATTGTAATTTGCATGAAAGTTGCTTTCTTTAACATGTTCATGGAAATCTTCACATTTTATAATACTCAGTTTTGTTATTTTATCAACGAAACACAAATTCAACTATAAATATAACCACACCATAGATACCAGCAGCCGAATGTAAGCGAATCTCATGTTAGGCACAGAAAACGACAATATTTTGTAAAAAATCCTTCGAATTTTATGACTTTTGACAAAGTATCTGATGTTTAGAAAATTAAACTTTCATAACATAATGCGGGTTACATTTACAACTTGCTCATATGTGCTTTCGCCGCAGATTGATAATATTAATAAAAAATGAAAATTATTAACGATTCCCGCATCCCTCAGTTGCTGAGATGTGACCTAATTTTTGGTTTGTATTACTTTTTGTATGTTTCAGTTTCGCTGCAGTGCGATACGGTTGCTTTTTTTTTCAACTGCTATTTTAATACAAAAGTAAAATATTTACCTGAATAAGCATAATTCATTAAGTGAATAAAAACAAAATAAGTGCATACATTGTATTATCTGAGTCAAATAAAACAGTGAATTGTGAGTGAGACCAAGAGTGATCCCCCGAATGGGAATGCTACCAATAGCACGTCCCGGGATCAGATCTTAATGAACAATAAAAGATCAGCTACTGAGCTAGACCCGGATTGCAAAACCTGTCAACTCAACGTTAAGAGGCACACAATGCCTAAACAAAATGTCAGCCAGCCTTCGATTGCCGACGTATTTGGTAATAAAAGGACTCTAATTCAAGGCTCTATTCTACAGCGCAGTGATAGCCTACCTAACTTAAATGAAACGCATGAAATGCAATCAAATAACGAAACGAACTCTAAAGAAAATACACATTATTCTATACCTACACAAAATTCATTCGGAATATTAAACAACGTAAATGCTGAATTACCAAAACAGCTTAAACATAATAAAGTGGAAAAATCGAAAATTCCACCAGTCACTGTTGTTGGAGCGTCAAATTTCACCTCCGCTTTAACAATATTAAATACTATAGGAATTAACTCCACGTACATGTTAAAGTACATGTCAATTGGAACGAAAATACTACTGAACGATATCGAGGCCTACAAAAAGTTTAAAACTGCCCTGTGCGACAAGAACATTCAATTCTACACGCATGATGTCAGCTCAGAAAGGTTTGATAAATTCATACTATCAGGTATCGCCACGACGCCTATAGATGCTATATATGAATCTCTCATAAAATATCAAATCGAACCGGTCGAGATAAGAGAGATTACGATGAAAACAAAAAAATTCGATTGTGAAGGCTCGTATGTTGTCTCCTTCAAGCAAGGCACAACAAATCTACAAAATCTGAGTAAAATTGTCATAAACTACACAATTCCGAAATGGCGGATTTTTAAAAAAACAACAGGAAATGTTACCCAATGCAGACGATGCCAAACGTACGGTCACGGCATGAGAAATTGCAACATGAACCCGAAATGTTCCAAATGCGGTTTAAATCACTACATGGACAAGTGCGATAGCCCAATTCAAAAGTGCGCGAATTGTAAAGGAGACCACCCAGCAACCTCCCTGGAATGCCCAAAGCGTAAAGAATTTCTTCTTATGAGAGACAAACTGGGCTCTTCCAACAACAAAAATAAACCAACAAAAAAATACCCAACAGCCCCACTGAAGAACTCAACAAACTTCCCTGAAATGAAAAAGCGGCCGTCATCCAGAAATGACAACTCAGCCCCAACCCAGAAAAATCAAACCATACCAGCTCCCAGAGTAAATAAAATTTTCAGCAGTTGGTCCGAAGCCCTAAAAAATGGCTCAAAAACGTCCGCCCCCATAGCAACTACCGCTGACAATGATAAATTCAAACTTGAAGAAATAGGCCCCATAATGTGTGATCTACTAAAGGGTCTAAAAATATGCCAAAACAAAGAGCAGCAACTCACCCTTATGTTCGAGATGGCAACCAAATATATCTACAATGTTACCCCTTAAGGAACTTGGTATAGTATTATGGAATGCCCAAAGCATTCGTCCAATTTATAAAATCAATGAACTCTCAAATTTCCTGAACAAGCACAAAATTGATGTTTCCCTTATTTCAGAAACCTGGCTTAAATCCGGTGAAGGTTGTTCAATCCAAAATTTTACCATCTACAGAAAAGATAGACCTGCACCAAACAAGCGAAACGCTGGTGGAGGGGTGGCAATTGCGGTCAGAAGTGTTATACCCCATGTGGAACTGCCCGATCTGAGCTTGGATGTAATAGAATCGATAGGCATAGAGATTTGTGGTATCCAAATGTACTCCATTTACTTTCCCGGCTCCAGTCCTTCAAAACTGCAAGGTTTCAAAAAAGACATTAGTCGACTAATGTCACTTCGTGGCAAATTCTTAATCGGAGGCGACCTGAACTCTAAGCATAGGCTCTGGAATTGTGTGAAGGCCAATTCCACTGGTAAAATAATATTCGAGGAAATGCGAAAGAGAAACTTCAATATACATTTTCCGGAAACTCCCACTTATTACCCGCCGCAGGCTAACAGATCGACTCCTTCGACTGTGGACTTCTCTCTCTCTCTAACGGTCATTTCAACGTGTCTGACGTGAGGACGATAAACGATCTGTCCTCCGACCACCTACCAGTGGCCCTCAAGGTAGAGCTTTCGCAATCCTTCCAACCTTACCTTTCGCCAAGGCGTTGCTACTCTTCAGCAAACTGGCCGGCCTATAAGTCCTACATTGACAGAAATATTGACCTCAACAAAATGTCTAAAAGTTTGACCTCTACACACCTGATAGAACAATCTGTCAAACTTCTGACAAACCTGATTAAGGAGGCCGAAAACTACGCAGTCCCACTGTTAAAGCCCACCGAACAGGTGTTGCAGCTACCAGACGAAGTGCAGCAGTTGATTTCTCTCAGAAACTACAAGCGACGTCTTTGGCAAAGAGGCAAGCTACGAGGTTTAAAACAGGAAATCAATTTCCTAAACAGGCTTATTAAGGCCGAGATAAAGTCCTTCAATAATGAAAGGTGGAATCTTAAGCTTGCTCGCTTGAAAAAGCACTCAAACCAACTATGGAAGGTAACGAAAATTTTGAGAAACACTGTTAACAAAATCCCCCCGATTAAAACATCCATTGGCACCCTCACGACGGACGCTGAAAAGGCAAACGAAATCGGAAGTTCTTTCTGCAAAGCACACGCGACAACATTCCATGTTAAGAGCGATCCAGCCACTGAAAGTTCCATCAATAGTTCCATTCCCCCCGCGAAATCTCTCGTCTTATCCGCGGCCTAAAGATTGGCAAAAGCCCTGGAGATGATTCCATAAATAACGCCCTGCTGAAACAGCTTCCAAAAAAGGCCGTAATTCTATTGATGTACATATTCAGAGCATGCCTGAAACTAACATATTTTCCAGAAGCCTGGAAATTTGCGAAAGTCGTCCCTATCCCAAAACCCGGAAAGGACCTAACTTTGGCGTGCAATTACAGACCAATTAGCCTGTTAAATTCATTAAGCAAGCTCCTGGAAAAACTCATATTAAGGAGACTAAAAGCCCACATCTCTTCCAACAATATTATCATGAACGAACAATTCGGCTTCCGTGAGGGCCACTCGTCCAATCATCAATTAGTCAGGGTACGCAACTACATACTCGAATCGCTGAGGAAAAAACACTCAACTGGCATAGTTACCTTCGATATCGAAAAAGCATTCGATAGTGTATGGCACAAAGGCCTCCTACATAAGATGTTCATCCTAAAGTTCCCACTATACTTAACGAAAATTATCCAATCCTTTCTTCTTAGAAGATCCTTCTATGTTGAAATTAACGGCAAAAAATCAAATGCTTTCACAATTTTAGCTGGTGTCCCCCAAGGCAGTGTCCTGAGTCCCACCCTCTACAATATCTTCACTTCCGATTTACATATAACCAAGAGTGAAAAAGCGTTTTTCGCTGATGACTCCTGCCTTTATCAAGCAGCAAAGTCACCCCTCAAAATTCTGAGTAAGCTTAACGCAGCCACCAGACAGCTCACCGAATATACCACGAAGTGGAAAATAAAGCTGAACGATTCAAAGACCAATGCCACCCTGTTCACCAAGAGGAGGTCACAAAAATGGCTTCCTCCTCAAGGGATTGCAGTCCGTGGCTCCGAAATAGACTGGAGGTACATCATAAAGTACCTCGGGGTCACTCTAGACAAGACTCTGACCTTTAAGTCACATGTGGATCTGATATACTGTAAAGCTTTAAAGCTACTTGGCGCGCTCTACCCACTATTAAACAGAAACTCAAAGCTGAGCACTGAAAACAAGTTATGTGTCTACAAGGCAATCATTCAAAGTGTCTTGCTTAGTGCTTGCCCAGTTTGGGGCGAATGTGCTAAAATCCACATTGCGAAGCTCCAACTATTACAGAACAAGTGCCTGAAGATCATCTACCGCTTGCCGCCGTACTACAAAACCGCTGACTTGCATGATCTCGCCTCTATACCAATGGTTCACCACCAAATTTCGAAGATCAACTTGAACTTCAAGTCAAAAATTTTAAGCTCAGTTAATCCCATCATCAGGAGACTGAACTGAACAACCTTTAACTGTGATATTAGTCCTTAGTTCTTAATTAAAAAATAAACTCATTTGAAGTTTTTTGAAAATTTTCTTCTGCCCATAAATCAAAAAAACATTTCAAACAAGAATAAGATTTTAATAATGATGATAATATTATAGTTTGAAAAGCTAGAGTAAATAAGCTGAACACTAAACACTTGATCCACAGTACAATATTTGTAACAATTGATTTATTGAATAAAGAATATATATATATATACTTTTTGTATGTGTAAAAACATTTCAAACATAAAAAATCGAAAATGTGAATTTTACATTTCACATTTTTTTCACAGATGTGGTTACATTTATGTGAAAATATGTGTGTAAAATGTGAAACACATAACTTTCAAACGGCAAATTTGTCGTCAGCTTAAGATTTTTTATGGATATTATTGTACATCTGAAAAGTTTATTGTAGAATGTGCCGAGATGTGACCTAAAGTCCCACAATGAAGTACTTTGTATATGGAAATGTGGCCTTCACATCTGGCAAATGTGACGAAAAAAGGCAAATTTAGCCACTTTCACCACTCACATTTTCATATGCAAACTACTTTATTGTGTTACTTTAGGTCACATGTCGGCACATTCTACCATAAAGATTTGAGATGTGCAATAATATAGACGAAAAGTTCAATGCCGACGACAAATGTGCCATTTGAAAATTATGTGACTTCACATATTTTTTTCACATTTTTTTCACATATGTGAAATGTGAAATGTGAAAATCGAATTTCACATCTCGGATTTTTTGTGTTTAAAATGTTTTTATAGATATAAAAAGTGAAACAAACAAAAAATCAGGTCACATCTCAGCAACTAGTCATATACAGAGCCCAAAAAAGGGTAAAAAACAACGAATTCTTCAAAATCCCAAACTTTAATCATTTCTAAGCAACAACTGAGTTACCTTCTCTTAAAACGAAACTGAAAGTAAGCCAACATTATTGTTTACAATGAGTTTGACATTAGACAATATCATATGCCCGTACATTTTACTGTGTTAGACGCGCCCAATATGACTTCTATGAAAAATATTTAAACAAAAACGTTAATTCTTGAAAAGATGTATGCGAGCGAAACCATAAAGAAAGTGTTGTAGTAGGTTGCATGTCATCCGAATTAGACAATATTGCAAATCTCGTTTTAAACGAGAAGATGGATTTATGATGACAAAAAACTTGGAACTGCACACATTTTTTTATGTTAATTTTGCTTCTAAATATTCGAATTTGCTTATGTCTATTAGTTTCTCACCTTTCCCGCAACTCCCCGTACGAAGAACGAAGTCCTTCGAAAAGCGTTCTTATGCGTTTACTACGACGTTTGTAACCAGTCCAATTTCGACCTGGAAGTAGGGGGAGCATCGATCATGGTCCTTAGATGACGAATCAGCAATAAAAAAATGTCCGTCCGTTCGTCTGTCAACACGATAACTCGAGTAAAACTCAACCGATTTTCAAAATTTTTTTTTGTTTGAATTACAATTTATGAAAAAAATTTTTCTGATCTTGAGCCCTAGGACTTAGCTAGAGCACTAAAAAAGAATCTCTGATAGGCCAAACGTGTTTTTTGTACATAACTCGAGTAAATCTTCTCCGATTTTCAAAAAAAAAAAATTCAATCGAAAGGTCTGGGAATGCCCTACAATTAATGGATTTTTTTTTACTTTGGGTCGCTGGACCTAGCTGGAGCCCTAAAGACGCGAACGCACTAGGGCTTTACTTGTTTTTTATACATAAATCGAGTAAATTCCATCCGATTTTCGTGATTCTTTTTCTATTCGATAGATAATGAAAGCCTTAAGAGCATAGAAGAAAGAATGTGGGCCCGAGCCGAGCCTAAGATGACCGCTAATGTTAGGGTGGATCGATCTAGGCAAATTATTTTGGAAAAATTTAAATATTTTGAAAACAATAACAGATAGAAGATCGGTGTCAAAGGCAAAGTTGTTGGTTTCGGTGTGGTGCATGTCACAATGCCTGCCAATATGATCGATCTAGACAATTTATTTTCGAAAAGTTCAAGCATTTTGAAAACTATAAGAGATAGAAGGTCGGTGTCAGTGGCAAACTTTTTTGTCTATGGAAGTATGGGTCGGAGGCCTTTCATAAATGCTCTAGGTCGGTTCTAATATCGGCGGTAGCACAAACAACAATTTTTGAAAATATGTCTGAAAAAAAAGTTTTTTATTTTGGGGGTTGCTGGAATATTTGGAGAAACTTTTACACCGTTTCTTCGGACGGGTTTTTCAATATTGCCCTTTCGGCAATTTCCAATCCAATTTAATGTCGACGTAATTTCATACACTTAAGAGTGAAAGCAACATTTACTTTGATACGTTCGAATCTTTTTGCAACATCTATTCTGTTTGCCACATCTATTCTGATACGTACGGGTCCCCTGCATATGTTTTTATTGCTGATTCACCATCTAAGGACCATGATCGGTACTCCCCCCTACTACGACTGGTTACAAACGTCGCCGTCGTGGTAAACGCAAAACTTCGTTCTTCGTACGGGTCTAAAAATTTTATTTCTGCAATTCAATGTCGAAATACGACAGTTTTCAATACTGTTTGAGTTAATATGGAAAAGTTTTTCAGCATTCAAATTTGAGTACGGAAAATGAAAAGTTTTTCAGCACTCAATTTTAATTTAATTTTTAATAATGCAATGAAAAGGAAATTGTGATCGAAATAGAAATTTTATTGTTTGGTTTTGTCTATTTCGGCATTGAATTGCAGAAAACGTTGTTCCTACCTCGTTTTGTAACTAGATTTTTTCAGCACACGTCCTAAATAGTGTCCACACTAGCCTCTGGCTCGTGCGAACACTATTTAGGACTAATGCTGCAAAAACCTTAGTTACAAAACTAGGTAGGAAAATTACTATTTTGACACAGAACACGAAACATAACGTGTATTTCCAACTGCAACGAATTGTATACTTACCATGTTGGACAAAAGGACGTCAGCAACAATTATAATGTAAGGGAATTTATGGAACTTCGTGCTAAAATGTCTTTATTCGAAAGTAATTGAAGCTTTTTTGCTGATATAAGTTCGCACTATGCTAAAAGAATTAATCATACAATAGAGCACGCCAAAGAAATTTTTGTCACTTTTTTGCGTTTTCCTAAATGATTGGAATTTAAACGTTTTTGATGAAAAAAACAATAATTTACTTCGAAATATAAAAAAAATCCATTTATTTTTCAAACCATTTACTGAAACGCATTCTAGCCGCCGACGAGTTTCTCGTTGGCGGCGGCGGCGCTGATTTCATCCGCCAGCCGCCGTTTTGGCGACTCTGTGCTCTGGTCGTCGCTATATTTTCGCCTGTTTCTGGTTTGGCTAGGAATTCTGATTGCCATTATGTCTTTCAAAATTCTTGCGCAAATTTAAATGACAAATTTTTCGTTTTCTATTTTGCCAACTATAGCTGACTGAAATGCACGTGACACCATTAGGTTTAATTGAGAACCTAAAGCAGAAGTCCACAAGTGACACGCACGAATATTAATTTATACGGAGGAGTATGAAACCGCAGGCAAAATTTCGCCCTATTTGCGGTCGCCGAACGATTGGATAAACTTAAAATCAAATGAGGAATTACAGCAACAGTTTGGCTGAGGTAAAGCTCGCATGATGCGACGGATGTTTAAAATAAATGAAAAAAAAAAATTGCATTTGCATTCGATAAAAGATTTTATGAAACATTTTCACACGTCACTTACATTTCGTAATCAATCTTACAAACTTACACAAAAATTTATCATCGAAAAATCAATTGGCTTGGTACTTCCGGTTAAATCTGTCATTAGACAACAAACGCCCTCCACCTTCTTGACACTCTTGTGACACTCACGACGCGCAAGCTACAGTTTTCGATGCGTTTCTGAGTAAATCATAAAGTTTCCATTTTTTTGTAGTTTCTTCAAACTACACTGATGTAAGCACTTACCTTTGTGAAAACGCATCATATGACGATTTAAGCTGCAATTTTGCGTAAAGGATTTCTTGCATTGGGAACAGGAGTGAGGTTTTTCTCCTGAAAAAGAGAATTTTATTTTTTTCTTGACTTAATTGCCGTACCTACAAAGCACTACAACCATGCAAATCGACTTCAACGAAATAATTCTTTCGTGAAATCCGGTTTGCAAGGTTTTTATATTTTGCACAGCAGTAAAGTGAGCATGCCTCAACCACTCACCTGAGTGGACCAGTTTATGGATTTTCAAATGACTGCTTCGTGTAAACGTTTTACTACATTCCGTACAAGGATAAGGCCTCTCACCTAAAAGAAACGTTTTTCTTTATTCAGACCTTATTTGACTGTAAGCTACTCACCAGAGTGAGATCTCATGTGCACTATGAGGGCGTTCTTACGGCGGAAAGATTTTCTACAAATGTCACAAATGAAGTGTCTCGTGCCTAAATTTCAATGCAAATTAGTAAGGAACACGACGTGAAAAATAATTGCAACTAACTCGAGTCTGGCTGTCTGGTGTTATGATCCTGGTGTATAGACTCGGCATTAGAAGAAAATCTGCTCCTGTTGACGTCACACGAATCGCGGTGCACGCTTCCTACCTGAGGAAAGGCAAGAGCGTAATTTATGTTGAGAATGAGGCATGAGATGAGAAATTTTTCCTGAGCAGACGCATCTCCTCAAATAACTCGTTCGAAAAATTACGCACCTCTGAATGAAGATCTTGTGCCCTTATTTGATCATTGTGTTGCTGTCTGTTGGTCTCAGTGACTTCTTCTGGTATTACTGGAGGTTCATGATCAAATGTGTTTACAAGTTCCTCATGTTCTTGCAATAATCTGTGTTCAAGAAAACAAATAAATTTAACAAAATGCAATGAGAGAAGAGAGGAACTTCAGGTTTATTACTTTTCGATCAGTGAGATATCTGTAGGTTCTAATGTTGAATTGTCGAATTCGCGCAGTAGAGCCTGAAAAACAAATTTGATCTTTTCGTATAATTTGCAATTTCTGTATGAAATTCTGTCGAAGTTCATAACCTCCAACCGAAAGTTATGAATGACAAAACTCTCAACATTTCTCTGGACGCGTTTTCATTGATTTGTAATCAATTCATACCTGTAGCTCGTCATCGTCAATATCCAAGTCTGTAATCAAATCATACCTGTAGCTCGTCATCATCAATATCCAAGTCCATGTCGATGTCAATATCCATGTTGAAATTCATAAAAATAAGTAATTTCACTCAGTTGAAATGAAGCCGTCGAACAAAAGTTTAATAAATTACAATAAACAAAGCCACAAGTGGAGGCAAATGAAGTGGCAAATCGAATTTTAAAGCGATCATCAGCCGTCAGATGCCGTGTTGAACTGTTCTCAGGGACTAGTACCTTTTTAAACATTTTGTACACGCTGTGTAGACTGTGGAATCAATTCTACGCAACTCCCAAAGGCCCTTGGGCCGACAGTGCCCACATTCAATCCAATAAAAAATTTTCCGTTTACCTTTCAAGGAAAGAAAAGGTAGTAACGATCGAATAAAAAAAACAAATTTTTTAAAGATTTCGATTTTTGATGAGCAACATCAATTCGTAGTATACATGACCTGAAATGCGTGGCATGTGAAATCTATTGTGTTGTGTGAAGTAAATTGTCAAAATCAAAAACTGTGGTGTCTTACTTACGATCTCATCAGATGATCAAACAAATTAATAGTGATCAATCATTAATAAAGAAAGAAAAGGTTTTTAGACCCGGACGAAGAAGGAAGTTTTGAAAAGGGGTCTGTTGCGTTTACCACGACGCTTGTAACCAGTTGAATTTCGAAAAAAATGTCCGTCTGTCTGTCTGTCAGCACGATAACTCGAGTTAAACTCAACCGATTTTCAAAAATTTTTTTTCCCTGAAATGTAATTGAAAAATCTTTTTTGGGATTGAATCTGGGCACTGTTGGCCCAAGGACCGCCGAGCTAGGGCCATTTGTGTGATTTTTGGTTTTTTGTCATGACTCGATTTCATAACTATTTTTTGTTATGGAAGAAACATTTTTGGATTTGAGTCCTTGGACTTGGCTGGGGCCGAGGGATGGCGCACTTCACTTATTCCATTTATTCTTTTATTCCATTTATTCCCAAAATTTTTTTTGTTGTTTTTGCGAAATATCTGAACCAAACACATCACAAGTTAGACAAATAAGTTCAAAAAAAGGTTTGCACAAATTATAAAGCATTTAAACCATCTTTATCAAATTTATTTATTCCATTTATTCCATTTTTCAACAAAAATTCTTTTAAGTTTTCAAAAGAGGGTATTTTCACTTTTTGACACATTAGTATGGTTTGTTGTGTGCGTTGCCATCAAAATCAATTCTATTTAAGGTTTTGACGAATTTGAAAAAATTTTCATTTATTCCATTTATTCCAATATTTATTCCATTTATTCCCATTTATTCCATTTATTCCCATTTATTCCATTTATTCCCATTTATTCCATTTATTCCCATTTATTCCATTTATTCCCATTTATTCCATTTATTCCCATTTATTCCATTTATTCCCATTTATTCCATTTATTCCCATTTATTCCATTTATTCCATAAACAGAAGAAGTGCGTCACCCCTCGGCTGGGGCGCTAAGAACGAGTCTATGCTAGAGCCATACGTGTTTAGACCCGTATCCTGGGATCCTGGTACTTAGATGACGAATCAACAATAAAAACGTTGTCCGTCCGTCTCCACTTTTTCAACTAAACGGCTCCACCGATCACCCAGAATTTTTTTTCGCTTTCATGATTTATGATTCAAGTTCAAAAGCAAAATCGGTCAAGTAGTTCCAGAGATGTGGTCGAAAAAGTGTCCAAAAATTTTCTCAGCAAGTGCAACATGGAAATTGTTCATTTTGGTGTTAAATGAAAGCATTTGATCTCACAAAACTGGGAAAAAATTGTTTTGCGGAAATCGGGTCAGTGGTCTGGTCACTGGGACCAACGAAATGGAGGAAATCGAGTTTCTCGGCCAATTTACGAAAGCAGATGGTTGTTCGTCTATATTTGCTTAAATATGCAATATCGAGATTTACTGTCAAAGGTAAAGTTGTAGACAATAAAATTTTAGAGAAAACGTGTTTCAACGTTTTAGGGAAAAATGGCTTAATCCTGGGATACGGCCACTTCTGGAATTGGAAGGATGACTCATATCTCCAGAACTATGGCAGTTAGAAAGTTGCTTCTAAAGGCAAATTTGGTGAGAATTACATTTTAGAGAAAGAAGTTTCAGGATTTTTTGAAGAGCTACAAAAGTCAGGCAATGGTCTGGGAAAATGTTGAGGAGCAGAGAATCAAATGTCCTCATTATGTTCTTTGGTGTCCGACTTGTTAGAAAAATCTGTCCCAGCTGTAGTAGTGTACTAAAAACAGTAAAAGCTCTCGAGCACGAAAACCGTGAAGACTAAGTTTTTTTGAAAAACTAATGATGCCAAAAATATGTCCTCAATATGTCCTTTCAAGATGTACCATTTGTCTGTTGCGAATGAAAATTCCGGTGTAGTTCTGGAAATTATTCTTCACTGAAATATGTAACAAAGATATGCTTCAGTTTACACTGCCAAAATTTGACTTTAACTTTTTTTCGCGAAGATTGTACTGTGCGAATTAAAATTTTTGCGTGTAAAAACTGAAAGCACCGTAGGTTAGGTCAAAGGCGGCCGTACGCAAGTACGTCTTTCTTCAATAAATCCGAAAACTATTTTCTCTAAAATGTAACTCTCACTAAATTTGCCTTTGGAAGATACTCCAGGATTAAGGGATCATGATGTTTTTGACCCCCTCCCCCCCCCCATCGTACGCTTCCGTACTAATTTTGAGACCCCCCTGTCGTGTACGTACGATTTTCCATACCTCCCCCGTTAAAATAATTTATTTTGAAAAATCCCATTATTCGTTCGTCCATGCCTGTGTCATATGTTTCTCTATAGAAATGACAGCACTTTTTTCATTTCATTTTGTTTCTTTTTAATTTCTGAAATCGACTCCTTGGAATGTTCCACGTCATCTATATTCAACCAGTCGGCTTCCTCTACGTCGTCTCGAGCTATGATTGCCAACAGTTCGTTGGCTCGAAGAGCGGCGATACGTTTCGGTCGCACTTTCGGAACGATTTGTGAATTCGAATTCGATAAAACTAATCAAAATTAATTTTTTTTTCTGCGTACGTACAATCGTGCTGGACACCCCCCCCCCCCACCGTACGCTTCCGTACGAATTTTAAAACCCCCTCCCCCCCACAAAGTGCGTACGTAATTTGTGTATGACCCCTAAGCCATTTTTCCCTAAAACGCTGAAACACGTTTTCTCTAAAATTTTATTGTCTACAACTTTACCTTTGACAGTAAATCTCTGTCTTGCATACTTAAGCAAATATAGACGAAAGACCATCTGCTGATGGGATGGACATTTTTTTTCGTTGATTCGTCATCTCTAGGCGATATTAATATAATAAATGCATCCCCACTAGAATTCGGAAGGATAACCCACTTTTCAACAATTTTCAGTTGCTCTTCACATGGGTGAGGTCATCCAATGTGGCTTCGTAGGAGGAGGAGTGACGCAAGTTCTTTTTTCTATTTACAAAAGTTCTGAAATCAGAGGTGGGTGACACATTAAGCTTCGACACGCAAACAAAATGAAAGCGAAGTTAAGTTGTGTTTTTAAACAATTGCCAGACCCAGCAACGAAAACATTTTTCTGTGCTTTCAATTTTTACACTGCAAAAATTTTACTTTTGAGGATTGTACCTACTGTGCAAATGTAAATTTTCGCATGTGAAAACTGAAAGTGTCGGAAAAGCATATGTTTTCAGAACCCGCTGTGCACTTTTCATCAAACTGATAGAATTATTTTCAAGTCAAAGAAGTTCTTTAATGAGAATATAATAATAATAATAATCCGCTGTGGAGTAAGGGGGAGCAGGAGCATCGATCGTGGTCCTTAGATGACGAATCAGCAATAACAAAAAGTCCGTCTGTCCGCGTCCGTCCGTCACCGCGATAACTGGAGTAAAACTCAACCGATTTTCAAACACCCAAGAAGGTAATTGAGAATTCTTAATTGAGCACCGTCGGCCCAAGCACCAATGAGCTAGTGCCGTTTCAGTGGTTTTTGGTCTTTTGTACATAACTCGAGTAAATCTTTTCCGATTTCCAAAAACTTTTTTTTTCTGAAAGATAATCGGAAAATTGATTACATCAATGAATTTGAGCGGAATCGGTTGAAAATTTTCGAAGTTATGGTCGAAAAAGTGGTAAAAAACGTGGTGTTTTGAACGTTGGTGCAACTTCTTGACTAATATCTTTGCAAAGTTAGAACGGAACTCTCTCTTCAAGGCTTTGTATGAAAGATATGGACATCAGAAAATCACGAAAATTAAATTAGTCAAAATCTGTTGAGTGATTCGGGCTCTAGAGTCCTCAGTATGGGTCTAACTCACGCTACACACGATATTTGGTGGTTTTTTGTGAATATTTCTTTAATGAAGAGGCTTTTTGTGCAGGTTGCAGACAAAAAAGAGACGAACTTTTTTGTTCGTGGTAGTATGGATCAGAGGCCTCTCCTAAGTCGTCTAGGTCCGTTCCTTTTTTTTCTCTCATATGGCTTTATTACAACACTTAATGAATTTAATGAAATCTTGAGGCCTATTACTTGCTTTTTTCGATGGGCACCAAAAATTTCTTTCTGGCAGCAGGCATACCCGAGTACAGGTTAATAATACAGGTCGGTTCTGAGATTTATTTACTTATTTATTACTGAGCCGACGGCGAAAAAGCTTACTGGCCGACGAAAGCACCTACAATTGTATATTTGTCAATTAAAGAAAAAATAATAAAAATAACAATTAAAGCAAAACCCGAGGTAGTACTTCAGCCCAGTCGACCCGTCGGAGCACCCCTTTAGCTACTGCATTCTGCTTCCTCCGAATACATTCAAGCATCCAATTGATTCAAACCGGTGATTTTGGTTTGCCCAGTTTTTCAGTTTGTCATCTTTCCAGGTTCGTCGTGAAGTTCGGATGAATAGAAAAAAGAAAAGAAAGTGATTATTGCCATCGAAATTCATAAATGTTATCAAAATTGTGTTCAAAAATGGGTTCGCGAGCTGTCTGTAACAACGAAATCAAGAAACCGTGATCCTTCATCATAGTATCAGTCAGGACAAACGACTTTACTGTGGCACGGAATGCTTGACGACCGGTCGCATGAACATAAAGATGAGCAAACATGTTGAAAGCTCTAGCAGCGTAATTTATAGGTTCACATAAACCATAGTTCGACCGATGTCTATCCAAAACTAGATACAGAACTTTTCTCAGTGACGGTACCGATTCGTTAACATTTAGCATCGACAACAAATTAGGAGAATCTAGTCGACAACTGAGAAGGTCAAAAATGAACATTACCGACAAATTTATACGTCTGCGTGACAAGCTCTCTATGCCTATGGATTGACACCTACTGACATACGACGGCAAGCGAAAATGTGCATCCCTCTTCACGCTCCTCCTTAGTGCATACATAAGAAACTTCTTTTGAATCGACTCAACTTTATCCACTTGTTCTTGGTAAAAAGGTGACCACACAACAGACGCATACTCCAAAATCGATCGAACCAGCGCAAAGAAGATACTCTTAAGGGTCTCCAGATTCCAGAAATCACGGCAAATTCTCTTCACAAACCCTAACATTGCGTACGCTTTGCCAGCAATGAGTTCGACATGTCTGTTGAATGTTAGGTTCTCAGTGAACGTTACCCCTAGATCTCGCATTTCAGTAACCCTCTGGATCGCTGATCCATTGATGACATACTCGAAACGTATCGTATCGCGTGACCTAAAGAATGACATAATCCTACACTTGTCAATATTTAGCATTAATGAATTGCGAATGCACCATCGATTGAGTTGCAATAGATCACTTTGAAGAGCTAAGCAATCTCTATATGATTTAATAGCACGAACAATTTTCAGATCATCTGCATAGAGTAAACATTTCGACGTGGAAATAGCTTTCTCTGCATCGTTGAAGAACAAAAGGAATAAAAGAGGGCCAAGATGGCTTCCTTGAGGAACGCCGGAAGTAACCAAGAAGGATTCTGATTTCCATCCTTGCAACGTATTGAGTGCGATCGCTGAGATAACTCTCGATCCAATGAATCATGGTCGAGTGCACCCCAAGTTCCTTCAGCTTGCAAATTAACAGATCGTGACAAACCCTATCAAAAGCCTTGCGCATGTCCGTATATATGACATCTACTTGGTGGCCACTTTCGACTACCCGTATGGCATCACTAACAAATTCTAACAGATTCGTCGTCGTTGATCGACCTCTTCTGAAACCATGCTGCCATACAGATATGACACGCTCGAACCTCACGGTCAGCATTCCGCATACCACCGATCCAAACAACTTACCGAACGTAGGTAGGATTGTTATTCCTAGATAGGGTTCAATGTCGGATCGAGAACCACTTTTGAATATTGGCACCAAGTACGATTCTTTCCATCTCGTCGGAAATGTGCTACCTAACGATAAGTTGAAAATACGTAGAAGCGGTGAGCACTGCGCTTCTGAGCAGTTCTTCAGTAGAAGGGGTGATATATTATCGGGACCATCCCCTATCGCGTCAAAGATCTGCTCTCTGCTCAAAATAAGCGAGCCAATGTCAACACACTTTTCCAGACCGAAAGAGAGATTGTCCGATTTGGCACCGTCAACATACGCGTCACGAAAAAGCTCTGCGAACAGATCGCACTTGCCCTGACTATTAGCCGTTCGAACGTCGCCATGATACATCAGGCTAGGGTAACCAGTCGTCTTCCTCATCGCCTTCACATACAACCAGAATTTGGAAGGGCATTTCACCAGATTTTCTTGAGTCTCCTCTAAGTACGACCGATAAGCTCGTGACTGCGCAGCGTCGAATTGATTACGTAATGAGCAGAACTTAATATAACCATCAACGTTGCCATTCTTGGACCTCTTGTACGCTTTAGATTTCCTGTTTTTCAAATTTAACAGAGTTTTACTGTACCACGGAGGATGGGTGACAGCTAAACTCCTCTTGAAGGGAACGAACCTTCTGAAGCCTGTTTTGAGTGACTCATAGAATTTGTCGACGACTTCATTAACGTCATCACCTGAAATTTCAACATCCCAGTCAATCGACAACAGATACACATTTAGTCCAACGAAATCAGCCTTCTTGAAATTAAATTCGTGCTCACTAGGACTGTATTCAACAGAATCTTCTGGTGTGATTTTTTTTCAAATATTTTCCTTTTCCAATCCAATTTGATGTGGACGGAATTTCATACGCTTAAGAGTTAAGGCGACGTTCACTTAGATACGTTCGAATGTTTTTGCAACATCTATTCTGGTTGGCACATCTACTCTGATGCGTACGGGTCCTCTACATGTGTTTTAATTACTGGTCCCGAAATTTTTTACGAGCTTTTGCTCACATGGATTCTCTTAGAGATGCTTTCGTTACCGAAGTTTTTACTTTGTCAGTGGGAAATTGCACACAAACCTAGTGTCATCTATGACGTACTAGATGCGGAAACTAGTAGGGCTTAGAATGCCGGTTACCCCCACCAATGTGTGTTACCGGCAGGCAAAAAAGTTCTTTACGGTTGCTGAAAATGTGATAAGTTAATCCAATATTTTGAAATGCAAATAATAATAAATATTAGAAAAATAAAATGTGAATATAAGCACAACGTTCTGTGGGGAACGTCTAAAATGTATATAAAACCTTTAACAAAATGTATTTTTAATTTCGTTTTCTATTTTGCCAACTATAGCTGACTGAAATGCCCGTGCAACCATTAGGTTTAATGGAACCTAAAGCAGAAGTCCACAAGTGACACGCACGAATATTAATTTATACGGAAAAGTATGAAAACGCAAGCAAAATTTCTCCCTATTTGCGGTCGCCGAACGATTGGATGAACTTAAAAGGAATTGTGGAACTACAGCAACAGGTTGGCCGAGCTAAAGCTCGCATGATGCGACAGAAGTTTAAAATAAATGAAACAAAATTGAGTTTGCATTCGATAAAAGATTTTATGAAACATTTTCACACGTCACTTACATTTCGTAATCAAGTTTACAAACTTACACAAAAATTTATCTCCCGGTCAAATCTGTTATAAGACAACAAACGCCCTCCACCTTCTTGACATTCTAGTGACACTCACGACGCACCAGCTACAGTTTTCGATGCGTTTCTGAGTGAATCATAAAGTTTTCATTTTTTGTAGTTTCTTCAAAGTTCACTGATGTAAGCACTTACCTTTGTGAAAACGCCTCATATGACGATTTAAGCTGCATTTTTGCGCAAATGATTTCTTGCATTGGGAACAGGAGTGAGGTTTTTCTCCTGAATGAGCAATTTTAATTTTCTCTTCACTTAAGTTTGAAAATCTCAACCACTCACCTGTGTGGGTCCTCTGATGAACAGTAAGGTTGCATTTATACGTAAAGGATTTCTTGCATTGGCAACAGGAGTGAGGCTTTTCTCCTGAAAAATAAATTTCAATTTCCTTTTCACTTAAGTTTAAATATCTCAACTACTCACCTGTGTGGGTTCTCTGATGAATATTAAGTCTGAATTTGTGCGCAAAGGATTTCTTGCATTGGGAACAGGAGTAGGATTTTTCTCCTGAAAAGTAATTTTATTTTTTCTTCAGTTAAGTACCGAACTAAACATATAAACATAGAAGGAACCCGTACGTATCAGAATATTGTGTCCGCATATCATTGACTTCGAGCTGCCTATTCATTTATGCATTATACATTCAAGGAACTGCAGATATATCTATCTACCGAGCACATGTAGCTGCCATTGACGCCGTAAAGAGGAACCTAGCTTGCTCTGACACGTTCCAAGTTATGGGTGATTTCAATCTGTATAATGTTGAATGGTACGAAAATGATGATGGATTCGACTACATTCCGATCATCGGCGAATCTATGTGCGCGAGATCAATTATTGCTCGTGAGGTGTCGTCAGCGATGTCTGACAACGGACAGTTTCAAATGTCATCTTTTGCTAATGTTAGCGGCAACGTACTCGACCTCATTTACACCGACAACCCTGAATTGTGTGTGGTCAACCAAGCTGAATTCCGAATGGTTCCTGCCTCGATGAGTGACGTTGATCACGTACCGCTATCATGTACAATAGAATGCTGTCCGATTGTTGCTCCAACTGCCTCCGACGAACTATGATGCTATAAATACACATTTGTCAGATGTCGCTTCAGACATAAATGACTCGGTAACCACTTTGTATGATATAACATCTATGATACTTTCGCTAAATTTGTTCCCCGTGCCACAATTCGTTCAACTAATAATCCTAAATGGTACACGAAAGAACTATTGCATCTCAAGAATGTTCGTAATAAGAAATTCAAGAGACAACGTCAACTTCAATTATTGAACGGTATTCCTTCTGTGTTGGACGATCGGGAATTCCTAAAGGCGAGAGATAACTACGAAGCCCTTAGAACGGAACTGCACAGCAATTTTATACGTCAAAAGGGTCATTGCATCAAAACAGACTCGAAGTCATTCTGGCGTCATATCAAAGCAAAACGTAAATCGAGCAGTTTACCAGGTGTTATTGAAATGGACGGTAAAAAAGCAACCACGGACGCCGAAAAGTCGGATATATTCGCCGAATACTTCCAGAGCGTCTACGTTGACCACCCAAATGATCCATCTTTGTTAGATTTTATCAACGAACGAATTGACGACGATTGTTATCACATCACATCGCCACCAAAACTCGTTCATTTTGTGCTTCGTGGATTAGATTTAAACAAAGGCAGCGGACATGACGGAGTCTCATCGCTCTTTCTCCGTGAATGTGCCGATAATTTGGCCGGACCGCTAAGCATGGTCTATACTCAATCTTTAACAGAAAAGCGCTATCCCGACGCGTTCAAAATTGGTTAGCTTACACCGGTATATAAATCAGGACGTAAAGCCGATGTCAAGAACTACAGAGGAGTCAACGTGATGCCGAATCTTGCCAAAGTGTTCGAACGAGTAGTCTACATGCAGCTGAAACTTATCATTCCTCGCGACATCAGAGTCTTTGCGATGTTTTTTCAGATCAAATTTTGACACTAAGACTC
Source organism: Pseudolycoriella hygida (assembly GCA_029228625.1). Taxonomy (NCBI): domain Eukaryota; kingdom Metazoa; phylum Arthropoda; class Insecta; order Diptera; family Sciaridae; genus Pseudolycoriella; species Pseudolycoriella hygida. The sequence continues at coordinate 106,369,930 of CM055406.1, read as the reverse complement.
AATAATTTTATATTCTGATTCAAAGAATCTATAAAGGGATGTGTTATGCAAACAGTAGATATTTTGGAATTAAAAATTGATGATCAATGTCTTAGAAATATGCAATGAAAAAACATCGCAAAACATAGAACTGTCAAAATATCTGACACGCTCTTAAGAAGACTTAAAATGAAAATAAATGAATGAATGGAATAGATGTGGCAAACAGAGTTGATGTTACGAAAAGACTGGAACGTATTTAAGTAAATATTGCGTTCACATTAGACTGTATTGGAAATTTTGAAAAACTCGTCCGAAGTAACGGTGTAAAAAAATTCTCGGAACGCACAAAATTGACCTACAAATAGAGAAAAATGTTCTCCTCAATTTTGTCTACAACATAGCAAAAGACAAACAAAAGTTTTTGAAAATCGGAAGAGATTTACTCGAGTTATGTACAAAAAACACGTAGGGCCCTAACAAAGACTCTTTTTTAGTGCCCTAGCTAAGTCCAAAGACTCAAATCGAAAAATGTTTCTTCCACAAATTGTCGGCCATGCCCAGATCTTTCAAAAATTTATGAAAATCAGAAAAGATTTACTCGAGTTATGTGCAAAAGACCAAAAAACCACTTAAACGGCCCTAGCTCGGCGGCAGTGCCTAGATTCAATACTATAAAATATTTTTCGACTAAGAAAAGTTTTTGAAAATCGGTCGAGATTTACTCAAGTTACCGTGTTGACGGACAGACAGACAGACAGACAGACCGACAGACCGACATTGTTTTTTTTCGCTGATTTGTCATCTGGAGGCAACAAAAAAAGTTTCCCCTTTACTCCCGGGTTCGAATTCGCAATGTAACAAACGTGGTAGTAAACGCATCAGACCTACGTACTTCGTACGGGTCTAAAAACCTTGCAAATTGGAAAAGGAATTCTTTTGTTAAAATCGGTCTGCAAGGTTTTTATACTTTGCACGGCACTTTAGTGTGAATGCCACAATAACACTCACCTGTGTGGACCACTTGATGGGTTTTCAAATGGCCAAATTGTCTAAATGTTTTGTTACATTCCGTACAAGGATACGGCTTCTCACCTAAAAGAAAAGTTTTTCTTTATTCAGATCTTATTTGACTGTAAGCTACTCACCGGAGTGAGATCTCATGTGCACTTTGAGGTAAGGCTTACGGGCGAAAGATTTTCTACAGATGTCACAAATAAACTGTCTCGTGCCTAAATTTCAATGGAAATTAGTGAGGAACACGACGTGAAAAATAATTGCAACTAACTCGAGTCTGGCTGTCTAGTGTTATGATCCTGGTGTATAGACTCGGCACTAGAAGAATATCTGCTCTTGTTGACGTCACTCAAATTACGGCATATATTTCCTACCTGAGGAAAAGCAAGAGCGGAATTTATATTAACAATGAGACATGGGATTTAGTCGAAACGAAAATTTAGTATTTTTCCCGAGGAGATCAAATAACTCGAAAGAAAAATTACGCACCTCTTGTTCCCTTAATGGGTTATTGTGTTGCTCGTCCAAATTGACCCCAGTGACTTCATCTGGTTTTACTGGAGGTTCATGCTCAGAGTCGTTTACAAGTTCCTCATGTTCTTGCAATAATCTGAGTTCAAGAAAACAAATAAATTTCGCAAAATGCAATAAGAGAGGAACTTTAGGTTTATTACTTTTCGATCAAGGAAATGTCAATTGGCTCTGTTGAATCGTCGAATTGACGCAGGATATTCTGAAAAGTACATTTGATGTTTTCGTATAATTTGCAATTTCTGTATGAAATTCTGTCGGAGTTCATAACCTCCAACCCAAAGTAGTTATGAATGACAAAACTCTCAACATTGCTCTAGACGCGTTGCCACTGATTTTGAATCTACACATACCTGTAGCTCATCATCGTCAATGTCAAAGTCTATGTCCATGTCCATGTTGAAATCCAAAAAAATTAGAAATTTTACTCAGCTGAAACGAACGAAAGTTTAACAATTATTGTAAACAAAGTCACAAGTGAAGGAAAATGAAGTAGCAAATCGAATTTAGAAGAATCATCAGCCGTCAGATGTCGTGGCGAATCATTCTCAATGACTACTACTTCTTTAAACGTTTTGTACACACCGTGTACAGTGCGGTATCAATTCTACGACATAAAGAATGATCTGTACTCAAAATATTTCAGGAAAATCGAAAGAACGGAATATTTAGCATCTTGAAGGGAATTGAGAAAACTCTTTCAAATATTTAGAAGAGATTTGTCTGAAATTTCGCCTAGTTTTGTGTTTTTGAGTACATTGACAACTCAGATAGGTGCGGGAAAAGACTAATAAAACAAGAATTTTTTCTGATTTGGAATATTTTCCTCAGTTCTTTGCAATTCGGTAAATGTGAAGAAACAATTGTTCAAAAGTTCAGTTTTAAAAAGTTGACGAAATTTTTTATTTTCCTGTTTTAAGCAATTTCTTCATATCTCTGTTTAATAATAATCATAATAATTACTTTGAATGATCTCCATGGGACTAGTGAAATTCCTAAGAAAATGCAGTTTTAGAGATTTGAAGAAAGCATTTCCAAAAACTATAGATTTCGCTTTAGGCGTTTATTATAATGTTGAGCTTTTCCCCATACATGGATTTGGAACGTTCTGGTTGATCTCCACGAGATATTTGTATAAATCATGGGCGCGCGGTAGCGTTGCGCCGTGACGCAAGTCCCCATACGATCAAAAAAAATCAGAATTTTTTTTTCATAGACTGCGGAACCATATATGCAGCTACGTTTTGACTTTTTTGTCTTGCGTCGTACCTCCTTGACACCCTGTTTTTCGGATTCTACGTAAAATTCTGATTAAAATCTACCTTTTGGTCGTTAAAATGTGCTTTTTCGTAGAAGCCAAAGTAAATGAAAATATCCTACATTAGTTAGATTAGATTAGATTGAAGGTGTGAGGGGGTCAAACTATTAGGTTTGACAGGAACCTAGACGATGTTCCCTAGCCCCCTGCTTTCTTCGTTTATTTAACAAATATCATGAAATTTGAACAAAGAAAGAAAATAAAACAATTTTGTAAAAATGAATGTGAATATGTATATGAATAAGTATGTGAAAGTCATCTCCGTGTGATTGCTTGTATTGTCTGATCTTCGGTGTGTTGTGTTCAATCCTTTTAATGTCGTATTTATGCCAGTCAGTTCCAGTTGTTATTCCAGCCTACCAATCTTATTAAGGAAGAAGGCCAGGTCTTGCACTTTAATTTTGTCAATGGTTTAATCATTTAATCCTAGTTCTGGTTTACCCAGGATTCTTTCTCTGTAATACCTATATCTAGGGCAGTCACTAATAATGTGGAAACCCGTTTCCTCGTCATATCCACAGGCACATTTAGGGTTTTCTGCATATCATTTAACTGAGAGGTGTTCGTTTAGGCCGCAATGTCCTGTCAGGACCTCAACTACTCTCTTAATGTTAGGTCTGTCAAGATTCAGTAAACAGTCACTGAACTTCCGTAGAGGAACCTTACAGAAAATTTTTGTGTGCTTACCCCCTTCGTATCTGTTCCAGACTCTCTGGTGTTTCTCTTCGAGCCAGTTTTTAGTGATGCGTTTCCTTTCATTTTTCGTTATGCCGCAGAATGGTTCTGGCCCTATTGGGCGCTCGTTTGCCCCCTTGTCTGCTAATTCATCGCCTCTCTCATTCCCTTGAATGCCAGAATGACCCGGCACCCATAGAATTGTAACCTCATTATTATTGTTGCCTAGGTCATTGACAGCTTCCTTGCATTGAAGCACCGTGGCCGAACTGACCATGGGGGATTCCAGGGCTTCAATTGAGGCTTGGCTATCCGAGCAAATATACAGTCTTCTGTGCTGAAGATTTTTGAAAGTATCGGTACTAACCAGTTCAGATATCGCTAGGAGCTCTGCTCGCAAAACCGTGGTGAAGTATCCCAAAGGTATGAACCCTTTGATCCCGACTTCATCACTGATAAAACCTGCCTCAGACAGTCCGTCTTTCTTGGATCCGTCTGTGTAGCTCACTAGGTCATCCACTGGGGGATAGATTTTTTCCACGCCTAACCATTCTTCCCTACTCGGTATGACACACCTAAAATTGTCCTCCAGCATCAAGATAGTCGAGATCTGGTCACTCCTCATCAGGAGAGTTTCATCCTTAATTAGGTGTAAGATTATCATGTGTCCTCTAGCCGAGCCCGGTGCCCAGCCTCCATTACGTTGGATATTAAGAGCTGAGCTGAAAGCTGTAGATGTTACATATAGGTCGAGCGGTGGGATAAAAAGAAGTGCCTCTAGGGCTCTTGTGGCCGTACTGACTTTCACCCCAGTCATGCACAAACATGCTAGCCTCTGGAGTTTATCTAGCCCTTTTTTTGCTACCCCTATCTCTACTCTAGGCCACCAGACAATGCACCCATGGCAGAGCATAGGTCTAACTACCGTTGTGTAAATCCACCATATGGCTCTTGGTGATAGACCCCAGGTTCTTCCGAAGGCATTTTTGCACATCCAGAAGGTACTAATAGCCTTATCTACCTTGTCAATTAGATGCATTATCCACGTCATCCTATGGTCGAAGGTGACCCCTAGGTATTTTACTGTCACCCTTAGGTTGAGTATTTCCCCAAAGAGTCTAAAGCTTCCGAGATCCAGTTCATTAATATTATTTTTTCTTTTGAAAAGAATCAATTTAGTTTTTCCCGGATTTACTCGGAGCTTTTTCTCCTTACACCATTCTTCTATTACTTTTAACACATATCTCATCAGATCCCCCAAGGTCGTCGGGCACATTCCTCCGATGATGACTAAGACATCATCTGAGTATCCCTGGGTAAAAGAAGGAATTTTCGCTCAAGGGTACTCAGACGATCTGAGGTAAGTTTGAGAGCACATTGGGCGACAGAATGAGGTACTCGCTGAAGATAGTGGAGGAATGGTGTCGAAACAACGGCCTCAGAGTAAATCCGGACAAGACTGACATTGTCCTTTTTAGTAGAAGGACGTCTGGTCACGAACGGGTGGGGAAATTGAGGCTGTTCAATAAAGATATCGTTCCTGGAGCGTGGGTGAAATACCTGAGTTATTCTCGATCGTAAGTTGAACTGGATCGAGCACGTCAAGGACAAGGCACAGAAGGCTCTAGTAGCCTTCTTGATATGCAGGAACTCATTTGGAAGAAACTGGGGCCTGCCGTCCAAGGCTATACGGTGGATGTATGAAGCTGTCATAAGACCTATGATGAGTCACGGCTGCGTTGTGTGGTGGCCGAGGCTCGACATTAGGAGTGCGAGGAAAGAGATGAACGAAATTCAAAGGCTGGTATGCATTTGTATTACCGGAGCTATGAAATCGACAGCCACGGCGGCTATGGAAACATTAATTAATCTGCCACCGGTCCACGTGGCATTGAAGGCGAAAGCTTTTGCTACGGCGGATAGACTATCTCAGAACGATCTTTGGATTCCGAATTTCACTTCGGGCCATGGGAGAATCAAGAAGGCTATCACTAACGAGGTCTTTGAGATGCCTAGGGACCGAATGAAACCGGAGACGGACTTCGTAAGGCGTTTTGAGACTGTCATACCCGATAGGTCTGAATGGCTGGAAGGTTGGCCAAGCTGCCTATCAGATGAAGTAATTGTGAGTTTCACTGATGGCTCTAAAACGTCAGAAGGTACGGGAGCCGGAGTATTCTCCCCGGAACCGTTGGCAGAAATGTGGTACCACCTAGGTGGGTATGCCGACGTCTTTCAGGCTGAGATCTTCGCGGCACTGATGGGAGCGCGGGAAGCAATCTCACCAGGCATGTGGGAAAAATGTCACAGTCTGTTCTGATAGTGAGGCAATGATCAAAGCGCTCATCTCGCCTGTCGTTACATCCAAGCTAGTAAAAGAGTTAAAGGAAACCTTGAACCGGATGGGACTGAGAAATCAGGTGACGCTGGTCTGGGTTCCCGGAAACTCTGGCGTGGAGGGAAACGAAAAGGCGGATGAGCTGGAGGGGACAGGCTCGGCTACATTGGGTTGCGGGCCAGAACCTCTCATACCCATCCCACACTCGGCATGTGTAAAAGCAATAAAGAGTTGGGTGAGGTCGGAATTCGCTAACCATTGGAACACTTATGAAGGAGGAATGCACACAAAGCGTTTCTTCCCGGTGCCCGATGGGAAGTGGGCCAAAGAACTGCTAAATATGGACAGGACACGCATCAAGAGGGTGGTGGGTGCGATCACCGGGCACTGCGGACCAAGCAAGCACCTGGCAAAAATGGGAATCTCTAATGACCCCAGTTGCACCTGTGGCCTAAGTGAGGAGACGGGCGTTCACGTTATATCTTTTGTACATAACTCGAGTAAATCTTTTCCGATTTTCAAAAACTTTTTTTTTCTGAAAGATAATCGGAAAATTGATTACATCAATGAATTTGAGCGGAATCGGTTGAAAATTTTCGAAGTTATGGTCGAAAAAGTGGTAAAAAACGTGGTGTTTTGAACGTTGGTGCAACTTCTTGACTAATATCTTTGCAAAGTTAGAACGGAACTCTCTCTTCAAGGCTTTGTATGAAAGATATGGACATCAGAAAATCACGAAAATTAAATTAGTCAAAATCTGTTGAGTGATTCGGGCTCTAGAGTCCTCAGTATGGGTCTAACTCACGCTACACACGATATTTGGTGGTTTTTTGTGAATACTTCTTTAATGAAGAGGCTTTTTGTGCAGGTTGCAGACAAAAAAGAGACGAACTTTTTTGTTCGTGGTAGTATGGATCAGAGGCCTCTCCTAAGTCGTCTAGGTCCGTTCCTTTTTTTTCTCTCATATGGCTTTATTACAACACTTAATGAATTTAATGAAATCTTGAGGCCTATTACTTGCTTTTTTCGATGGGCACCAAAAATTTCTTTCTGGCAGCAGGCATACCCGAGTACAGGTTAATAATACAGGTCGGTTCTGAGATTTATTTACTTATTTATTACTGAGCCGACGGCGAAAAAGCTTACTGGCCGACGAAAGCACCTACAATTGTATATTTGTCAATTAAAGAAAAAATAATAAAAATAACAATTAAAGCAAAACCCGAGGTAGTACTTCAGCCCAGTCGACCCGTCGGAGCACCCCTTTAGCTACTGCATTCTGCTTCCTCCGAATACATTCAAGCATCCAATTGATTCAAACCGGTGATTTTGGTTTGCCCAGTTTTTCAGTTTGTCATCTTTCCAGGTTCGTCGTGAAGTTCGGATGAATAGAAAAAAGAAAAGAAAGTGATTATTGCCATCGAAATTCATAAATGTTATCAAAATTGTGTTCAAAAATGGGTTCGCGAGCTGTCTGTAACAACGAAATCAAGAAACCGTGATCCTTCATCATAGTATCAGTCAGGACAAACGACTTTACTGTGGCACGGAATGCTTGACGACCGGTCGCATGAACATAAAGATGAGCAAACATGTTGAAAGCTCTAGCAGCGTAATTTATAGGTTCACATAAACCATAGTTCGACCGATGTCTATCCAAAACTAGATACAGAACTTTTCTCAGTGACGGTACCGATTCGTTAACATTTAGCATCGACAACAAATTAGGAGAATCTAGTCGACAACTGAGAAGGTCAAAAATGAACATTACCGACAAATTTATACGTCTGCGTGACAAGCTCTCTATGCCTATGGATTGACACCTACTGACATACGACGGCAAGCGAAAATGTGCATCCCTCTTCACGCTCCTCCTTAGTGCATACATAAGAAACTTCTTTTGAATCGACTCAACTTTATCCACTTGTTCTTGGTAAAAAGGTGACCACACAACAGACGCATACTCCAAAATCGATCGAACCAGCGCAAAGAAGATACTCTTAAGGGTCTCCAGATTCCAGAAATCACGGCAAATTCTCTTCACAAACCCTAACATTGCGTACGCTTTGCCAGCAATGAGTTCGACATGTCTGTTGAATGTTAGGTTCTCAGTGAACGTTACCCCTAGATCTCGCATTTCAGTAACCCTCTGGATCGCTGATCCATTGATGACATACTCGAAACGTATCGTATCGCGTGACCTAAAGAATGACATAATCCTACACTTGTCAATATTTAGCATTAATGAATTGCGAATGCACCATCGATTGAGTTGCAATAGATCACTTTGAAGAGCTAAGCAATCTCTATATGATTTAATAGCACGAACAATTTTCAGATCATCTGCATAGAGTAAACATTTCGACGTGGAAATAGCTTTCTCTGCATCGTTGAAGAACAAAAGGAATAAAAGAGGGCCAAGATGGCTTCCTTGAGGAACGCCGGAAGTAACCAAGAAGGATTCTGATTTCCATCCTTGCAACGTATTGAGTGCGATCGCTGAGATAACTCTCGATCCAATGAATCATGGTCGAGTGCACCCCAAGTTCCTTCAGCTTGCAAATTAACAGATCGTGACAAACCCTATCAAAAGCCTTGCGCATGTCCGTATATATGACATCTACTTGGTGGCCACTTTCGACTACCCGTATGGCATCACTAACAAATTCTAACAGATTCGTCGTCGTTGATCGACCTCTTCTGAAACCATGCTGCCATACAGATATGACACGCTCGAACCTCACGGTCAGCATTCCGCATACCACCGATCCAAACAACTTACCGAACGTAGGTAGGATTGTTATTCCTAGATAGGGTTCAATGTCGGATCGAGAACCACTTTTGAATATTGGCACCAAGTACGATTCTTTCCATCTCGTCGGAAATGTGCTACCTAACGATAAGTTGAAAATACGTAGAAGCGGTGAGCACTGCGCTTCTGAGCAGTTCTTCAGTAGAAGGGGTGATATATTATCGGGACCATCCCCTATCGCGTCAAAGATCTGCTCTCTGCTCAAAATAAGCGAGCCAATGTCAACACACTTTTCCAGACCGAAAGAGAGATTGTCCGATTTGGCACCGTCAACATACGCGTCACGAAAAAGCTCTGCGAACAGATCGCACTTGCCCTGACTATTAGCCGTTCGAACGTCGCCATGATACATCAGGCTAGGGTAACCAGTCGTCTTCCTCATCGCCTTCACATACAACCAGAATTTGGAAGGGCATTTCACCAGATTTTCTTGAGTCTCCTCTAAGTACGACCGATAAGCTCGTGACTGCGCAGCGTCGAATTGATTACGTAATGAGCAGAACTTAATATAACCATCAACGTTGCCATTCTTGGACCTCTTGTACGCTTTAGATTTCCTGTTTTTCAAATTTAACAGAGTTTTACTGTACCACGGAGGATGGGTGACAGCTAAACTCCTCTTGAAGGGAACGAACCTTCTGAAGCCTGTTTTGAGTGACTCATAGAATTTGTCGACGACTTCATTAACGTCATCACCTGAAATTTCAACATCCCAGTCAATCGACAACAGATACACATTTAGTCCAACGAAATCAGCCTTCTTGAAATTAAATTCGTGCTCACTAGGACTGTATTCAACAGAATCTTCTGGTGTGATTTTTTTTCAAATATTTTCCTTTTCCAATCCAATTTGATGTGGACGGAATTTCATACGCTTAAGAGTTAAGGCGACGTTCACTTAGATACGTTCGAATGTTTTTGCAACATCTATTCTGGTTGGCACATCTACTCTGATGCGTACGGGTCCTCTACATGTGTTTTAATTACTGGTCCCGAAATTTTTTACGAGCTTTTGCTCACATGGATTCTCTTAGAGATGCTTTCGTTACCGAAGTTTTTACTTTGTCAGTGGGAAATTGCACACAAACCTAGTGTCATCTATGACGTACTAGATGCGGAAACTAGTAGGGCTTAGAATGCCGGTTACCCCCACCAATGTGTGTTACCGGCAGGCAAAAAAGTTCTTTACGGTTGCTGAAAATGTGATAAGTTAATCCAATATTTTGAAATGCAAATAATAATAAATATTAGAAAAATAAAATGTGAATTTAAGCACAACGTTCTGTGGGGAACGTCTAAAATGTATATAAAACCTTTAACAAAATGTATTTTTAATTTCGTTTTCTATTTTGCCAACTATAGCTGACTGAAATGCCCGTGCAACCATTAGGTTTAATGGAACCTAAAGCAGAAGTCCACAAGTGACACGCACGAATATTAATTTATACGGAAAAGTATGAAAACGCAAGCAAAATTTCTCCCTATTTGCGGTCGCCGAACGATTGGATGAACTTAAAAGGAATTGTGGAACTACAGCAACAGGTTGGCCGAGCTAAAGCTCGCATGATGCGACAGAAGTTTAAAATAAATGAAACAAAATTGAGTTTGCATTCGATAAAAGATTTTATGAAACATTTTCACACGTCACTTACATTTCGTAATCAAGTTTACAAACTTACACAAAAATTTATCTCCCGGTCAAATCTGTTATAAGACAACAAACGCCCTCCACCTTCTTGACATTCTAGTGACACTCACGACGCACCAGCTACAGTTTTCGATGCGTTTCTGAGTGAATCATAAAGTTTTCATTTTTTGTAGTTTCTTCAAAGTTCACTGATGTAAGCACTTACCTTTGTGAAAACGCCTCATATGACGATTTAAGCTGCATTTTTGCGCAAATGATTTCTTGCATTGGGAACAGGAGTGAGGTTTTTCTCCTGAATGAGCAATTTTAATTTTCTCTTCACTTAAGTTTGAAAATCTCAACCACTCACCTGTGTGGGTCCTCTGATGAACAGTAAGGTTGCATTTATACGTAAAGGATTTCTTGCATTGGCAACAGGAGTGAGGCTTTTCTCCTGAAAAATAAATTTCAATTTCCTTTTCACTTAAGTTTAAATATCTCAACTACTCACCTGTGTGGGTTCTCTGATGAATATTAAGTCTGAATTTGTGCGCAAAGGATTTCTTGCATTGGGAACAGGAGTAGGATTTTTCTCCTGAAAAGTAATTTTATTTTTTCTTCAGTTAAGTACCGAACTAAACATATAAACATAGAAGGAACCCGTACGTATCAGAATATTGTGTCCGCATATCATTGACTTCGAGCTGCCTATTCATTTATGCATTATACATTCAAGGAACTGCAGATATATCTATCTACCGAGCACATGTAGCTGCCATTGACGCCGTAAAGAGGAACCTAGCTTGCTCTGACACGTTCCAAGTTATGGGTGATTTCAATCTGTATAATGTTGAATGGTACGAAAATGATGATGGATTCGACTACATTCCGATCATCGGCGAATCTATGTGCGCGAGATCAATTATTGCTCGTGAGGTGTCGTCAGCGATGTCTGACAACGGACAGTTTCAAATGTCATCTTTTGCTAATGTTAGCG
>CM055406.1:106334985-106358136 GCA_029228625.1 Pseudolycoriella hygida | reverse complement strand
TCGAGTCTGGCCGTCTAGTGTTATGATCCTTGTGTATAGACTCGGCATTAGATGAATATCTGCTCTTGTTGACGTCACTCAAACTACGGTGTACATTAACTACCTGAGGAAAGGCAAGAGCGGAATTTAGGTTAAAAATGAGACGGAAACGGAACGGAAATTTGGTATTTTTCCGGAGCAGATCAAATAACTCGAAAGAAAAATTACGCACCTCTGAATGGGGATCTTGTTCCCTTAATGGGTCATTGTGTTGTACGTCCAAATTGATCTCAGTGACTTCATCTGGTTTCATTGGAGCTTCATGCTCAGAGTCGTTTACAAATTCCTCATGTTCTTGTAATAATCTGAGTTCAAGAAAACAAATAAATTTCGCAAAATGCAATAAGAGAAGAGAGGATCTTTAGGTTTATTACTTTTCGATCAAGGAGATGTCAATTGGTATTAATGTTGAATTGTCGAATTGACGCAGTAAAGTCTGAAAAGTAAATTTGATATCTTCGTATAACTTGCAATTTCTGTATGAAATTCTATCGAAGTTCATAACCTCCAACCAAAAGTTATGAATGACAAAACTCTCAACATTTCTCTAGACGCGTTGTCACTGATTTTTAATCTACTCATACCTGTAGCTCATCATCGTCAATGTCAAAGTCTATGTCCATGTCCATGTTGAAATCCAAAAAAAATAGAAATTTTACTCAGCTGAAACGAAGCAGCAGTCGAACGAAAGTTTAATTATTGTAAACAAAGTCACAAGTGAAGGAAAATGAAGTAGTAAATCGAATTTAGAAGAATCATCAGCCGTCAGATGTCGTGGCGAATCATTCTCAATGACTACTACTTCTTTAAACGTTTTGTACACACCGTGTACAGTTCAGTGTGGTATAAATTCTACGAAATAAAGAATGATCTCTACTCAAAATATTTCAGAAAAACCGAAAGAACGATCTAATGGAAAATTTGGCATCTTAAAGGGAATTGAGAAAACTCTTTCAAATATTTAGAATAGATTTGTCTGAAATTTCGCGTAGTTTTGTGTTTTTGCGTACATTGAAAACTCAGATAGGTGTCAGAAAAGACTAATAAAACAAGAATTTTCCCTGATTTGGAATATTTTCCTCAGTTCGTTGCGAATCTGTAAATGTGAAGAAACAAGTGTTCAAAAGTTCAGTTTTATAAAGTTTACGAAATTTTTTTTCCTGTTTTAAGCAATTTCTTCATTTCTCTGTTTAATAATGTTTACTTTGAATGATCTCCATGGGACTAGTTAAATTCCTAAGAAAAAGCACTTTTAAAAAACTATTAATTTCGTCCCCATACAAACAAAAAATTCAGAAAAAGATTTTTCGTAGACTTCGGAACCACTTGTTCAACTAAGTTTTGACTTTTTACAATTACGTCGTACCGCCCTAAGACCTAGTTTTTATTGAAATCGACTTTTTAATCATCAAAATCGGTCCAGTGGTTCCGGATATATGACCTTGCCAGCATGGCTCTATTAAGCCTCCTCCGGTGGACTCATACCAAACAGAACGACATGGGTGCAGAGGAAGCATGGAGAGGTTACCTTCCAACTCCAACTGACACAGTTTCTGTCGGGCGCGGATGCTTCAGAAAGTACCTGCACAGGTTCGCATTCACAGAATCACCTTTCTGCACGACATACGAGAGGGAGGAAGAGACTGCAGATTACGTGTTATTTGTCTGTTCCCGCTTTGAACAAGAGCGAGGTGAGCTAGCTGATGACGGTGAGTAGGTCAGAGGTAAATGCCGAAAACATAATATCGGAGATGTGCCTCGATGAGGAGGTGTGGAAAGTAGCGAATAATGTAGTTGCAAAAATAATGGGGAAACTGCAAAACGCCTGGAGAGACGATCAAAAAAGACTGCCAGTTGATCTGAGAGAGTAAGTGCGAAAGCACGCCGCTCCCCGAAGTAATGCTTTGAGGCGGTTCCGGGGAAAAGAGAGCATGCAGAGTAAGGAATGAGGTTTCAGTTGGAAGGTCATTGAAGCATGGAATCCAACACTACTACGGTCCAAGAGGACGGGGTGTCTATGAAGATTTCCTCATCCTTATAAAAAAACCTGAGAGGCTATTAACTCTCACCAGAGGAACTTAGCCAAAGATCACTGAGCGATATCTTATCCTTAACTACAAATAGCGGATGGTTAGATTCATGACTACCCTCAATGTGTAGTACAATGAGTATGGCCTAGGTGCTACATTGAATCGACAGTTACCTACACTCGCTGAGTAAGTCCTCTCTTAGCTACGGATTCCCTTCAGATAGTTTTTAAGCTGATAATAGAAAAATGTGAACTGTTGCTGTAATGGCCTCAATATAGAGACCAAAACCAACGAACCAACTAGCTCATCCCTTCTAGCGTAGAGTAGATTTTGGAATCCACACTTGCAAGGTGGACATAGAAAAATTAGAAGTTTAATAGCGACCCCAATTTTCACTATGCCTTGAGATTGGACAATTTCGAAGCCGGATTTCATCAGATGCTTTGAGGCGATTCTCGCAAGTAGGTTAGACTAGTTAGATGGCTAGCCAGTAAGAACAAACCTGTAAGATTTACAGATGGCTCGAAAACCGTAGAAGAGAAAGGGGTTGGGGTTTAAGCTCCAGAAACGGACCCTTTTACCTGGTTCAATCTGGAAAGGTAACAGTCATCTTCCATGAAGAAATATTCGCAGTGCTGGTGATGCCACAAGAGCCAATAGGGACCGCATTTATGGGCATCACCTCATCCACTAGACCACAACAAACAACTTTGTCCTTCACACCGAACCGATCTCCTTGATACTTTACGAAAAAAATCAAATTTTCACTGAAAAAGCGGTGGTGGCGCCACCATAGTTAATTTCAGCCAATTTTTTGGTCACTCTGACATCAATCAGACAACGAGAAACAATTTTGCTGAATAAATAATTAATTTAAAACGAATTTGTTTAATAAAAACATCGAATATTTTGCATATAAATTTTGATCTCGTTGACATTTTTCACCGTGCAAGGAAATTTTCGACTTCTTAGGAAATGTTCAACACAGTCCAAAAATGTTTTTAAGTCACTAATGTCAAAATTTAGAGATACCTATTTTGGGAATGACCGTTTAAAGTCAAAACCAGTTTTCGCAGTGGTCAGATTTTACATGCAATTTCATATTGCAAATTCATATATCGGGTAAAAAACAACAAAAATTTTATTTTGATACATCGTTGAAAACGATGGGATGTGTAGAATAAGGGAAAAATACATTTTTGTGAAAAAAGTGAAAAAATTTAAATTTCGTTGAACAACGAAAAAAACGTCACACTTAACCTCACTTTTTTCGGGTTTCTCCGATTTTCTCAAGTCACTCGCGAAATATCCAGGGGGACTTTTCGGACGTCATTCAGGTACCTAAGGCTTGGTTTGATTTTCTCCTAATTTTTACAAGGTTAAAAGTTAATTCCCCCCCCCCCCCCCCTTATAAACGGTTGAGTTTTACTCAAGTTATTGCGGTGACAGACGGACGGACATTTCTTTTATTGCTGATTCGTCATCTAAGGACCATGTTCAATGCTCCCCCCTACTCCCTACCTACCCGGTCTTTTTTGGGGAGACCGGCCTTCAGTTGAGGGCCCCAGCATTTTGAAAAAGTTACTATTTTGCGTAATTTCTTCTACTTCAAAAATTTTTCACCTGCGGCGCTATAATTTTAACTGTAAATTCAAAAATTCTAGTATGTGTATGTGATTACAATCATCATCATCATCATATATTCACGGATCACGATCTCGAGAACTAGTCAGCCGATCTTCCTGAAATTTCCACTGAACGTCAGTCTCGGCATACGAAAACTACTTTAAAGTTAAAGTGTGACGCAGTCCATAAGTCCGCTTCCAAAATGAATGATATCGCTGGGGGTGAAGCTATCGCTGATAATACGCAAAAATTTGGTCAAAGTTTTATTTTCTGAAAAAATTACAGAGCTTTGTTTAAAACAAAATTACGCTGTGTTGAAAAATTGCGTCACAAATGCCGGACCCAACGACGAAATAATTTTTCTGTACTTTCAGATTTTAAGCTGTAAAAATTTGACTTTTATTTGTTATTAGGTAGATTGTTTAGGGTAAATTTAAAATTTTGCGCGTAAAAACTGAAAGTGTTGAAAAATTATTCCGCTGGTGGCTCCGGTGGTGGTGGGGACGTAATTTTTTAACACATCGAAATCTATTGCACCGCATAAGTGTATCGCCGATTATTAATGCAATCTTCCTCACGAATGATATTGGTTAATGATATTTAGGGAACGATTTCCCTTGACGCCCAATGGATGGTAATGAATTTAATCTTATTTTATTATTTTGTATTTTTCTGGTTATTAATTACAAGGATTTTCATGGTCTCCAACGTTTTCAATGTATGTATGTATGTTGCTTCTATTATTTAATTATTTAGTATTTGTTATATATAAGATGGAAACTGGTGGTCTAAAACATTTCTATATGCAGGGATCTGCTTATCCTAACCGTGGAAAGGGGTTATCGGAATTTTGCACTGTTCTTATTGCATCTTCGAAAAATATTCTATACAGTCATATGATTTACGCAGTTTCTGATGTCTTTTTGGAATAAAGCAAATGGAAATTCCCGGAACGGAACTTCGGTATGTATGCCTAATATTTTATTAAAAACAATGCTTGTCAACTCTGTTGATCGACTCAATGTTGGTCATATAAATGCTGGAAGTATATTTCCTAAGATCGACGAGTTTCGCCTCATCTTCGAAAATGCTAATCTTGATATTGTAGCGGCATCCGAAACCTGGTTCAAAAGTTACCGCTCAAACAAGTCAGTAGAAATTCCAGGTTTTGAGGTTGTGCGAAATGATAGGGTTGGGAAAGGAATTTGAACTTTAAAGTTGTCAAGTTATCTGAGAAAATTTCTTCAGAATACTTGTTCGTTGAAGTTATATTTCCTGATTCTAAGGTACTGGTCGGGGCGTACTACAAAGCTCCAAAAGTTAAGGAGCTGGATGAAGTCGAACAAGTACTTGCCGACATTACAGTCACCTATGAAGATGTGATAGTTGGTGATTTTAACGAGATTTATCTAGGTACCCTGAATGGGAAGTGTACTACTGCCAAATGTGTGAACCACACTTGCTCGAATTGCCTGTTTTCTGACATTCTGGTCAAGTTTGACCTTAGGTCTATAGGAACTTCCCCACGCATTTTCCCGACAAGATTGGTGACAGGCCATCTCTAATTAACCTATTCCTGACCAACAGACCCGATAAAGTTATCTTTTTCAATCAGATCTCGCATGGTCTATCAAACCATGATACCATCGTGGGTTCCTACAGTTGTAGCAAAAGGATGGGCTGTCCCAAATCTCAATTATAGAGGAGCTATCGCAATATTGATGAAAACAAGCTGTTCTCGGATGCGTCTTCCATTACCTGGAGTGATGTCTACGGATCTAGCGACATTGACGGTAAAGTTGAAGCATTCAATGCGCATCTTAGTGGTCTTTTAGAATCACATGCCCCTTTGTTACCGGTCATTGATAAGCCAGCATTAACCTCATCTGAACCGTGGTTCAATGGGGACATTCACCGAGCTATTCTGGAAAGAGATTTAACGGAGCAGGCTTATAAGAGGAAGGAAGTTACCAAAGAGCACTATTACAAATTACGTAACGTGGCAACAAACTTGATTAAAAAGGCAAAGTTTGATTTCGTCCATCCGAAGCTCGACACTCAACTAGGTTCCAAGACGTTATGGCGGAATCTACGCGAAATGGGGGCTGTGTCATCGGGTAATGCTAAGTCGGGTTTTACTGCTGAAGAGTACAACTTATATCTGACGGCAAGAGGCAGGGGAACTCCACTGCTGTCTCGGAGTGTAAATTCAAATGTTCCGCTGGAGGGTTTTAGTTTTTCCTCGGTAACACAGCTGGATGTTGCTAGAGTGATCTACTCTGTTAAATCAAATGCTGTAGGGCTGGACGATGTACCGCTGATTTTTGTCAAAATGGTTTTGCCTTTCGTGGTGCCGGTGCTTATGCATATAGTAAATTTCTCATTTACATCGTCAAGGTTTGCGAAAGTCTGGAAATTGTCTAAAGTCCTGCCGGTGCACAAGCAGCGTGGTTTAGGTGACTTTCGGCCGATCTGCATATTACCTTGTTTATCGAAAGCTTGTGAGATATTGGCAAAGGAGCAGATAGTAACCTACCTGAATGTGAATAACTATCTTGATCTTTATCAGTCAGGCTTTAGGAAGGGCCACAGTACGAACACTGCCCTCCTTCACATCTCTGATGAGATCAGGAGGAGTTTTGAGGCAAGGCATCTGACCATTTTGATTTTGTTGGACTTCTCAAAGGCGTTTGATATGCTTGGTCATAGTGTTCTTCTCCGGAAACTGACTGAAATCTTTGGTTTTTCTTCGGCCGCGGTATCCTTCGTCCGAAGCTACCTGACGGATCGCAGACAGAGTGTCTACATTGATGGTCACCTTTCAGAACCCTTAGTTAATCTGATGGGTGTTCCACAAGGTTCAGTGTTAGGCCCTCTACTATTCTCACTTTTTATCAACGACCTACCAGGCTGCCTGAGTAGTGTCAAACACCATATGTTTGCTGATGATGTTTAGCTCTACAGGTCTTTCCCGGTGGAAGTAGTTGACCATGCAGTGAGAGAAATCGATGAAGATCTTAGAATGGTAAGTGAGTGGTCTGCCAAAAACTCACTAGTACTTAATGTGGGGAAGACACAGGCAATTGTTTTTTCGGAGCGTAAAGTCAATGCTAGTGTACCGAAGGTAGTTTTGAATGGAGTGGTCGTACCTTATGCATCTACGGTGCTTAATTTGGGTGTTACAATGGATGAGCGTATGCTATTTAAACCGCATGTTAATCAACTGTGCTCTAATGTCTTTAGCAGGTTACGTAGTCTTTGGCCAAACAGCCACTTTTTCCCCATGAAAACAAGAATTCTGTTGATCTAGGCTCTTTTCATTCCCCTCTTCACGTATGGGGCGACTGTTTACTCGACAAATTTGCAAGCTAGTGAGCTACAGTCTATTGATCAAACATTCTCGGCTTGTACTCGCTTTTTATACGGACTGAGGCGTTATGACAGCACACGTGAATATAATCACCGCATACTAGGCTGTTCGATTGCAGATTACCTAGTGATTAGGCAGAATGTGTTCATTCACAATCTTGCAGTCACAAAAACTCCCAGGTACCTCTACTCGAAGCTGCAGCCTGGTCGGAAGTGGATGGTAGTGAATGATTCAGGGCATATTTTACAAAAGGTACTTTTCCGTAAGTTTCTGCCACTGACTGTCAGGGCCGGATTAAGCTTTTCAGCGCCATGATTAGCTAGATGATTTTCAGCGCCAATTCAAAAATAAAAACATTTTTTTATAAAGAAAAGCATTTAAGTTGCTTTAACTTAAAATTGCAACATTTTCTGGTTTTAGATGTCATAAACAAATTTACAATAAAATCAGCCTCGATTTTTTTAGTAACATCACTTTTGAGGAACATGACACCAGTTATGTCAAAGAAAAAATAAATTAATTGCAATCCTGTACCAGTTGAAGTAAAGTTTTCATTAGACCCATACGAAGTACGAAGGTCTGATGTGCTTACTACCACGTTTGTTACATTACGAATTCGAACCCGGGAGGAAAGGGTAAACTTTTTTTGTTGCCTCCAGATCTGTCTGTCCGTCAACACGATAACTTGAGTAAATCTTGACCCTGAAAGGTAGTCGAAAAACTGAGGTCAAGTTCGAAGATGACCAAAATCAGTCGAATAGTTCCGGGGATATGGTCGAAAAGGTGTCCAAAAACGTGGTTTTTCGAAGGTTAGTGAAACTTTTTCACGCTTATCTCAGCAAGTATAGCACGTAAATTGTTCGAATTAGCGTCAAAGGAAAGAATTTGATGTCACAAAACTGGGAAAAAATATTTGCGGAAATTGGTTGATTGGTTTGGGCACTGGAACCCACGAAATGGAGAAAATTTTATTTCTCAGCCATGTACAATACGAGATGGGTTTTCATCAACCTATGGTTTATTATGATTATGAAAGATTTAATTATAATTCCAATGGCACTGATTAGTCCGGAGCAGCACTGTTAAGTGTCTGGTTCGACCGCCAGGGTGTTACACTAAGTAACTGCCAGCTAGTGTGGATTAACCACGCTAGGGACCACATGCTTAACGTGTATTCCGAACCACGCCTTCGATTGAAGGGTTATTTCTTTTACGGTTTTGTCGTGCGCTAGTACATCTGGCAACACCTAAGCGAGCATCGAACAGATTCGAATCACAACCCTAACGGTATGGATTTTGTCACTATTTTTTTTTACGTTTACACACACCTTAACATAGCAGCTGGATAAGAACCTGCTTGTTTCGTACACAGTGCATCGAATATGGGAGACGTCATACTTCGTTGTGTACAAATCGTTGCGATATTGCTACCCCAACTACACATTTATGAAGCTTGGGTGAGCTTAGGAACGTTACTTTCATGATAAACATTGAAGAAAAATTCTACACAGAATTTGTCCACATCGGGGTATGAACCCGGGTATTCTTGGTGGAAAGCCAATACGTAGCCACTGAGTTAACCCGTAAGATCTGGGCATGATCGACAATTTATGGTAAAAACTTTTTTGGATTTGAGTCCTTGGACTTAGCTAGGGCACTACAAACGAGTCTCTTTTTCTTGTGAAAGATCTAGGCATGGCCGACAATTTATAAAAGAAACTTTTGCATGTGCTTAGGGCTCAAGTGGGCCTCATGGCGGTCCTTAGGTCGGCCCTGGCCAAAAAATTTTTTTTTGTATTTTGTATTTGTATTTTTAGAGACTCGCTTTTTACAGCCAATAACAAATGTTGTCTGGACCACCCACCGGCTTAACGTGACTTCCGAACCACGTCTCAGAGTAATGCGAATGTAGCGTCTTTGTTATTATGCAATTACTCCAAGAATTGTTAGGTGCTTGATTATTATCTCGCCTAAATGTAGGCTTAAATATTTCGTGCACAAATTCGTCGCATATGGGTTACGTCATACGATTCATTCAGTGTGTACGTCGTTGTGGGCACCAAACACACCACAAATACCCAACTTTTGAAGCTTGAGTGAACTTTAGGACGTTATTAATGCGCTACACTTGCTAGGAAAATTCCACGTAGAATTTTTCCGACACGGGATTTGAACCCGGATCGTTTTGATGGAAGGCCAGTACGCTAACCACTGTGACAACCCGTCTGTATGTGTTTGAGGCCTCTACTTAGTGCCCTAGGTCGGTCCTCAGGTCGGCCCTAGACAAAAAAATTGTTTTTTGTTATGTTGGAAAAAATTGAAAGAAACATTTTTGTCTATGGAAGTATTTGTGCGAGACCTCTCCTGAGTGCCCTTGGACGGACTGAGGTCGGCACTAGAGGTGTGCGGGCCGACCTTTTTTGGAAGCCCGGCCCGGACCGAACCCGATCCGAAATTAAAACCCGAAGCCCGACCGCCCGGGATTTTCTAAACCCGAAAGCCCGAAACCCAAGCCCATGAAAAATAGCTCGGGTTTTGGTCGGGTTCTGGTCGGGTTCGGGTCGGGTCGGGTTCGGACGGCCTTTTTTTGAAATTTGGGCAACCCGCTCACCTCTAATACATCATTGTTTTGTAGTCGACGTGATTTGAATATTCTAGGGTGCATCATTTTCAAAAAAAAATTTTGTAGCATTATTATCGAACCCGAATCGTAAACCCGATAAAAAGTAGACCCGAAACCCGCCCGACCGGAAATTTTAAAACCCGAAACCCGACCGACCGGGATTTTCTAGACCCGAAAGCCTGAAACCCAAACCCGTGAAAAGTAGTTCGGGTTCGGGTCGGGTTCGGGCGGGCTTTTTTTTCGAATTTCGGGCAAGCCGCTCACCTCTAGTCGGCACTAACCCAAAAAACGGGTTTTTCCTATGTTGTAGAGAAAATTGAGGTGAACATTCTGTCTACTTCGGGATGAATTTTGTGCTTTCAGAAGGGTTTTTTACACCGTTGCTTCGGACGGGTTTTTCAATATTACCCTATCGGCAATTTCCAACACAATTTAATGTGGACGTAAGGCAATATTTACTTAGATACGTTTTAGTCCTTTCGTAACATCAACTCTGTTTGCCGGATCTATTCCGATACGTACGAATCCCTACAAATGTTTTGTATCATGATGGTTATTAAAAGCTGCATAAGTATATGATCTGATAATTCGGATCAGATAAAATCGGATCGGGTCGAATCGGATCATCTTTAGAAACGGATCAGATCAGATCAGATAAATTTAAAAGAAAAATCAATCGGATCAGATCGGATCGGATATTACCGTTTTCGGATACGGACGAATCCGAACCTGATCATGTTACAATAAAATTGTTTTAAAACCGACTTATTCTGTACCTTAGCTGAACTTACTTTTACCATTAGTGGAGCATCCTTGGTAGGGCTGTAACTTTAACGAACTAGATTGCTCCTTCTACAGGGTGTCATTGCTCAGAGCTACATTTCAAACACATCTTCTTTCCGATTTTGTGTTTGTCTTCCAGATGGCTCTTTTAACGCTATTCATCACTTTGTCCCTATACATCCTAATAATAACGCTGAACCCTGTAAAGAATGTAGAAATGTTGATGTGACCCAAGTAAAGAAACCATGCGATTTGAGACTGAAATTGAGATTGTTTTTGTGTAAGGCACTGAGTACTGTATTTTCAAACTTTTTAGACTGTTTTGAGACCGTCATCATCATCAAAAATGATGAGTATGCTCATTTTTGCCTCAATTAACAGACATTTTTCTGGTGTTTGAGACTGTTGAGACTGATGAGTATGCTAAATTTCCGGAACGACTGAGCCGATTTTAATGAGTAAAAAGGCACTTCGGCCTAAAATTTTGCGTAGAATCCGGGAAAAATATTTTCCGGGGGGTATGTCGCAAGGGGGGG
Source organism: Pseudolycoriella hygida (assembly GCA_029228625.1). Classification (NCBI taxonomy): domain Eukaryota; kingdom Metazoa; phylum Arthropoda; class Insecta; order Diptera; family Sciaridae; genus Pseudolycoriella; species Pseudolycoriella hygida. The sequence goes on along the minus strand of CM055406.1, from coordinate 106,347,129 downwards.
AAGTCAAAAAGTTTCTTTATATATGCTCCTTAGTCTACGAAAAAAATTTCTTGTAATTTTTTAGCGTGTAAGACTTACTACTTACTACCGTGGGGCCATGATATTTTCGGTCATTCTCGACATGAATGAGGTTTTCAAATTGAGCAAAATTTTTGGGGTTTTTGACGAGAAACTTACAAAAGTACTGAAATCCGCATAAAAAACTCCTTACAGAGGAGGTGTGACGCAAGTCCTTTTGTCTACTTACAAAAGTTCTGAAATCAGAGGTGGGTGACGCATTAAGCTTCGACACGCAAACGAAATGAAGGCGAAGTTACGTTGTGTTTTTAAACAATTGCGTCACAAATGCCAGACCCAACAACGAAATCACTTTTCTATGCTTTCAATTTTTACACTGCAAAAATTTGACTTTTGAGGATTGTAATGTAAATGCAAATGTAAATTTGTGCATGTGAAAACTGAAAGTGTCGGAAGAGCAGGCAAAAGTTCAGTTTACCTACCCACCTGAAGTGGGAAGATTTGATAACATAGGAAGATGTGGCGGCCTATCCTTATTCATAATAGAGGGTAATATCCGGCCGCTCGGCCAAGTGCACCAGATGGTGAGTGAAATTCGTGAATATCAATTTTTACTTTTTTGCTTCTTCTACAATTTTTCTTCGACAGAGTTGATATGGGTAACGTTGGAAAGCTACGGTTTTTAGCTATCTAACGCTGCCCATATGGATTATGTGCCCTATAATCCGTAAGAGTTATTAAAATGTTAGCGAAATTCAGTTTTGATTTTTTTTTTTGAGGAAATCAGCACTAGGATTGGGGTGATAAGGGTATAGTTGAAAAGTTACGGTTGTCAGTTTGCTAATGACACCCATATTAGTGCTGCTTCATGTGTGAAAGCGTTGTGGAACAAGCGACATTTTTTTAAGCGGAAATTCCCTTGTTTTGTTATCCACCTGGATTCTAGTGACATTTCGTGAAAGGTAAAATTAGCTAGTTTTGTTATCAACCCGGGCCATTTTTTTGTGTCTAAACAGTTAAAAATTAGCTAGGAAAGTAATGTGTCCGAAACTTCACCTGATTTAAAGTAAAGAAAGCTAATGGAAGAAGTAATAAAAAAAAGAAAACTTTTTTCACCGATAGGAAAACATTTAGTTTATAGAATAGTGTCAACAAACTTCAACATAAATTGCTTAAAACGCAACATAATTCGCATTAGTAGAATCTCGCAAAAGGCAATCGCTAACGTAACATTTCGTAAAAGGGATCATCAACCGCTTACCTAACATTTCTTAGAGCGCAACATACACCAGTGTTCATAAGTATTCGATCACTTCGTGTTTTCAGTGTATTTTCACCAACTTTGAAAGGTCGTCAAAAATAGAAATCTCATCGGATCTTCAAAATTCGAACGGATATGGAAACATTGAACTTTCTACTTTAAAGGAAAAATATAAAAAGCTGGTGCGAGAAAAGTAAAAATTTTGAGAAATTTCGAATTTTCCAAATTCCTGCATAGTCGGGAAGCAACTTTGCTCTATCACCCCCCTAGGCGTTACGTAATTTAGGGACAGCCCCTTATGAACACTGGTGTAATTTGCATTCGTAGTTTCGTAAAAGGGATTATCAGTCGCTTGTGTAACATTTCGAAAAAGTGATCATCAGCCGCTTACCTAATATTTTTTAAAGCTCAACATAATTCGCATTCGTAGTATTTCGTAAAAGGGATCATCAGTCGCTTACGTAACATTTCGTGAAAGGGATCATTAGTCGGTTACCTAACATTTTTTAAAGCGCCATAATTCGCATTGATAGCGATATAAGAAAATTTGGTAAACGTATCGTAAAACCAAACAATGATCTCTATTAAGTTAAGCTTTTTTTCATAAATTGTATTGCAGTAAAATCGTGAATTATAATTTTTGTACAAGGATAATCAATTCTTTTATCACTCAATGCATTCTTATTCATTTTGTATAAGGAAAATCTACTAAACACTTCTAAACACAAAAAAAATGGTCCGAGTCGACCAGAAATGGTCTTCCGCGGCCTAAATCCGTGTTGTAATGTCATCAGCTGTCCACACCGGACCATTTTCACTCATGTCCGGTCCGATCTGGGTTGCATCTGTATACTTATGTTGCGTGATGCGTTATGCACATCAACCCTATCGAAGAAAAATTGTAGAGTTACAAGCAAAAAAGTAAAAATTGATATTCACGAATTTCACTCACCATCTGGTGCACTTGGCCGAGCGGCCGGAAATTACCCTGGATTATGAATAAGGATAGGCCCCCACATCTTCCTATGATATCAAATCTTCCCACTTCAGGGTGGGTAGGTAAACTGAACTTTAGCCGAAGAGCATATGTTTTCAGAACTCCATGTACATTTTTCATTAAGTAAACTGATAGAATTATTGTCAAGTCAAAGAAGTTCTTTGATAATAATATAATAATAATAATCCGCTGTGGAGTAGGGGGGAGCAGGAGCATCGATAATGGTCCTTAGATGACGACTCAGCAATAAAAAAAATGTCCGTCCCTCCGTCACCGCGATAACTGGAGTAAAACTCAACCAATTTTCAAAAACTTTATTTTTCCTGAACGATAAAGGGCAAAATCGGACGAAAACTTTCGAAGTTAAGGTCCAAAAAGTGGTCAATACGTGGAGCTTTTTCACTTATATCTCTGCGAAATTAGAACGGAAATCACTCTTGAAGATTTAAAATAAAAGATATGGACTTCGTCTAAAATTTATATAAAATCTTTCAAAAAATGTATTTTTAATTTTACGCGACGCGACGGCGAGACATCGACGTGAACGTTTTTCATCGGCGCACACCTTTAACTGTAACATATATGAGCGTCGTCCCTATATTTTCGACTGTTTCTGGTTTGGCTAAGTTGAAATGGAATTCTGGTTGCCATTATGTCTTTCAACATTCTTGCGCAAATTTAAATTACAAATTTTGTCTATGACTGAAATACCCGTGCCATCATTCAGTTTAATTGAACCTAAAGCAGAAGTCCACAAGTACTAATTTATACGGAAGAGTATGAAAACGCAAGCAAAATTTCACCCTATTTGCGGTCGCCGAACGATTGGATGAACTTAAAATGAAATGTGGAATTACAGCAACAGGTTAGCTGAGCTAAAGCCCAGGTGATGCGACAGAAGTTTATAATAAATGAAAAATAATTGAATTTGCATTCGATAAAATATTTTATGAAGCATTTTCACACGTCACTTACAATTCGTAATCAATCTTACAAACTTACACAAAAATTTATCACCGAAAAATCAAATGGCCTAGTCCATCCGGTCAAATCTGTTATAAGACAACAAACGCCCTCCACCTTCTTGACGCTATAGTGACACTCACGATGCAAACGCTACAGTTTTCGATGCTTTTCTGAGTGAATCATAAAGTTTCCATTTTTTGTAGTTTCTTCAAACTTCACTGATGTAAGCACTTACCTTTGTGAAAACGCATCATATGACTATGCAAGTTGGATTTTTGCGTATAACATTTCTTACATTGGGGACAGGAGTGAGGTTTTTCTCCTGAATAAGAAATTTTAATTTTTCTCTTCAATTAAGTGTGAATGTCTCATCTGCTCACCTGTGTGGACCACCTGATGCTTTTTAAGGTCTCCTTTTTGTGTGAAAGATTTCTTGCATTGGGGACAGGAGTGAAGTTTTTCTCCTGAAAAAGAGAATTTTATTTTTTTCTTGACTTAATTTCCGTACCTACAAAGCACTACAACCATGCAAATCGACTTCAACGAAATAATTCTTTTGTGAAATCCGCTTTGCAAGGTTTTTATACTTTTCACAGCAGTAAAGTGAGCATGCCTCAACCACTCACCTGTGTGGACCACTTGATGGGTTTTCAAATTACTACTTTGACTAAATGTTTTGTTACATTCCGTACAAGGATACGGCTTCTCACCTACAAGAAACGTTTTTCTTTATTCAGATCTTATTTTGACTGTAAGATACTCACCAGAGTGAGATCTCATGTGCACTTTGAGGTGAGACTTACGGACGAAAGATTTCCTACAAATGTCACAAATGAACTGTCTTGTGCCTAAATTTCAATGTAAATATCTGAAGAATATCTGCTCTTGCTGACGTCACTCAAATTACGGCATATATTTCCTACCTAGGGAAAGGCAAGAGCGGAATTTATGTTAAGAATGAGACGGAAACAGAACGGAAATTTGGTATTTTACCGGAGCAGATCAATTAACTCAAAAGAAAAATTACGCACCTCTGAATGGGGATCTTGTTCTTTTAATGGGTCTTTTTGTTGCTCGCCTAAATTGATCTCAGTGACTTCATTTGGTTTCAGTGGAGCTTCATGCTCAGAGTCGTTAACAAGTTCCTCATGTTCTTCCAATAATCTGAGTTCAAAAAAACAAATAAATTTCGCAAAATGCAATAAGAGAAGAGAGGATCATTAGGTTTATTACTTTTCGATCAAGGAGATGTCAATTGGTATTAATGTTGAATTGTCGTATTGACGCAGTAGATTCTGAAAAGAAAATTTGATCTTTTCGTATAATTTGCAATTTCTGTATGAAATTCTGTCGAAGTTCATAACCTCCAACCGAAAGTTATGAGTGACAAAACTCTCAACATTTCTCTAGACGCGTTGTCACTGATTTTTAATCTACTCATACCTGTAGCTCATCATCGTCAATTTCAAAGTCTATATCCATGTCCATGTTGAAATCCAAAAAAATTAGTAATTTTACTCAGCTGAAACGAAGCAGTCGAATGAAAGTTTAATTATTGTAAACAAAGTCACAAGTGGAGGAAAATGAGGTAGCAAATCGAATTTAAAAGAATCATCAGCCGTCAGATGTCGTGGTGAACTGTTCTCAGCGACTAGTACCTTTTTAAACATTTTGTATACGCTGTGTAGAGTATGGAATCAATTCTACGAAACTCCAGAGGGCTCTTGGGCCGACAGTGCCCACATTCGATCCAATAAAAGATTTTTCGATTACCTTTCAGGGAAAGGAAAGTTAGTAACGATCGAATAAAATAGTATATTACAGTGGGGGATGCGGAAATAAGTCATTACATGAGGGATTAATTTCGTGAAATGAGCCAAACTCAAGAGGGTGTTTTTAAGCAAAAAGCTTTGAAAACTGTTTTTAGACGAGTGTAAAGTTTGTATCCCGAGCCGAAGGCGAGGTATACAACTACAAGAGTCAAAAAACAGTTTTTAAAGCGAGTTGCTTAAAAATACACAAATGAGTTTGCGAATGTTACAAAATTATCCAGAATGGATGACATACGAAGCACACCCCACTGTATACAGTTTTAATCGGTGTCCCATCCGAAAACACGTCATTACATGCAGATATACATGTAATGAGAAGTTTTCGGTGGGGGCTACATGTAATGAATAGCATGTAATGAATGACAAGTAATGAATAATTTCCGTGGGGTACACATATACATGTAATGACAATGTGAAATATATTGTGTTGTGTGAAGTACATTGTCAAAATCAAAAACTGTCGTTTCTTACATACGATCTCATCAGATGATTAAATCAATTAATAGTGATCAATCATTAATGAAGAAAGAAAAGCTTTTTAGGCCTGTACGAAGAACGCAGTGCTTCGAAAAGGGGTCTATTGCGTTTACCACGACGTTTGTAACCAGTCGAATTTCGACCCGATCTTAGATGACGAATCAGCAATAAAAAATGTCCGTCCGTCCGTCCGTCTGCCTGTCTGTCAACACGATAACTCAACCGATTTTCAAAAAGTTTTTTTTCCTTTTGTACATAATAACTTGACTAAATCTCTTCCGATTTTCAAATTTTTTTTTGATCAAAAGGTAATAATAATAACGTTTATTTAATGCATATTTAAAGTCGTTCGACTTTTTTTTTATATACATTGGTGAAATTTACAAAGTTGCTAATTATATTCAACTAAAAATTAGTAAGAAAATAACATAGAACTAATATGCTTAATGCATGCTATGATTCTGAATAGAAAAAAATTAAGGATAATATGAACATGAAATGAAAATCATAGAAAATCCAAAAAAAAAGGAGAAAACAGATTCCGTATCCAAAACCGTTAAACAGGATAATTTCGTTTTATAGAAGAAAATTTTTTGATTAGAAACCCTTGGACTCAGTCAGGACCCTAAAACTGACTTTCTACTAGGGCCCAACGTGTTCGCTTACATAAGTTGTATAAATCCTAACTGATTTTGTTGATTCTTTTTCTATTTGAGAGGTAATCGAGTACCGACTTATATTCAAAGAAATTTGGATCCGGTGCCTGTGCTTAGGGCTAAAGTAGAAATTCAGGTCTGCCCTAAGGTCGGCCCTAACCAAAAAAATGGGTTTTGCTATGTTGTAGAGAAAATGGAGGGAAATATTTTTGTCTCTGTATTTGTTCGAGGCCTCTCCTGAGGACCCTAGGTCGGCCCTAGACAAAAAAATGGTTTTTTGCTATGTTGTAGAAAAAATTGAGATGAACATTTTTGTTTGTTTGGGGGTCAATTTTGTACTTTCAGAAGGCATTTTTTACGCCGTTTCTTCGGACGGGTTTTTCAATATTGCCCTCTCGGCAATTTCCAATACAATTTAATGTGGACGTAATTTCATGCACTTAAGAGTTAAGGCAATATTTACGTATACATTCGAGTCTTTTTGAAACATCTATTCTGATTGCCACATCTTCGTACGGGTCCCTTAATTGTAATGATAATCCGCCGTCACAACCCTTCTGTGTCAGAGGTTTGATCATTTTTTATTTACCAGTTCCTCAATTTTTTTTGAATTTTTGCTCATATGATTTCCTTGTAGAGATCCTTTCGTTACTTACTTCACTTTTTCGGCACTACAGCCACTTTTGGGCCTTGGCCTGCTCGAGGATTCTAATCCAGTTGCGTTTGTTCCTTGCCGCGTATTGCCAATTTTTTATTCCGAGTGTCCAAAGATCTTAATTTTTGGGCCACCAACTCCTCTTCGCCCTTCTGGATCGTTACTGAATAACTTTGAGGGGGCTTCGTTTTTATCCATGCGTGCAAAATGCCCCGCCCACCTCAACCTTTGGACTTTCACCACCGCCACTATATCCGGCTCGCCAAAATCACGTTCCAATTCAAAGTTATATCGCCGTCGCCACCTTTCACCCTCGCGCACCGCTCCAAATATGATGCGAAGTACCTTGCGCTCGAACGTTAGGAGCTGTTCATCACTTTTCTTCATCGTCCAAGATTCGCATCCGTAGATCAATACTGGACGGATAAGTGTTTTGTAAATATGGCACTTCGTTAAAGTCAAGTTAAAGAGTAAGCAGGATAGCGCGTCTCCCTTCTTCAACCCTTCTTTAACAGCTAACACATCTGACATGTCGTTTTACACCTTGACACGACACCTGGTGCCATTCAATGACGCTTTCACAAGACGAATATACTATGTTTCGAAGCCCAGCTCCTTCATCGCCGCATACAATTCCATACGTTTGGTCCTGTCGTAAGCTTGTTTGAAGTCGATGAAAAGATGGTACGTTCGGACTTGAAACTCTCTGCCCTTTTGCAGAATCACACGAAGTGTGAATATTTGGTCAGTTGTTGAGAGATCTCGTCTGAATTCGCCTTGATAATCCACAATGACACTCTCAGAATCAAAATGCTTTTTAAATCTCTCGAAGACATCATGTTTTGCAGTAAGCAACGTTCCGTTTACCGCTTTGCATATGATTATTAGGGGGTTGAATCCTTTCCTTTGATTGTTTATACGTTTATAGAACTTATGTGACTCATTTGCGCTGCACAATCTATCTACCTGAAGTAGCGTCCTATCTTCTTGCGTCGGTGCAAACGTTTTTCCTCCTTCCTCAATTGTTTGTGTATCGCATCTGCAGTCACTTTCTGTTCTCTCCTTCTTGCAGTTTCCTTTCTTAATCGCGGATCGTTTTTACGTTCTGTTACATTAGCACGCTCCGCATCAAACCAGGTATTGAAGTAGTTAGGGCTCTGATATCCTAAGGTGTTGGTCGCTTCTTGTTTGATTACTTCACTCACCAATCGCCAGTCGAGAGGAGTATCATCTGGTTGAGCTTGATGAAGTTGTTGAAGCTTTGTGCTAATGTTTTCAGCAAATGTCGCCGCTATCTGTTGATCTCTTAGTGGACCTCACAGTTTCTCGTTGGCCATTATAAAACCGGGCAAGATGTGATCGCAGTGTTGACACCACAAGATATTGATCAGAGTCAACATTTGCTCTCCAACATGTTTTGACGTCAATTACATCGTTTCCAAAGTTTTTACTTTGTCAGTGGTAAATTGCACACAAATCTAGTGTCATCTATGATGTACTAGGTGCGGAAACCAGTAGGGCTTAGAATGCCGGTTCGCTTCATTGGCGTGTTTTACCGGCAGGCATTTTTTGGACCACATGCTTAACGTGAATTCCGGACCACGTCTAACGATAGCTAGCATTTTACGATTAGGATTTCTTCTGGTGCTAATTATATCTCCGTCCAAAGCCAGACTCAGATATTTGTACACAGAATTCATCGAATATGGGTGACGTCATATTTGTCATTCTTCTATGTGCGATTCGTTGCGGCACCAAATTCACAACTACCCAGGAATCAGGAACGATAACATTAGGGAAAATTTAGGGATTTCGTCAGTTGAAGAGGCGGCAATGGCCAGTCGTCTCCGCTGGTTCGGGCACGTTCAAAAGATGGGTAATAAAAGGCTACCTAAAAGGATCTTGGATGCACAGGTCCAGAGTGTTAGGCCAAGACGTAGACCAAGGAGAAGGTTTATCAAATTTATAAGTTAGGGGACTTTCTCTTGGCGAACAAACCATCTCCTTGGCAGGCGATAAAACGGGATGGAGGACGATAGTTCATTAAGATGATAACTAAGTCCGAAGCCTGGAGGTTCCCTAGAGCCAATAAGTCAAAAAATCACGAAAATTATGGAAGAAGCTGGTTTTAAGAAAAGTTATCTACTTTGTCAAAGAATAATTTTGTTACTGCGTCGGAAGCTTTTCTTTGAATCAAGCGCCGCATGGAATTTTTTTTTAATTTGTTCAACTGGTGCAAGTAAGGTTTTCATGCAAAGCGCAACAGGCGAAAATTTTGAACCGCCTGTTCTCGTTCTTTAGGTAAATCGAAGAATTGTTTAATCGCCGCATCAGACAAGCGCCGCAGGCAAAAACCTTGGTCGGCTTTTCCTCGTTTTTTATGTAGTTCTTAGAATTGCTTAATAGCCGCATCGGGTACGGCGCTGCAGGCGAAAATTTTGGACTGCTCTCTATTGTTCTTTAGGCAAATCGAAGAGCGACTTAATTGCCGCAGGCGAAAGTTTTTGGTTGTAGGGCTTATTGTAAGTAAGAATTACAATAATTGATTGATTTTGTATTTAACGCTGTAGGCGAAAATTTGTAGGCCATTAACTAGTTTTTTTACTAAATCAAGTTGTTTGGAATTTTTGAAAATTTACATAAGTTTTTCTTTTTTTCAGTCATAGGATGGGCCCCTAAAATGACCGCCCGGGCCAGCTTTTTAGGAACGGACCCGGAGGATTTACTCCTGTTACTCTACTTTCATCAGGTCTGCCTGAAAGGTAGTTTCAAAAGGAATTAATGATGGGCAAAATCGGTCAAGAACTTTCGAAGTCACGATCGAATAAGTTGTATGAACCTTGTTTTTTGAAGGTCGCAGAAAAGTTTTTGCTTATATCTCCGACGAACGGGACTTGCTTTTCAAGGTTCAAGGCTTCCTCATGAATTTCATTAAATATAAAGAAATTTTGCTGTGTTTCAGAGGTAGTCGAAGGCTCAACAGTATTCATGAAAAAAGTATAAAAGCGTCCTCTCTTTACGGGCATATTTTCTTCCGAACATTAATATATATCAGAAGGGAAGTAACAAACCTCAGGTGGGGTGGAGAAAATCTCAGGTGGGCTCAGCCCCCCCCCCCTAAATACGGCGCTGCCACATCATGAAGCCTGGGTGTGCCCAGAAACGTTAATTTCATGCCATACATTGAAGAAAAACCCTATACAGAATTTGTCCCCACCAGGATTGAACCCGGATATTCTTGGTGGAAAGCCAGTACGTTACCAAGTGTGACTAATTCTCTCTGAAATTCAAAGTAAAGACAAGCGATACTTTGAAAACAGTCGTCGTCTACTGTTTGAAGGCTGTTTGTATTTAGATGTGTTATAAACATTATTCAGAAAATGACGCGAATGAAAATTCTGATCTCATGAGAGTATGAAAAACGTACTCTCACAGGTCTCATTTCAGTCTCATGACTCTTTTTAGACGAATTCATAAAAATTTATTTTTTTTTCGATCGAAAAGTTTGTCGATGAACTACAAATGAACTAGACCGAACGAGCAGTCTCTTTTCAAACATTTAACAAGAGAGACCAATGAGCGCACTCATTTTTATATAAAATATTTATGTGAGACCAATGAGTTCTCATTTTGAAAAAAAACTTTTATGAGACCGATGAGGAGAGCACTCATTTTGGAAAAACGTTAATTTGAGACAAAATATTTTTATGAGACTCATTGGTCTCATAAAAATATTTTTTCAAAGACACTTCTCATTCGGTCTCGATAAGACAAAATATTTTTCTTCATATGAGCAAACACATTATGTATACTCATTGGTCTCATCAGTTTAAATTTGTTAATATGAGACTACTCGTTTAGTCTCCACATAGTTGTAACAACGTTTCAAAAGTAAAACCGTAAATATTTATATTCAGTTTAGCAGGATTCGTAACTTCGTTGGCCGTCCAATCCAAAAATGAAGCATCGATGGCCGCGGTTAGTACTTGGATGGATGACCGATTGTACATCACAAAATAAAAAAATGTAGCAATTTCATGTGGGTCTAGTGAATAATAAAAAAATAAAGTGTGGCGCCATCTGTGAATACAAAACGAAACAGTAATACAATATGCTAAAACAAAATACATAGTTCGGTTCAATAAACAAGAAAATTCTAGTCTTTAAATCGTAAAAAATGTAAGATGATCTCATAAAGTAACAAAAACTGACTGCCTAAAGAAAGTTGTATATGCAAGGGACCCGTACGCATCAGACTATGTGGCAAACAGAATAGATGTTACAAAAACGTAACATCTATTACTTAGAAGCAAATATTGCCTAATTTCTAACGTAAGCGCAATTACATCCTCATTGGATTGCAAATTGCCAAGAGGGCAATATTGAAAAACCTGTCCGAAGGAAAGGCACAAAAAATCTCTCCAAACCCAAAATTTAGAACCAACCTAGAGCGCTTAGCAAAGGTCCCATATCTCCTTGGACAAAAAAGTTCGCCTCTTTTTTCTCAACAACACTGCACAAAAACCTCCTTATAAATGAATATTCACGAAAAAAACAAATATCGTGTTGGGTCGCGTAGCGTGAGTTGGACCCACACTAAGGACTCTATAGCCCGAACCACTCAACAGATTTTCACTAATTTCATTTTGGTGATTTTCTGATGTTCATTTCTTTCATTGAAAACATTGAAGAGCGCTTTCTGTTCTGATTTCGCAGTGATATAAGTGAAAAAATTCCACAAACCTTCAAAAAACCAAGTTTTTCACCACTTTTTCGACCATAACTTCGAAAGTTTTCAACCAATTTTGCCAAAATTCAATCTTGTTAACAATTTTCTGACTATCTTTCAGGAAAAACAGTTTTTGAAAGTCGGATAAGTTTTACTCGTTTTATGTAAGAAACATAACCAAAGACCCGTACGTATCAGAATAGATGTGACAAACAGAATAGATGTGGCAAAGTGACTCGAACGTTCCTAAATATACAAATAAGCAAACAATCCAACGTTTTCTGTTCTTTTATAACTGTAAGAATTTCAAAGATCCATAGAAATTACACAAGGTAATGTCAAAGGCCCTACCGAAGTACGTCTCAGACCATTCAAATCTAGAAAAGCTTATATCCAAGGACTAAGTCGTTTTTCCCTCAAACCCAGAAACACGTGTTATCTCAAATTTTATTGTCTACAACTTTGTCCTTGGAAGCAACTTTCTACCTCTCATAGTTCTGGAGATTCTGGGTCATCCTGCCCAATTATTGAAGTAGCCATATACCAGGATTGG
>CM055406.1:106300652-106312450 GCA_029228625.1 Pseudolycoriella hygida | reverse complement strand
TAGAAAGTTGCTTCCAAGGACAAAGTTGTAGACAATAAAATTTTAGATAACACGTGTTTCTGGGTTTTAGGGTAAAACGACTTAGTCCTTGGATATAAGCTTTTCTAGATTTGAATGGTCTGAGACGTACTTCGGTAGGGCCTTTGACATTACCTTGGGTAATTTCTATGGATCTTTGAAATTCTTACAGTTGCTTTTTTGTATATTTAGGTACGTTCGAGTCACTTTGCCACATCTATTCTGATACGTACGGGTCTTTGGTTATGTTTTACATCTACATTTAAATCAGCATTTTCTGAATATTACTCAATCAGAAAAGTTAAAACTAAGACTGTGTATTTGAAAGACTCGAACGCGTTGCAACGTGACCTGAATGCGAGTGGTGCGAATACAACTGTCTAGATTTGAACGTGGGAAAATGTTCAGTGATATCTTTTTATCGATTAAAAAGACCTATCATTTACGATTACGCTATTGATGGTACTCCCTTGGATCGCGTCAAATGGATCCGCGACCTTTGCGTTTACTTGGATGAAAGCTTTAGTTTCAACTACCACATTGATTTTATAGTTTCTAAATCGTTTTCCATGTTAGGTTTCATGAAACGTATTTGCTACGAATTTCGCGACGTTCGTTCACTTTAAAGACATATTCTTTGCTCACGTCAGATCACATCTTGAGTATGCCTCTACGGTTTGGTTCCCCTACTGTTCCACATACGTAACTAAAATCGAATCCGTTCAGAAACAGTTTTTGATATACGCTATACGTAGGTCGGTTAAGAGGGATTCTAACTATCGGTTACCACCTTATCTGAGTAGGTATTGAAACTGTGGTTAGGAGACGCATTATTGCATGCGCCTTTTTCGCCTTTGATCTTTTGCGGGTATATGTGGATGCCCCTGATCTGAGAGACTTGTTCGTTGTTAAGACTCCTGTGCGAGTGCTACGATACCCTGATTATTTGTTGATAAGAAGGCACCCTACCGCATATGGCTATTATGAACCCGTCAACGATATATCGATCGAATTCAACAGGTTCGCTTTTTTGCTTGACAATTCATGTATTTGTATTTGGATTTTAGAGACTCCACTAACAGCTTTTTACAGCCAATAACAAGTGTTGTCTGGACCACCGGCTTAACGTGACTTCCGAACCACGTCTCAGAGTAATGCGAATGTAGCGTCTTTGTTATTATGCAATTACTCCAAGAATTGTTAGGCGCTTGATTATTATCTCGCCTTAATGTAGGCTTAGATATTTCGTGCACAAATTCGTCGTATATGGGTTACGTCATACGATTCATTCAGTGTGTACGCCGTTATGGGCATCAAACACACCACAACTACCCAACTTTTGAAGCTTGAGTGAACTTTAGGACGTTATTAATGCGCTACACTTGCTAGAAAAATTCCATGTAAAATTTTTCCGACACGGGATTTGAACCCGGATCGTTTTTGGTGGAAGACCAGTACGCTAACCACTGAGCCAACCCGTCCCGTCTGAGCCAACCCGTCCCGTCTGAGCCAACCCGTCCCGTCTGAGCCAACCCGTCCCGTCCAGGAATGTGTTACGTAAACGTGTTCGATCTTCATCAACCGCTTATTCTGCCTTCGTTGAGTCTTAGCTGTGATTTGGTCTCTGAAGGACTCGAGCGTTATCTTGGCTCACTATTGCTTTCACCGTTCGTGCGATTTATTTCTTTTTCTTTCTCTACTTTTTATTTCACTTGCCACACCTCTCTGAACTCTAATTTTAAATTCTAACTTTTGCTTGTCATTTAGTTCCTAACTCTATTGTTATTCATTTTAGGTATTTGTCTCACATTCACTCATTCACTCTCACATTCACTTAATCATTACTCTCATTCACTTAGTCATTCACTCACTTATTCACGTTCTCATCTTAATTTGTTTTATTCACAATTCACATCTCATTTATCAGTTGGTTTGTAAGCTGTTGATAAAAATAAAGAAAAAAGAATGTCCCTATATGAACACACACCTAGAATACATACTCCGTAAGATGGAAAATTTGAGGAATAAGATTAGATGTAAGCGTAGAAAGGGCCTTGATCACTTTTATCGGGGAGGTGCGGGAAATGCTTGATTTAACTGGTTTTTTTTATCAACTTCGCATTATTCTCCAAATTTCTCATATAATTACTGTTACCCGTATAACCTTACAAGATCAAGTGTACTGTGCAATGATGACAAAGGCATTTTTTTCTTATCCACTTTGCTAGTCTTCAAAGATGATTGCACAAAATCACTGCTGGAATGCTATTATCCAAATTTGTGGAAGATGGGTCATTTGATACCAGTATTCAAATCCGGCAAGAAAGCTGATGTTGGTAACTACCGTGGTGTGTCTTTGTCTCCAAACTTTGCTAAGGCGTTCGAGATGATAGTTTCGGAGCAGCTAAAATTCAATATTTTCCCACAGTCATCACCTACTCAACATGGCTTTTTCCCGGGTAGGAGAGTCGAATCTAATTTGATGGAATTATCAATTTTGGTCCACGATTCTTTCAAAAACAGCGAACAAACGGACATATTCCTCGCAGATATCCACAAAGCCTTCGATGTTATACGATCTGTTCGACTGGTAAAGAAGATGTCAGATGAGAAATACCAACTTTGCAATTCAATTCTACTCTGGTTTTGCTCCTTCTTATCGCGTCGGAAACAGATGGTGAAGATAAACTCAGTCAAATCTGATATAATTGATGTTCTTTCTGGAATCGGTCAAGGCCCAATACTGGCTGCCCTTTTATTCGTAATCTACTTCAACGATTCTGATGGTGCTCCTGGTCCCACTAGAGACATTAATCTTGCAGACGACAAAAAACTAGTTCACAACAGCATTTCTACCATCGATGATACTCACTTCATGCAAGAATCAATCAATAATTTTGTGAAATGGTGCTCCGACAACGACTTTGAACTCAACTCCAGTAAATGTAAGGTGATTAGCATATACCGGAAGCGTTCTCCAATCTTGGCAGAATATCATATAAACGGCAACCTGATTAATCGTGTTCACAGCACAAAAGACATCGGAGTCACATATAATAACAAGTATTCCTTTAATGACCACTTAGAACTCACTATAAAGAAGGCTATGTCAATGCTTTCATTTGTAAAACGGCAGTGCTATGGGAGATTTAACGTCGGAACAGCCAAAATGCTTTACTCCGCCATAGTTCGTTCGCATCTCGAATTCGCTAGTACGGTTTGGGCACCTCATCACGCGGTTCACATTCAATCTATAGAGAGTGTTCAAAGGCAGTTCGTTCTTTATGCCAACCGTGACCGTCGGATTGAAGGAGATACCGACTCCTATCGGATTCGTCCATATGCTGATAGGTGTGCTGAACTAAACCTTAAATCCTTACTAAGGCGCCGAACCAACGCAGCGATCTTTTTCATCCATGCTGTCCTGACTGGAAAGTTGAACTCTCAATTTATCCGAAATAGGATTATTCTGAACGATGGTACACATGTCTTACGAAGATCTTCATTGATTAGAATCACCGGAAGCGATCATGAATATTCTCAATTTTCACCATTCAACTTCGCATGTCGGTTGTTTAATCTTGCCGCAAGTCACGTCGATCCTACACTTCCATCTCGCTATTTTAGAAACGAAGTGCACAAACTAGACTATTCGGTATTCCAAACTTTTGGTATGGTTGGATAATGTGTTTGTTTTGGTGCTTTCTTTACACAATGACTACTTAAATCCGAAAGCACTTTCCCGGTGATTACCTTTTACGTCTTTTCTAAGCTTTTCAAAAAGTTAAATTATTATTTTTATTTATGCAGAACATCAGCCTGATTGCTGAAATTTTTGACGTCTACATCGTCTCCATGACAACGTATTTGATGACGGCTACGCTTTAGATGCTACTTTCTAATTTCGACTTTTCTTTTTTTTTTCAATTTTTGACGACGTCACTTTGGCAATTTAATTATTTATGACATGATGGCTGATATTTTTGACATCTACATTGTTACGACAACGTATTTGACGACGCCTCAGATGCTACTTTGAAATTTCGAATTTTCTTTTCTTTTTTTATATTTTTGACGACGCCATTTTGGCAATTATATCATTATGACATTTTTGTTTTTCTTTGACGCTCTATGTCTTTGACATAGATTCATAAATTATTTATTCTTGTGACTTTCGTTATGTTGATTTTGACGTAATATTTTTGATGTTTTCTTACTTTTTGTTTGTAAATTTTTTGTAATTTTCCTTTTGTTCTATGTTAATGTTATTAATGTTATTTATATATTGTAACGTTTTCATGGTTTTTTAACGAGGGCTATGACAGCAGTCATAGTCACTCTTTTTCCATGTCAGCTAGAAAATAGTAGACAATAAAATTATTATCAATCATATCAATCAATCTAACGCTTCATGCAAAGATCCAATATGCAATCATATCGAAATGCTAGCGATAATTCGCTAATATTTCTGTTTTTTAAAACTGTTTATTTTTCGTTGTAATAGTAGCGGTTTTATCGTAATTTTGACCAAAATTTCAGCTATTTTGCGAACACGCTTACTTCTAATATCATATAGTTTGATAGGTCTCGAAGAGATCTTCCCAACGAGCCCTCTTATGTTGAAATTGAACCGCCTTTCAATTAAACTTGAGAAAATGTTCAATAATTTTACCCATTTTAGCGCTTTCTTTTGAATTTTTGTTTATTTATGTTTAATTTCCTCAAATTTCGTAAGGTTGGATAGGTTTTGACGAGACCTTTCTAATGAACCCTTTTTCGTGTCAATCTGTGTTTTTTGGATATTTTTTTTATCTTTTTCCAATATATTTTTGTAGCGCTTCGTGTAGCGCTGTGGTACTTCAAAATTTTAAGGTATCCCACATCCTAGATCCTGTCTCACTGTTTCCAATGAGTCATCACATGAGAAAATCTGCTAAAGGTAAGAAATGTTTCTGAAGATGTAAAAATCGCGAGAAAAATCGTCAAAACAGTAAAAGTATACTTTTACGAAAAAGTAATTTTTTAACGCTATTATGACCACATATTCACCCAGTGAATTCCATTTTAATCGCAATTATATAATTATATAATAATAAAGTCTTTCAAAAACAATCACGTTTTCACCATTCAGATACTTTTTGAGGTTTTTTTCGAAGTTTTTCGTCTTTTAGCGCTACTTGTAGCGATCTAGCGCTACAAATATCTTCGAAAGTACCTCACATCCTAGAACTCGTCTCACTCTTTCCAACGAGCCCCCAAACACCAAAATCGATTAAGATTACGATACTTTTCGGAGGATGTGAAAATCGTCAAAAGCCTACCAAAAGTATACTTTAAGTATGCTTTAAAAACCCACCTGTACATCCTACACTGTACTTCACATCCTCATAGCTTCCGATCAATGCACCCAAATTGGGCAAACTTTTTTTTGTTTGAAAGATCTTTGATTTCTCTAGGATGTGAGATACTTTTTAAATTAAAAGGGATGGCAAAAGGCTTCACAAAAATCCTCCCTCACATCCAATTCCAGAAGAATTTCCGAGGGAATTGGATGTGTTGAAGGATTTTTGTGAAGCCATTTGCAATCCGTAAAATATAAATCCGCAATAAATAAATTAGTCCCTGGCTTTACGTAAAAGTTGTCTTGTCCCTCATGAACACATTATAAGTCGGCGCTGCTGACCAAAATTATAGGAAACGCTAAGAATCATTGTTTGCGTAAGTTCTCGACTGTTGCCGATAATCTTTATTAGTTTTGTTAACCCTAACACTTTGTGGAAAAATAATATTTTACTCTGCATCACATCGGAATTCATTAAAGACCATCAGAAGATAAGGAACTGTAGGAATCATTGTTTCCGCAAGTTTTTGGTGGTTGCCGGTCAATTTTTGTTGAACTTGACGAAAATTAATGTTACGTAACTGCTATTCCAATGCAACTTCGCCTGCGAATAGCATTGCTTACAAGGGAAATGCTATTCGCAGGCACTTACGAATAAAATTTTGTACAAGGTGAATACTATTCGCAAGCGTCTGTGAATAATCACTACTTTAATTTTAATCCCATATAAAGCTACCGTATTCTTGATAGAGAAACTTTTTGTGCTTCGGCAGTACAGAAAAAACAAACCGGTTATATCGACAGCACAAAGTGTGTAGATTACGGTATAAAAGATAAAATTTGGAAAAAGTTGCAGGAATATGGGGCTGCCATATAAATAGACATGTTTTCGACAAAAACACTTTTTGTGCTACGGGCAGGTGGCAGCACAGAAAAAACAAGTCGGTGATATCGTCAGCACAAAATGTGTAGATTACGGTATAAAAGATAAAATTTGGAAAAAGTTGCAGGAATTGGGGCTGCCATATAAAACGACATGTTTTCGACAGAAACACTTTTTGTGCTACGAACAGGTGGCAGCACAAAATCTTTGCTAGGCAGCGTTTAATAGCACAAAACATAGCGCATAAAATACGTTCCTTAAAAGAGTGGCACAAAATGATGGTGGTGCCAACGACATACACCTGAATTTAATCCAAGTTTTTCAATGCTAATTGAAAAATATCCTGAATATTTTCAAAAAAAGGTTTGAGACTCAGTAGAAGCTCAGTAGAATGTCAAAAATTCCTATAAAAATCATTCACGGTGTCCCTCAAGCATGTAAAAGTTAAATAAAAATGTACACGAAATCTGAGCATTACTGAGGATTCAGGGCACCGAGAGAAATCAGAAAAACCGCAGGTCAAGGTTGATAATATTGATTGTCGAACTCTAAAAAGCAACAAATATTTTCCAATCCCTTACTTTCTGGCTCTGATTGTGGTGGAAAAATCGTGACTAACGATGAAATTTTGCACGTAATTGATGGGAAAAAGTGAAAATAAAATATTTTTGTATGGGGAAGGAGCAGCTCAGACCTTAACCTGCGGTTTTTCTGATTTCTCTCGGTGCCCTGAAGCCTCAGTAATGATCAGATTTCGTGTACATTTTTATTTAACTTTTACATGCTTGAGGGACACCGTGCATTCGAAAAAATGTATTTTTCACTTTACACGCGCCGAAGAAACATGGTCGGCGACGGCGGCGGCGTGAACAAATTTTTGTCGGCAGCGGCGAGTCATCGGCGTGACTCTATTTTCTAGCCCTACAGAAATACGTCTCAGACCATTCAAATCTAGAAAAGCTTATATCCAAGGACTAAGTCATTTTCCCCTAAAACCGTGAAACACGTGATCGCTTAAATTTAATTCTCTACAACTTCGCCATTGAAACCAACTTTCTAACTTTCATAGTTCTGGAGATCTGGGTCATCCTGCCCAATTATGGAAGTGGCCATATACCAGTATTGGGCCATATTTCACCAAAACCCTGAAACACGTGTTCGCTTAAATTTGATTCTCTACAACTTCGCCTTTGGAACCAACTTTGTAACTCTCATAGATCTGGAGATTCGGGTCATCCTGCCCAATTATGGAAGAGGCCATATACCTGTATTGGGTCATATTTTCCCAAAATCCTGAGACACGTGTTCGCTTAAATTTAATTCTCTACAGCTTTGGCTTTGACAGTAAATCTTCATATTGCATAGTTAAGGAAAAACTGTTTTCGTATATGGCCAAGAATTTCAATTTCGTCCATTTTATTGGTCCCAGTGCCAAGACCCCTGACCCGATTCCCACAAAAATTTTTCCCGGTTTTGTGACATCAAATGCTTTCATTTGATACCAAAATGAGGAATTTCCGTGCTATACTTGCTGAGATATTTGCGAAAAAGCTTCACCGACCCTCGAAAAACCAGGTTTTTGGTCACTTCCTCGACCATATCTCCGGAACTACTTGATCGATTTTGCTCATCTTCGAAACTGAATTATGGGAGGTATGTACCTTTCAGGGAAAAAAGGTTTAGGCTGATCGGTTGAGCCGTTTGGAAAAAAAATGTAGACGGACAGACGGACATTTTTTTTATTGTTGATATTGTGTCATATTTAGACGATAATAGATGCATCCCCCCTCGACCTACCCCATTTTACAATAAAATTGTTTGTAGTAAACGTATAGGACCTTTGTACTTCGTACGGGTCCAAAAACCAAAAAAATTAGTTATCAGTTGTTGGTGAGTAAACATCGCCGTAACCATAAAATTTATTTGACTCGTAGCCTATAAATAGATCAACTATCTAATCTACGGTTTGTTTGTCGTTACATTTTCTTTTACATTACGTTACATTACTTTTTAACGCGAAAGCCGGCCCCAACCGATTTATGAATTCGAGTTCGGGCAGAATTTTTTTTTTCAAATTCCCGTAACCCACTGAATGCTAAAAGTCTGAAATAAATGAACTTTTAGAAACAAAATATTAATAATTAACAAAACCATTTCCCATCTCTTCATAACTATAATAACTCACATGAATGGATGTTCCATTTACTGCTACAAAATATTCGTTCAAACTTTTCATGAAATTCGATTAACTATGAGAAATCTATGCGCTTCATGCAATAAATGGTTTTGGATTTGTTCTACAGTCCAATACGTTTTTGAAAACCCAGAAAATCTCTAAATATATTATGACGTGTGTTGGATGTGTTCCATACAATACAAAGTACGCTATGTACAGTAGATACATACCTTGTTTAATAGTTTCCTTCCCTTGATACACATTTAATACTTTAAATATAGTAAAGTAATGAATGTGTATGTAGCAAAAGTTTCGATTTTAGAACGAAAAGTTCGTTTTTCTGCACGCTGAGCAAATCGATCGCGAAGAACTTTTCCCATAAATTATTCAAGTTGAATTTATTTTGTGTTATTTTAAACGATTTTTAGACCCATACATAAATTACTAAAAAAAATTTCCATTTCCTTATGCCGCAATATCTTCATTATTTTTGAAAGTTTCTCGTCGAAATGTCGATTACATACCCGCACGCCGTCGGTCGGTGCCAGTAGCACCGATTATTGCTGCCAACGAAAATTAAAATTTTAGATAGCGTAATTTCTCGACGCTAAGCTAGGAAAAGCTTGCAGCCGCTGAAGTGTAATTTGACTTTGGCCGAAACATGCTATTGCGTTGTGTATTTGCCTACAGATTTTCTTTGCTTTCGGTATCTCATTAATTGAGTCTGTTAAAATCAAAAGTCAGTATATTTCAACTGTCAAAATGACATTTTAATCGTCAGAGTTATTAGAGTGCGTACAGCTTCAGTTCGATAAGTTTCACTGGTGAAAATTTTGACACTTCTTTCATATAAAACCTGTCAAAATCGTCACCAGTGAGTCTAATCGAACTAAAGCTGTACCGCGTGTGGAAATTATGTTTTTTTCTCGATATCGAAATTCGATTTCCCGATTTTTCCCGGTATCCGCTAAAATTAGGCTGAATTTCCCGATTTTGGTAACCAAATTTCCCGATTTCGAAGATAGGACGTACCTTCCTCGTTTAGTTGCGGAATAAGGTATTCAGCGCAAAGGATAACCGAAAGATAACTTAACCGCTCAGCGTATGACTATTTACGCGAGCGTAGCGAGCGAAATTTTTTAAAGCGTTTCTTCCAATTTTATTTTGCTTGATGCGTGGGAATGCAAGGCTTGTCTTTAATTTCCTTGAATTTATTTCAACAATAGAAAAATTTCGCAAAATATAGTTTGGAAAGGAGCTAACTTAATTGTGAACATAAAAGATAGCGCCGCAGACGAAAATTTCATTTTTTTGAATATCAATAGATTATGCAAGAAAAACTGATTTTTACAGGGCGGACTTTCGATTTCCATATTCGGTCGTCACCCGAGGCAGATAGATTTTATTAGCGAACAAAACTATTTCGGTTTTGTAAAGTAGTAAATAAAACTTGCGAGCGCAGCGAGCGAAATTTTTTTTAGAATTTTAAGTTTTTTTCTCTGATTTTTAACTATTTCAACCTTTTAGCTGTTTTCCGTTTTTATTGACTAGTCATTTCCCGATTTTCAGCCATTTCCCGATTTTTAGTTGTTTCCCGATTTTTAGTTATTTCCCGATTTTTAGTAATTTCCCGATTTTTAGTCATTTCTCGATTTTTAGTCATTTCCCGATATTAAGTCATTTCCCGATTTTTCTTAGTGTAGTTATTTCCCGATTTTTAGTCATTTCCGATTTTTTGTCAGTTCTCGATTATTAGTAATTTTCGGATTTTGAGTCATTTTCCGATTTCTAGTCATTTTCCGACTTTTCTTAGTTATTTCCCGATTTTTAGTCATTTCCCGATTTTTAGTAATTTCCTGATTTTTAGTCATTTCCCGATTTTTATTCATCTCCCGATTTTTAGTAACTTCCCGATTTTCGACGCGTCTTCGGAGCGTCGTATTTAATTTTTTCGTCTAATTTCCCGATATCCAGTTTTTCGGCTCCCAAATTTCCCGGTATCTAGGATACCAGGATACCGCACTTTTTCCACATGCGAGCTGCACGCGCTCTAAAACAAGCGAGCAATTTGGAAAAATTGACGAAGGAAGCAAGGAAAATCCTGCCGCAATATCAAGGACTTTGACGTTTAAAACGTCATTCTGACAGTTAGAATAGACAGACTTTCGATCACAACCATAGAAATGTTAAGTTGGCATTACTGTGCCTGGATAGAATGCGCATGTCGAATGAAATCTGCTTCGCATGCAACTAATAACGTCAAATTACATCTATTATTGAGAGAATTCTTTCACATGAAAATATGTCATTTGACATACGCATACGCATTCTATCCAGGCACGGTAGTGCCAACTTAGCATTTCTCTGATCACAACAGACTCAAGTAAGATCAAAAATTCAAGGTGTGATCTCTGGTGTCAATTTGATGGGGTCGACAAGGAACGTTGCGCCCCATAACATTTCCAAACGTTTTTCACTTTTATGTTTGGACCCGTACGAAGTACAAAGGTTCTATACGTTTACTACAAACAATTTTATTGTAAAATGGGGTAGATCAAGGTGGGAGGTGGGGGATGCATCTATTATCGTCTAGAGATGACGAATCAGCAATAAAAAAATGTTTTTTTTTTCAAACGGCTCCAAATCGACCAAGTGGTTCCGGAGATATGGACGAGGAAGTGACCAAAAACAAGGTTTTTCGAGAGTCGGTGAAGCTTTTTTGCAAATATCTCAGCAAGTATAGCACGGAAATTCCTCATTTTGGTGTCAAATGAAAGCATTTGATGTCACAAAACTGGGAAAAAAATTTTGTGGGAATCGGTACTGGGGTCTGGGCACTGGGACCAATGGAATGGACGAAATTGAGAATCTTGGCCATATATGAAAATAGTTTTCCCTTAACTATGCAATATGGAGATTTACTGTCAAAGGCAAAGTTGTAGAGAATTAAATTTAAGCGAACACGTGTTTCAGGGTTTTGGGGAGATTTGGCCCAATCCTGGTATATGGCCACTTCCATAATTGGGCAGGATGACCCGGATCTCCAGAACTGTGAGAGTTAGAAAGTTAGTTCCAAAGGCGAAGATGTAGAAAATTAAATTTAAGCGAGCACGTGTTTCAGGGTTTTGAGGAGACATGGTCCAATCCTGGTATATGGTCACTTCCATAATTGGGCAGGATGACCCAGATCTTCAGAACTATGAGAGTTAGAAAGTTGGTTCCAAAGGCGAAGTTGTAGACATTAAAATTTTAGATAACACGTGTTCCTGGGTTTTAGGGAAAAACGACTTAGTCCTTGGATATAAGCTTTTCTAGATTTGAATGGTCTGAGACGTACTTCGGTAGGGCCTTTGACATTACCTTGGGTAATTTCTATGGAT
>CM055406.1:106281426-106300152 GCA_029228625.1 Pseudolycoriella hygida | reverse complement strand
AGATAACACGTGTTTCAGGTGTTTAGGGAAAGATGACTTAGTCCTGGATATAAGCTTTTCTAGATTTGAATGGTCTGAGACGTACTTCGGTAGGGCCTTTGACATTACCTTGGGTAATTTCTATGGATCTTTGAAATTCTTACAGTTATAAAAGAACAGAAACGTTGGATTGTTTGCTTATTTGTATATTTAGGTACGTTCGAGTCACTTTGCCACATCTATTCTGTTTGTCACATCTATTCTGATACGTACGGGTCTTTGGTTATGTTTCTCCTTAAAATTCAGATCAGGTCAGATAATTTAAACTCAAACAACCTGACGTTAATTTGACCTGTTGTGACACAAGAAATTGCCGTCTTCGTGTATTCGTTGAGGTCAAGTTCAAAAGTATTATATCAGGTTTTACGTCCTGCAAGAAAGGCTCAAGTAACCCTGACCTAACTGAGCCCTAACTTCGTGCGTCTTTGAAAAGTGGAAACAGTTTCCCCGTACGTATCAGAATAGACGTGGCAGATTAGATGTGGCAGATGTTGCAAACAGAATAGATGTGGCAATAAAATTGAGCAAACAAATCAATGTTTTAAGTTCTTTTAGAACTATTAGAATTTAAAAGATCCATAGAAATAATCCAAGATAATGTCAAAGGCCCTACCGAAATACGTCTTTTGACACGAGACCTTTTTTTTCACCAATTTTCTAACTGCCATAGTTCTAGAGATATGAGTCATCCCTAAAATTCAAGAAGTGGCCATATTTCCTCAAAACCCTGAGACATATGTTCGCTAAAATTCGATTCTATACAACTTCGCCTTTGCAAGCAACTTTCTAACTCTCATAGTTTTAGAGATATGATGATGATGATTCTTTATTATGCCAAATATATGTTTAAGGCCATAGAACCTTTTTAAATTACATATAAAATAATAATAATAAATAATAATAATAATAATAATAAAAAGTATATACAATAACTAAATAGAAAATAAATTCATAACTCATTGATCAAAAGATCACTAAAAAGGAAAAGAAGAGAAAAAAAATATTATAATCAGGAGCAGTCATCGTAGAACTCCATCGAACGGATCGCATTCCAAAGAGGCGTCTCCCAAGTTGTCTGTAATATGATTAGGATGAATAAGGATGAGGATGATTGATCAAAAACAAATAGAGATTATGGAATGTCGTGTGCAGAGGAAAAAATAAGAAGTAGTGTAGTGTTAGAGGGGTGTGCAGGTTAATTCCGGCTTCCCAGGCCATAGAATTCCCTCCACGCACGCTTACAGCCAGTTAACGATAGCCTGCATTTTATCGCACCAGGCAGTGCGTTATATTTCGCCACTAGGCATGTGCGATATTTTTTTTGATTATCAAAATATCGATAATTTTCCATTATCGATTATCGATATTTTTTAATATCAATTATCAATCGAAAAAATATCAAAATATCGATATTTTGATATTATATCGAAAATTGATATTTTGATATTTCGATATTATATCGAAAATTGATATTTTGATATTTCGATATTATATCCAAAATTGATATTTTGATATTATATCAAAAATTGACATTTGGTAATTCAAAATTTGGTTTTTCAAAAATCATTGACTGAATTTAGAAATACATTACGATTTTACGCACGACTTTACGAAACCGTAGCTGTGAAAGGTATGTGAAATACGTATTTAATTTAGGATTACAATCATTAAAACCTCATGTCAAACGAACTTCTTCAATGTAAAGACATGAAACGTAAAAATAAATCGACGAAAAACACCTTTTGGGATAGATGTCGTAAGCGACCCGTTTTCAAATATGATTCCACTTCGTCAGAAGACGACACTTCAAATTCCAAAGAAGATCCTAAGAAGATGATTCCAATTGAACCGCCTTTGGCTTCCGTTAAAATCGGCGCAAGTGTAACACCAACCAAAGATAC
Organism: Pseudolycoriella hygida; assembly: GCA_029228625.1. NCBI lineage: Eukaryota > Metazoa > Arthropoda > Insecta > Diptera > Sciaridae > Pseudolycoriella > Pseudolycoriella hygida. The sequence goes on along the minus strand of CM055406.1, from coordinate 106,298,212 downwards.
GTGTTCATATCCGTCAACATCCACTACGTCATCATCAACACCCACTACAGCCACAGACTCGTCCAACACTGAAGAAGGAAGAAAAAATACGACCAATTGTGAAACGGCAATCAACTGTAAAACATTCGACAAGAAGAAAAAGCTTCGAAACGACTTAAATCTGTAGAGGTAAGAAACATTTCAATTAGAAATGCTTTCAAATTGTAGCTCCAAGACATGGTTCAATACAAAATTGAAATTCTGGGAATATTTTCTTATTGCTGTGGCAAATATTATTTTCATTATGTTGTTCAAATAACTACCAAGTCATTTAAATACCTAAGTAAAACAAAAAAGCAATCGTGATAGTGTAATTCAGATTTTTTAGTTAATTAGAATTTCCGTTGATTGTGGATCTTTCATCTAGGGTAGCTGCACTAGTCTCCGGACAGTTCCAGTGTTATTTCATTCATAAAAACATTTATGCAATGTACGGTGCTAAAATATTGAACTTTCGATCAAAAATTGACGATTATCGATATTATTAAAAATTTATTATTTTGATAATTACCGATATTACGATAATTATCAAAAATTGATATTTCGATAATTATCAGAAATTGATATTTTGATAATTATCGATATTTATCAAATTTTTGATATTGATTTTGATAATCAAATATTGATATTTTTGTTCGATCGATATTATCGATATTTTTCAAAAAGTCCCATGCCTATTCGCCACTCCACGGACAAACATGGAACGATTAACTACGTCTCTGTCATTGCGTGGCAGTAACAGATTAAACGTCCGAAAAGATGAGCCAAAGTTAAGCCTCTCATAAACATATGTCGGTTCTTTCAACAAGATAACTTTATGCAGGAAGGTAGAGGTGAGATAATCAAAGTATGTGAATAAATCAGCTCCAAGAAGATGATTGCTAAAACTCGCCACGGACTCATATCTGCCAATACCGTAGACAAACCTTATACACGCATTGAAGGGTGTCATTAAAATGTTCTTAGTGCTAGCACTTTTGCTCACCAAAAACAGGGCAGCAGTAGGTAAGATGTGGCATTAGGAGAGACTTGACAAGGAGCTTCTAAGTCTCTTGAGGAATAAAACGAGCATTCGGCCACATATTTCGAAGGCCGGCAAAAATTTTAGAAGAGGCATCTTGAGCATGTTAAACCCACCCCATCTTGCTATCTATTATTAGTCCCAGGTCTAGAACACTATCCTCATACACAATTGTCACTCCATCAAATTCTATCTCTGGAATATCTTTCACCCAGCTGCTGTTTGAGGCGACCATCGCCTTTGTCTTGCCAGCATTCAACATCAACCTGTATTCTTTCGTCCAAGTCTTCGCCGCTGCTAGGTCGGAATTCAACATACGAATATCAGCAAAGACGCTGTTCTCATGGATCGCTCTATACACCTGAATATCATCAGCAAAAAGATGGCATTTTGGCACCGAAGTGGAAGATCATTCATAAAAATAGAAAATAGCAATGGGCCCAGTACTGAGCCTTGGGGCAAACCACACCTAAGCCCAAGAAATTGGGACTGGTAACCGTTGATATTGACACATTGTGAACGACTCGATAGGTAGCTTCGCATCAAACGAACTGAATCAGACCAAAAACCGAACATTGATGATAGTTTATTAAGAAGCAAGTCATGTGACACAGAGTCAAACGCTTTTGAGAAGTCTAGAGGAAGAAAACCTTTATTAGTATAAATAAGGTGTGCTGCCTTCTTATAGAAGGGGGCTTAAGTACACAGCATATCGATCAATAAATAGTTACAATAGACATACTACATTAAGTGAATTTACAAATTTTCTTAAATCGTCAAAATATTAGCCATAAATATGGTCTCTTATAATTTGAATAGTCTAATTAATTAATTAATTAATTAATTAATATTTCTTCCGTTATATCCTTTATCTTGGAAATGTCCAGCTTTACTTCCTTGAAAAACTCAATAACACTTTTCCCTACGGTTCCGCGGCTTCCAAACCAGAGACCTCGCACGTGCCAGTTACGGTTTCCAAATGATGTTGCGTATTTTTCATCGTAAAATGAGATGCACTGTTTATATATAGCCTCTTTTTCCCGCTGCAATTTTAGTGTCCTGTTCGGTATCGCTGCTTTCATATCTGATGGTGGGATCAACTATGTATGAGTTCTTCGTTTTTGGATCAAATGCAACAATATCACTGAACCGAGATCGTCCCTCGCTGTCTATTGCGTACACTTCTTCAAAACAGTGAAATCCCTTCTCCCGCAGTAAATTGGTGATGGTATGTTTTACGCTATGGTGTCTGGCGATGATTCGCTGGTTGTTAGAAGGGCAGCTTCCAGTCACGTGCGACATTGTCTCATTCTCTCGGCCGCATTTACGACAGAGGTTGGAAGCGCTTTCAATTCCAGGTACACCAAACAGATTAGCATAATTACTATTTAGTTTGATTGCTGCAGTCCATTCTGAAGATGACAACGAATTTTTGTTCCACACGAAGTCATTGCTTTTGGTGTGTGTCTTGTAATGTTTCACACCTGATTCTTGATATTTCATGTTGCACCAGTCGTCATAGCTTTTTTGGCGAAGAGCGGTCCTCAGTGCCTTCGTACTCTCTCCCTGAACGTTCAGTGCTTGTACACAAGATTGCATTTCTTCCTGACAGCCCGCTATGCTTAGGAAAAGCTGGTCATTTACGGTTGAAAGGCATTTAGAGATTGCAAAGTGTTGGAGATAGATTTCCCACGATGCCTTGACTAGGCCAAGCCCTCTAAGTCTTCTGGGTGCGTAAAATAGGTTATCATTAGTATGCATTGACAGAAGAATAGTCGCTATGCCCTTACTCATATTGAGTCTAACGTCACTAGTAACCACCAGTAGAGCAGATGCGGTACTATATCCAGGGCGAAACCCGGATTGAAATTCATACAAAAGGCCGAATTCATTCAGGTGGTCCGTTATCTACCTTTTCAGCAATTTCTCCAAAACTTTAGACAGCGATGGTAAAATGCTTATTGGCCGATAGTCATCAAGTGAACGTTGACGAGAATTCTTCCGCCGTGGTAAGACTTTTGCCATTTTCCAATATTCAGGGAAAAGGGACTTGGTCACGATTGAATTCAGCGCATGCCTAACAACTGGCAGAATGACCGGGAGTAGAATCCTGACAAACTGAATCGGGATCTGATCCAAGCCAACAGAATTAGACTTGATACTATTCAACGACATTATAATTTCTAGATCAGAGAAGCACCGAAACGAAAAAGAGCAGTCTAGGCTTCGTAACGGAGTCAGAATCGGACTATCAGATAGGTTAATCGAGCGAGGAAATTCTGAATAGTCATCTTTTTTCACAAAAAGGGAATTAAATTCGTCAGCCCAATTCTAGAAGTGGCCATATCCCAAAGATTGGGCCATATTTCCCCAAAACCCTGAGACACGTGTTCGCTAAAATTCGATTCTCTACAACTTCGCCTTTGGAAGCAACTTTCTAGCTTTCATAGATCTAGAGATATGGGTCGTCCCTTCCAATTCTAGAAGTGGCCATATCCCAAGGATTGGGCCATATTTCCCCAAAACCCTGTGACACGTGTTCGCTAACATTTCATTCTCTATAACTTCGCTTCTGGAAGCAACTTTGTAACTCTCATAGTTCTAGAGATATGAGTCATCCCTTCCAATTCTAGAAGTGGCCATATCCCAAGGATTGTGCCATATTTCCCTAAAACCCTGAAACACGTGTTCGCTTCGAACTTGAATCATGGAGGCATGAGCCGTTTGGAAAAAAAGTGGAGACGAACAGACGGACATATTTTTTATTGCTGATTCGTCATAGTTAGACGTTAATAAATGTATCCCCCCAACTCCCACCCCGATCTATCCCATGTTACAATAAAATTGTTTGTAGTAAACGTATAGGACCTTTGTACTTCGTACGGGTCCAAAAATTAAATCACCGATATTGTTATCGAAGTGACTATTCACCGGCGCCGGCGAATAGCCAAAATATATGAAAATGACTATTCGCCGGCGCCGGCGAATAGCCAAAATATATGGAAACGACTATTCGCAGGCACATTTGACGAAAAGGTTGCAAAATTATCGAACTAAGCAATTTGTTCTTTAATGAAACGTCAGTAAAATGTAGACAATAATTAATAACTAGATAATAGTTAACTTATATATTAAAGTTAATGTTACGGCAAAAATGCAGTATACGGAAACAGCTGGTATTGGGGTGCTTGAGGGTGGGATCGATAGAGGGAGGTCTCCTGATGACAAAACAACAAGAATTGGGGCGCGGAAGCCCCTCCCTGGGCGCCCAGGGTCATCCAAATTTTGTTTTTTTTTCAATTTTTGTGTTTTTTTTAAGGTGTAATCGACGCGGGAAGGTCACCTGATGACAAAACAACAAGAATTGGGGCACGAGAGCGAATGAATTTTCCTTTTACAAAATGCCACGAGCGAATGAATTTTCCTATTACGAAATGCAACGAGAGCGAATGAATTTTCCTTTTACAAAATGCCACGAGTGAGTGAATTTTCCTTTTACAAAATGCCACGAGCGAATGAATTTTCCTATTACGAAATGCAACGAGAGCGAATGAATTTTCCTTTTACAAAATGCCACGAGCGAGTGAATTTTCCTTTTACTAAATGCAACGAGAGCAAATGAATTTTCCTTTTACTAAATGCCACGAGCGAATGAATTTTCCTTTTACGAAATGCCACGAGAGCGAATTAATTTTCCTTTTACAAAATGCCACGAGAGCGAATAAATTTTCCTTTTACAAAATGCCACGAGCGAATGAATTTTCCTTTTACGAAATGCCACGAGAGCGAATGAATTTTCCTTTTACAAAATGCCACGAGCGAATGAATTTTCCTTTTACGAAATGCAACGAGAACGAATGAATTTTCCTTTTACAAAATGCCACGAGCGAATGAATTTTCCTTTTACGAAATGCACGAAAGCGAAAATGAATTTCTATGTACAAAAAATGCCCCGAGAGTGAATTTGAATTCCTTTTACAAAATGCCACAAGCGAAATGCATTTTCCTTTACAAAATGCCACGAGAGCGAATGAATTTTCCTTTTACAAAATGCCACGAGCGAATGAATTTTCCTTTTACGAAATGCCACGAGAGCGAATGAATTTTCCTTTTACAAAATGCCACGAGCGAATGAATTTTCCTTTTACGAAATGCCACGAGAACGAATGAATTTTCCTTTTACAAAATGCCACGAGAGTTTGGATGACACTGGGCGCCCAGGGAGGGGCTTCCGCGCCCCAATTCTTGTTGTTTTGTCATCAGGAGACCTCCAATAGTTATTTGGCTGAAGTAGCCATTTTTCTTGATTATAGCGGTCTCGTCATAGTAACAGAATGAAGAATTTTTGAGTTAATGAGATTACTTTGTCATTGTAATGACGCTCAGGTTGAACTCAACTAGGATCGCCGAGTTCTTGAACATTTTAGAAGCATCAATATTTCGGCATCTAGTGCCAATCATCAGCCAAGTCATGCAACTTGATATATTGAAGGGGGTTGATTACCGACATTTTGATGTTTCATTATGAACAATACTCGGTACAACCGGGGTCTAGCGATTTCTAACTGAAATGAACACATGTAGTGCCATCTCGTCATTACTCCAAAGGTAATTCGTCTCAAACTTTCTTCAAAACTCTGTGTCATATCTGATTGGTGGAGAACCACCATTTTGTTATGATGAGGTAACCATTTTATTTACAATGTTAGGTTTTCATTGTATGGAACTACATTGGTTTTATGTCTGAACCATATTTTGGATTATTACATCCTGATGAATACGACTTTCATCTAATTTGAATTGAAAATTTGGATCTCTACCCAATGATGTTCTCTGACTTGGATGTTTGGCATCTTCTTAGACGCGATGGAGCATTTTTGACGAGCTATTTTAGCAATCTATATTTTATATTTTTGACTATGCTGATTTGGCAAATTTTATATTCAACTTTTGACGATGTTCTTCCAACAATTTTTATTTATTTATCTTTAAAATATTTTGACGATGTTCTTTCAACCATTTTTATTTATTTATTTTTTAAATATTTTGACCTGAATTCATTTCATTTATATACTCGTTAATTATTTCACTTGATTTTGATTCTGTTTTTTGTAATATTTGTTTTTGATCCTTTCTCTATGTTAAAGTTATTAATGTTAATCAAATATTATAACGATTTCATGGTTTTTTAACGAGAGCTATGGCAGCAGTCATAGCTACTCTTTTTCCATGTCAGCTAGAAAATAGTAGACAATAAAATTATATATCATCATCATCATCGAGCAGCTCACATCGCAGCTATGAATTCACAACACACCTTTACCTTTCTGACGTCTACTGGATTCATTTTGTTGATGACATTTTTGTTGAACAAAATTTGAATTTTTTGGGCATAAATTAAACACAGACAGGAGGAATGTCAGGAGAGCTCAAATATGAATAAATCGATTTAAAATTTTTGTGAGACATAAATTCTATAACTAAAATATACTGCAGAAGCTAAGAGAGAAGTTATACATGATTTCTTCTCAAAAACATATGCGTTGCACCAATATGTGAGAGAGAAGTACACGAAGTTATTTATTTATTATTTAGCGTATGTGTTCGCTAGTACATGACATAGTTGACAAACATTATTCTAATTGAAATTTTCACAGATTTAAACAAAGTGAAACTACACTGATATGTCAAGTGAGTTTAGCCGTTGTATTACTTCCAGTGTCGCTGCGTGCATATCTTGAAAGGAGCCTGGAAATGCTCTATTGGGGCATTCAGAAGCAATATGCTTCATCGTTTGGTAGGAAGCACCACAGTCATAATCCGGATGGTTAACTGCACCCCATTTGTACATTAGATTTCCAATTCTACCATGTTAAGTGCGGAACCGATTTATCATGGACCATTGTCTTCTTGTTAGGTCCAAACCAGGCACTTTGCTGAATGGATCGTCGATGATGTTGTGAGCGTCTGGATTTTCTTGAAACCATTCCTTTTACCAGATCTCTGTCCCATTAAAACCGTCCTTGAGGAGATTGGGTCAGAATATCTACAGTCAAAATATCAACAGGTCAATATATCTACAGGTCAATAATATCTACTGCTCAAAATATATACGCTACTAAAATCTAAAACCAAAATGTGTTTGTGGTCAAATTGGTGTAACTGGAGCGCCGCAGGCCGGGATCTCAAAGAGAAAATAAAAAAGCGGGGTCGAGGGGCGGCAGCCCCGCGAGGGGGGGGGGGGGGTAAAGAAGGGTGTAACCCCCCATGCGGTGTCTAAAGGGCAGAGCCCCTAGCGGGGTTTGGGGCAGAGCTCCATGAGAGTAGTAAGTCAATGAAGCTGCCTGTAAGGCGAAAAAAGCTCGCCGCAGGCGCGGGGGTCTAGGGGGAAGAGCCCTCTACGTCAAAAAATTCTACATAGTAATAATAATTACGAGCATCTGCCTCACTTCTTTTCCACATTATTATAGAGGTTGTAGATGTAGACATTGTTGTTTCGGAAGATATTTGCAACTACAGACCTTTTTACATGGTACCATTTGTCCGTACGTATTTACGTCGTATACTTATATTTTGGCTGTAGATATTTTGTCCTGTAGATATTTCGGCGTAGATATTCTGACCTAGAGCCGTCCTTGAGTAGTTTCGCTGCTGTTTTCCATGCTGGTTTCCGAGATTTCAGGCGCTGCGCTCCGTTCTGTACATAATCTTGGTGGATCGATAGTTGGTCGTTTGAGAGAATTTTCTGATATTCTCTGATCAATGCGCTTTGGCGACGGATGTGAGGTGGAGCGATGTGAGCAAGCACTGGTAACCAGGCAGTTGGTGTGGATTTGATTGTTCCAGTGATGGTGCGTAGTGTGTCATTCAGTTGTGTGTCGATCAGGTGAGTGTGTGCGCTATTGAGCCAGACGGGTGCACATAATTCAGCAACTGAGAAAACTAGAGCAAGCGCAGATGTTCTCAGAGTATCCGCGCTTGCTCCCCACGAAATTCCACATAGCTTGTGTAAGATATTATTTCTAGTTTTTAGTTTTGCTGCTATGTTTTCCATGTGTTTCCGAAACGTTAGCGACCGATTGAGCGTTACCCCTCAGTACTTTGGATTTTTGTTGTGTTTGACTCGTTGACGGCAAAACCTAACTTTGAGTTCGTAGTTGGCTTGCTGGTTCGTTAGGTGGAAGCTGATTGATTCCGTCTTTGAAGGATTAGGCTTAAGGCCCCATACCATGAAGTATTTTTCAAGTATTTTCAGGTCCTGATTCAGGATTCTCTCACACTCTGCGAAGCTGTTATATGCGAATGCCCGAAGTTTTCCTCACTGAGGCTTAGGACTCTGGGTAGTCATGTGGTCCAACCTGCAACAGTACCTAAAATGGGACCTGCCGACAGGTTCAGACAGGTTCCTTGTAGGAACTGGGAGGTTTTTAGAGATTTACATGATGAACGGGGTACGAAACAAAGGATGATCAGATCTGTGTTTCAAGGACCAGAGATGGACCGACCCAATCTGATAAATCTAAATTCCGGTAAAAACGCGCTGGTGGTGCTACCATCAACGGCAGCCATAATTTTGATCACCCCACCACCCTCACACAACAAAGGACAACTTTGTCTTTCATAGCAACCCAATATGATTGATCACCCCATCACCCACAAGAGCACAAGAAACAATTTTGTTAATCAGATAATTGACTTAAAACGATTTTTTCGAACAAAAACATTGATTATTTTTCATACAGATTTGGTTCTCGTAGACGTTTTTCAGAGTGTAATGAAATTTTCGACATTAGAGGGAAATTTTTCGTCGAGTTCGAAAAGGAAAATTATGTTAATATGAAATGTTTGGAATACTCCAAAGATGTTTTTGAGACTTTTGGATTCCAAATTCGGAGCAAGGTTTCTTAGATATACCGGTATGAAGTCGAAAAAAATTTTCGCAGAGGTAATTTTTTCGATGAAATTTTGACTTTGAAAAATTGTATCTCAGCCAAAAAGTGACTAAAATTGATGAGGTAAAGTGTTTTAGAAACTTTGAACTATCCTCAATTGGAAGTAATCGGAAAATATTTTGGAAAACTCCGATTTTCCTTTAACAACAACAAAAAGCTTTCACATAACCTCAATTTTTTGGGTTTTCCCCGATTTTCTCAAAACCCTACAGTGGAGTTTTTTGGAAGTTTCGGGCGATGATAGACATCCCTCTGCCATATCGAATCCCGTTCTATTTGCTTTTGTCCTAATTTTTGCAAGGTTGACATCGGATTTGACTAGCCTATATGACGAATTGAAATATAACCCTCAGCTTTCGGTCGATCAAAATAAAAATTCGGAAGCACTGACGTAATGTGAAGCTACTGTTTGCATTAGTGGCGAAGAAAAATCTCAATACTTTCAAAAGAATGACAAAATTCAATGGACCATGTGATTGATGATTGACGATAGGAATATATCACTTCGTTCTTCACAATGGGGAAATAGGCGATTTTGATCTAAGATTTCCGTTCATGTGCTGGCATGAGTGACGGAAAATTTATTTTCTTGACGAACAGAAATGACGAATTCGTATTTTAGGAACTGTATGAAACTCAAATAAGTACTTGTTGCTGTTGTAAAAAAGAAGAATTTTAGCGAACGTTTTATTTTAATAAACTCACAAAAATATAAAAAATTTGGTCGAAAAATTGTTTGCCGTCCTTTTATACATTTTATCAGTTTGGGCCGATCATCTGGCGTCCTTTTACAACTTCCAAAAACTTACCATTTCCTTCGATGTGCTTATTTATCTGTAGAACCAATGTTATTGGACCGTATGAAGTTCAACGTCCCATAACTTTAATACAGACGATTTCATTGTAACATGGGGTAGATCGGCGGGAGTTAGAGGGAAACATTTTTTATTGTCTACGCCTGTACGGAAACGCCTGCGATTCAGTACGGAAACGCCTGCGATTCAGTACGGAAACGCCTGCGATTCAGTACGGAAACGCCTGCGATTCAGTACGGAAACGCCTGCGATTCAGTACGGAAACGCCTGCGATTCAGTACGGAAACGCCTGCGATGCAGTACGGAAACGCCTGCGATTCAGTACGGAAACGCCTGCGATTCAGTACGGAAACGCCTGCGATTCAGTACGGAAACGCCTGCGATTCAGTACGGAAACGCCTGAGATTCAGTACGGAAACACCTGCGATTCAGTGAGAAAACGCCTGTGATGCAGTGAGGAAACGCCTGCGATGGAGTGAGGAAACGCCTGCGATGCAGTGAGGAAATAAGTGAGAAAACGCCTGCGATTCAGTACGGAAACGCCTGCGATTCAAGGAGGAAACGCCTGTGATTCAGGACGGAAACACCTGCGATTCAGTACGGAAACGCCTGCGATTCAGTACGGAAACGCCTGCGATTCAGTACGGAAACGCCTGCGATTCAGTACGGAAACGTCTGCGATTCAGTACGGAAACGCCTGCGATTCAGTACGGAAACGCCTGCGGTTCAGTACAGAAACGCCTGCGATTCAGTAAGGAAACGGCTGCGATTCAGTGAGGAAACGCCTGCGATGCAGTGAGGAAACGCCTGCGATGCAGTGAGGAAACGCCTGTGATGCAGTGAGGAAACGCCTGCGATGCAGCGAGGAAACGCCTGCGATTCAGTACGGAAACGCCTGCGATTCAAGGAGGAAACGCCTGTGATTCAGTACGGAAACGCCTGCGATTCAGTACGGAAACGCCTGCGATTCAGTACGGAAACGCCTGCGATTCAGTACGGAAACCCCTGCGATTCAGTACGGAAACGCCTGCGATTCAGTACGGAAACGCCTGCGATTAAGTGAGAAAACGCCTGCGGTTCAGTGAGGAAACGCCTGCGATTCAGTACGGAAACGCCTGCGACTCAGTACGGAAACGCCTGCGATTCAGTACGGAAACGCCTGCGATTCAGTACGGAAACGGCTGCGATTCAGTACGGAAACGGCTGCGATTCAGTACGGAAACGTCTGCGATTCAGTACAGAAACGCTTGCGATTCAGTAAGGAAACGGCTGCGATTCAGTGAGGAAACGCCAGCGACGCAGTGAGGAAACACCTGCGATGCAGTGAGGAAACGCCTGTGATGCAGTGAGGAAACGCCTGCGATGCAGCGAGGAAACGCCTGCGATTCAGTGAGGAAATAAGTGAGAAAACGCCTGCGTTTCAGTACGGAAACGCCTGCGTTTCAGTACGGAAACTCTACGCAGCGTGTACAAAATGTTTAAAAAGGTACTAGTCGCTGCAAACAGTTCCCCACGACACCTGACGGCTGATGATCGCTTTAAAATTCGATTTGCTACTTCATTTGCCGCCACTTGTGGCTTTGTGTATTGTAATTAAACTTTCGTTCGACTGCTTCATTTCAACTCAGTGAAATTTCTTTTTTTTATGAATTTCAACATGGATATTGACATCGATATAGACTTGGATATTGATGATGACGAGCTACAGGTATGAATTGATTACAGATTGATTGCAATTGACAATTGATTACAGAAAACGCGTCCAGAGAAATGTTGAGAGTTTTGTCATTCATAACTTTCGGTTGGAGGTTATGAACTTCGACAGAATTTCATGCAGAAATTGCAAATTATACGTAAAGATCAAATTCATTTTTCAGAATATACTGCGCCAGTTCGACAATTCAACATTGGAACCTATAGACCTCTCCCTGATTGAAAAGTAATAAACCTAAAGTTCCTCTATTCTCTTATTGCATTTTGCGAAATTTATTTGTTTTCTTGAACTCAGATTATTGCAAGAACATGAGGAACTGGTAAACAACTCTGAGCATGAAGCTCCAGTCAAACCAGAAGAAGTCACTGAGACCAACAGAGAGCAACATAATGACCAAATAAGGGCACAAGATCTTCATTCAGAGGTGCGTAATTTTTATTACGAGTTATTTGAGGAGGAAAAATACAAAATATCAGTTTCGACTAAATCTCATGCCTCATTCTCAACATAAATTACGCCCTTGTCTTTCCTCAGGTAGGAAGCATGCACCGCAATTCGTGTGACGTCAACAAGAGCAGATTTTCTTCTAATGCCGAGTCTATACACAAGGATCATACCACTAGACAGCAAGACTCGAGTTAGTTGCAATTATTTTTTCACCGTCGTGTTGTTTACTGATTTGCATTGAAATTTAGGCACGAAACACTTCATTTGTGACATTTGTAGAAAATCTTTCGACCGTAAGTCTTACCTCAAAATGCACATGAGATCTCACTCTGGTGAGTAGCTTACAGTCAAATAAGATCTGAATAAAGAAAAACTTTTCTTTTAGGTGAGAAGCCGTATCCTTGTACGGAATGTAATAAAACGTTTACACAAAGCAGACATTTGAAACGCCATGAGATGGTCCACTCAGGTGAGTGGTTGAGGCATGCGCACTTTACTGCTGTGTAAAATATAGAAACCTTGCAAAATGGATTTTACTAAAGAATTATTTCGTTGAAGTAGATTTGCATGTAGCTACGGCAATTAACTCAAAAAAAAATTCTCTTTTTCAGGAGAAAAGCCTCACTCCTGTCCCCAATGCAAGAAATCTTTCACACTAAAAGAAAATCTTAAAAGGCATCAGATGATCCACACAGGTGAGGAGTTAGAGTACCTGCACTTAAGTGAAGAGAAAACTAACATTTCTTTTTCAGGAGAAAAACCTCACTCCTGTTCCCAATGCAAGAAATCTTTCTCACAAAAAGGAGACCTTAAAAAGCATCAGTTGGTCCACACAGGTGAGCAATTGAGACATTCGCACTTAAGTGAAGAGAAAAATTAAAATCTCTCTTTCAGGAGAAAAACCTCACTCCTGTAGTCAATGCAAGAAATCGTTCTCACAAAAAGCAGCCCTTAAAAGGCATCATGTGATCCACACAGGTGAGCAATTGAGACATACGCACTTAATTGAAGAGAAAAATAAAATCTCTTTTTCAGGAGAAAAACCTCACTCCTGTCCACAATGCAAGAAATCTTTCTCACAAAAAGGAGACCTTAAAAAGCATCAGGTGGTCCACACAGGTGAGCAGTTGAGACATTCGCACTTAAATGAAGAGAAAAATTAAAATCTCTTTTTCAGGAGAAAACCCTCACTGCTGTTCCCAATGCAAGAAATCCTTTAAGCAAAAAGGCACCTTAAATCGTCATATGCGTTCTCACAAAGGTAAGTGCTTGCATCAGTGAACTTTGAAGAAACTACAAAAAAATGGAAACTTTTTGATTCACACAGAAACGCATCGAAAACTGTAGCTTGTGCGTCGTGAGTGTCAAGAAGTTGGAGGGCGTTTGTTATAACAGATTTGACCGGAAGTACCAAGCCATTTGATTTTTCGATAAATTTGTGTGTAAGTTTGTAAGATTGATTACGAAATGTAAGTGACGTGTGAAAATGTTTCATAAAACCTTTTATCGAATGCAATTTTTTTTCATTTATTTTAAACATCCGTCGTATCATGCGAGCTTTAGCTCGGCCAACCTGTTGCTGTAGTTCCACATTTCATTTTAAGTTTATCCAATCGTTCGGCGACCGCAAATAGAGCGAAATTTTGCCTGCGTTTTCATTTCCGTATAAATTAATATTCGTGCGTGTCACTTGTGGACTTCTGCTTTAGGTTCACAATTAAACCTAATGATGGCACGGGCATTTCAGTCAGCTATAGTTGACGAAATAGAAAACGAAAAATTTGTCATTTAAATTTGCGCAAGAATTTTGAAAGACATAATGGCAATCAGAATTCCTAGCCAAACCAGAAACAGGCGAAAATATAGCGACGACCAGAGCACAGAGTCGCCAAAACGGCGGCTGGCGGATGAAATTAGCGCCGCCGCCGCCAACGAGAAAATCGTCGGCGGCTGGAATGCATTTCAGTTAATGGTGACAAAAATTTCTTTGGCGTGCTCTATTGTATGATTAATTCTTTTAGCATAGTGCGAACTTATATCAGCAAAAAGTTTCAATTACTTTCGAATAAAGACATTTTGGCACGAAGTTCCATAAATTCCCTTACATTATAATTGTTGCTGACGTCCTTTTGTCCAAGAGAATAATCGACTATATCCAACATGGTTAGTATACAATTCGTTGCAGTTGGAAATACACGTTATGTTTCGTGTTCTGTGTCAAAAATAAAACGAAGTTCTCCGAAAACGGGTCTATTGCGTTTACCACGACGTTCGTAACCAGTCGAATTTCGACCCAGGAGTAGGAGGAGCACGTTCGTCAACACGATAGCTCTAGCAAAACTCAACCGATTTTCAAAAACTTTTTTTTCCCTGTAAGGTAAGGGGCTGCCCCTTAGCAAATGTTATGACGTTCAACGTGGTATCTTATGATTTGTCAAAACTAGAGAAAGATAACTGGTCACCACGTCACCAAGTGAAACAGATGATCACAAAAAAGTTTCTCGTATGCGATTTTGACCAAATTTAATTTTTTGGGATTGAATCTGGGCACTGTCGGCCAAAGGCCATGCGAGGACCGTTTAAGCGGTTTTTGGTCTTTTGTACATAACTCGAGTAATTCTTCTCCGATTTTCATAATGTTTTTTTTGTTTGAAAGGTCTGCACATGCCTCACAACCTATGGAAGAAACTTTTTTGATTATGAGTTTTTGGGCTCAGCCAGGGCCCTAAAACTGAGTCTATTTTTTATATAAATATCGCCTAGAGATGACGAATCAGCGAAAAAAAATGTCCGCCCCATTAGCGGATGGTTTTTCGTCTAAATTTCCTCATTTATGCAATGTGGAGATTTAATATCAAAGGCAAAGTTGTAGACAATAAAATTTTATTGAAAACATATTTCAAATTTTAGGGAAAAATGACCCAATCCTATGATGTACATTGTTTGTAATTTAATTAAATTCAATCCTGGGATATGACCACTTCTATAATTGGCAGGATGACCCATATCTCTCGTACTATGGCAGTTAGAAAGTTGCTCCCAAAGGCAAATTTGGTGAGAATTGCACTTTAGAGAAAGAAGTTTCAGGATTTTTTGAAGAGTTACAAAAGTCAGTTCATGGTCTGGGAAAATGTTGAGGAGCTCAGAATCAAATGTCGCCATTATGTCATTGGTGTCCGACTTGTTAGAAAAATCTGTCCCAGCTATAGCAGTGTACTAAAAACAGTAAAAGCTCTCGAGGACGAAAACTGTGAAGATGAAATTTTTTTGAAATACTAATGATGCCAAAAATATGTCCTCAATATGTCCTGTCCAGATGTACCATTTTTCTATTACGAATGAAAATTGCGGAGTAGTTCTGGAAATTGTTCTTTACTGAAATATATAACAAAGTAATGCTTCAGTGCGAATTGAAATTTTTGCGTGTAAAAACTGAAAGCACCGAAGATAATGTCAAAGGCGGCCCTACGGAAGTAGGTCTTTCTCCAAAAAATCCTGAAACTACTCTCACGAAATTTGCCTCTGGAAGCTACTTTGTAACTGAAATAGTTCTAGAGATATGAGTCATCCTTGCAATTCTAGAAGTGGTCGTATCCCAGGATTAAGCCATTTTTCCGTCAAATATGAAACACGTTTTCTCTAAAATTTTATTGTCAACAACTTTACCTCTGACAGTAAATCTCCATATTGCATAGTTGAGAAATCTTAGACGAAAAACCATCTGCTCTCGTATATGGACGAGAAACTCGATTTCGTCCATTCCCCGACCCGATTCGACCCTATTCGACCCCATTCGACCCGATTCCCACAAAAAAAATTTCCCAGTTTTGTGACATCAAATGGAAGGACAACAAAATGAGGAATTTCCGTGCTATACTTGCTGAGATATTTGCGAAAAAGTTTCACCGATCTTCGAAAATTTCATGTCCGACCTCCACTTCCTCGACCATATCTCCGGAACCACTTGATCGATTTTGCTCATCTTCGAACTTGAATCATGGGAGGCATGTATCTTTCAGGGAAAAAAAATTTAGGGTGAGGTGGAGCGATGTGAGCAAGCACTGGTAACCAGGCAGTTGGTGTGGATTTGATTGTTCCAGTGATGGTGCGTAGTGTGTCATTCAGTTGTGTGTCGATCAGGTGAGTGTGTGCATTATTGAGCCAGACGGGTGCACATAATTCAGCAACTGAGAAAACTAGAGCAAGCGCAGATGTTCTCAGAGTATTCGCGCTTGCTCCCCACGAAATTCCACATAGCTTGTGTAAGATATTATTTCTGGTTTTTAGTTTTGCTGCTATGTTTTCCATGTGTTTCCTAAACGTAAGCGACCGATCGAGCGTTACCCCTCAGTACTTTGGATTTTTGTTGTGTTTGACTCGTTGACGGCAAAACTGAGCTTTGAGTTCGTAGTTGGCTTGCTGGTTCGTTAGGTGGAAGCTGATTGATTCCGTCTTTGAAGGATTAGACTTAAGACCCCATACCATGAAAGTATTTCAAGTATTTTCAGGTCCTGATTCATTATTCTCTCACACTCTGCGAAGCAGTTCGATTGCGTGGCTAGACCATTGTCGTCGCCAAATTTTCTACAGGTTGTGGGCGGCATATCGAAAGGAGCGGAACGCGTACCGAACCTTGAGGCACTATGGCCTGCCTAGCGTGAATTTGCGATTCTTGGAATCGTTTATGTACACGGTGAACGATCTTTCGCTGAGCATGTCGTTTATGAGGTCTATGAACGATACGCATGGGATGATCTTGATAAGCTTTTAGAGTTAACCTCTTCTCCAAACGGTGTCG
>CM055406.1:106251056-106280926 GCA_029228625.1 Pseudolycoriella hygida | reverse complement strand
ATGCAAGTGCTTGTTAAGGTGGTGTCCGGTAAGAACTACTAATGTTCCTTTTGCTAAGTGAGATGAGAAATTTAGAGTTTTCATGTTTTTTGATTGTCTGGCATGGTCTACGGAGTTCCAGTGCTTGTTAAAAGCATTTGATTTCCATTTGATAATAAGATTCTTGAAGAAAGATGAAGAGATTTTGAGCTTTGGCTCAACGCTTATTTCTGGATTCCTCACTCCAGCTTTCGCTAGGCTGTCGGCGATTTCGTTACCCTTAATGCTACTGTGAGTGGGGCTGGGGCCTCAAGTAGCGTGAAGGAGTTCTGTTGGGCTAGTCGCTGCACGAACTTTCTGCATCTTAGCACGGTGGGCGAGTGAATTTTGTACGCGCTGATTGGTTTATGTGCGCCTAGATTCCTTGCTACATTGGGAAATGCCAAATAATTCTGCTTGAAAGATAGTACCGTATTCGCCGGGCCTAGATTGGAACGCCTACAGAACATCACAGAGAGTGTTTAGTAAGGCGGTCCGGTGGAAAGCGAGGGAGGTATGGAAAAACTTCTGTGCAGAAATGGATCACGTTCCAGACTATGCCAGAATTCATAAAATCCTTGCAAAGAATTCGAAGGTTACACCAGGCTCATTATTGAGGCCGGGTGGGGAATTCACGAGTTGCGGGAATGAAACGGCTGTACATCTTCTGGAGACCCATTTCGCGGGCTGCAGTAACGAGAAAAGCGACCTCGGAGAACCAGCTCCACACTCGCCATCAGAGGAGGACTGGGCTCTGGCTAGCCGGATTGTCACTGTGGACAGATTGAGATGGACCATCGGGAGGTTCAGGCCATTCAAGTCGGCGGGAAACGACGGAATATTCCCTGGTCTTCTAAAAGAAGCCGGAGAGATTCTGTTGGAACCGCTCTGCAGAACCCTGCAGAGCTCGCTAGCTCTTGGTCACATACCAATGGCGTGGGAAACCGTTAAGGTAACATTTATACCGAAGCCAGGTAAACCCTCCCATTGTGAGGCTAAGGACTTCAGGCCTATCAGTCTCACATCTTTCGTACAGAAAACGTTAGAAAGGCTGATAGATTTCTATATCAGGGACGAAATCCTTCCGAGGTATCCGCTGCATGCGACTCAGCACGCATACTATGTAGGGAAATCTACCGATTCTGCTCTTTACAATCTGGTGGCCAAGGTAGAGAGATCTTTTGAAGGTGGGGAAATTGCACTTGGATGCTTTATGGATATTCAAGGCGCTTTTGACAACACCAATTTTGAGATCACTCGCCAGGCCTTAGAGAGTAGAGGAGTAGCACCGGTAGTAACGAGGTGGATCACTAGTATCTCAGTAGTAGCTCAGAAACAGGGCAGTTGAGGCAACGGTATGTGGCCACAAGGTAAGTTTCTGGGCATCTAGAGGCTGCCCTCAGGGGGGAATAGTAATAGTTGAAGCGAACGCGCACATTTATTTTGCTCCGTGTTTGTTTTCAATAATTTAATAGTAAAATTAAATTTCCGGAATTAAAAGTGTCATTCAAGGTAGCAGATAGGCTGCCAAGTGTAGAGGTAATAATT
The DNA here is from genome assembly GCA_029228625.1 of Pseudolycoriella hygida. Taxonomy (NCBI): domain Eukaryota; kingdom Metazoa; phylum Arthropoda; class Insecta; order Diptera; family Sciaridae; genus Pseudolycoriella; species Pseudolycoriella hygida. Next base: position 106,279,360 of record CM055406.1, on the reverse strand, counting down.
TTGGGGAATCACTTTTATGATGAAGGTGATAAACCGAAAATTAAATTACTCAACACGGCAATACATAAAGAAGAAACTTCACCGCCATTAAGAGCACAAAGGCACGGTAAGGCAAATGTGAGAATAACAAACTACTCTCTTCCAATCGAACACAAATACATTATCCTATACGTAAATGATACTTGCAATAGGGCTGTCCATGCCCATAAATTTTTCAGTGAAATAAAATACATGCCATCAGGCCAAAATATGCAGCTCAAAGCGAGCTGGAAAGAATGTGCAAGTAACATTCATAATCAATTAGAAAATTTGTTCAAAAAGAAAATAATAACAAAAAATTTGATCACTTCAACGATAGTAATTGCTCTGCACTTCACAACAATAAAAACTACTACCTACGCCACTGGACAAAATAGATTTTTAGCGGGAACAAAAAATAAAAATCGCACACACACTAAACAAAAGAAGAGAGTAACGAAAATTAACAATCATAGAAACATATCGTTGCTTGCTCGACCTGTTGCAATTCAAAGCCATTGGAGGTCGAACATCGGTCAAACATACATCAAGAAAAATTTAAATTATCATCTTTCATCGACCTGTGCAAACCAGGTAAAACGATTCAATTTTACGACCATTACAGCAATTTTAAACATTTCTTTTTTTTAAAAGAAATCACAGTCAACGCTACTACAGTGAATTGGACATGTCAAGCGGCATAATTCCTCTAACCAGTGCGCCAAATAATTCAGAAAAAGACTGGAACATCTCGGATGACGAATTATTAGAAGACTCTGAGCACAGTGAAAATTTACACCAAGAAGGATTAGAGGAATTGGAGAAAACCCTACTAAACGTATCAACAAACTTCGGAAACATCGCGGTAGAAAATCATTCAACCGTCACCAAGAAACGGCAATTGGAAATATCCAACGAATTAAACCCAACACCAGCAAAAAAGCCCAAGGCGTACACCCACATGCTTCCATCGTCAGCTACGATAGTAAAAATGGCCAGCGAAGACGCTCATACGGTAGATATACTACCGAATACAACAGAACCAACGGTGTTTTCTCAAACGGAACTAAAAGCAATCATGGCAAGTTTTAACAATGCGGTAATTAGTTCTGAAAATTTTGCCGACCTACGAATAAATTGGTCTGGATCGGATAAGGGAAGATTTCGAATTATCTGTGATGATGAGAAAACAAAAAACTGGGTCGTTTCAATTGTCGACAAACTCGAAAATCTGTGGAAAGGTGCTCAATTGAAATCAGTAACATCAGGACCGCCACCGATTTTAAAAAAAGCGCATGTAAACGTAACTTTACCATTTTTGGAACATGAAAACTTTTTCAAGGTAATAAACACCCAAAACCCGCTCATAGACACCAATCACTGGCGCCTAATGTCGAAGTCAAAAAGTAACAATGGAAAGCAACTCTGGATCATCGGCATCCCAGAAGCATCCATAGAGCCTCTCCGAGCGGTTAGTTTCAAACCGTATTGTGGTGCAAACAGAATTAAAATCAACGTACAAAATGCAAATTAAATTTCAAATAAATCGTATCCGAATTCATTCAATAAAATTCTCACTTCACTTCAAATATCCCATTTTCTTTAAAACAGTCTTCGCAAAGAAAGAGGTAAGAAAAAGTAACAAAGCCTCAAAAAGGCTAGTGAACAAAATTTATTTACTAAAATGTAGTAAAGGTAAGTACAAACAAGAAACAAAATTCTTATGGTTATCGATGGGCGAAAAATATATGTCCACGAGTAATAATTATCAAACAGAAGACAATGTCAAATAAAATTAAATTTGCTCAAGCCAACCTAATGCATTGTAGGGCGGCCCAAATAGAAATGAACAATTTAGCTGAGAAAAGCAAAAACTTTATCTTCCTCATTCAGGAACCATATCTTGGCAACAACAACAAAATCAAAGGATATGACACAAGGAAATACAATTTGATTTCGCACGCAGGAATAGACAAAATAAGGGCATGTATTGTGACCTCCAAAAGTTGCAATATTCTTCCCTTGTATCACCTTTGCTCAGGAGATTTAGTAGTAGCGTTGCTAAAATTTTCCATTCAGGGCAAAGAAAACAAAATTATCGTAGCAACAGCGTATATGCCTTATGACAAAAATGTCATGCCTCCCAGCCAGGAGATTAAAAATCTAATAAATTATTGCAAAACAGTAAACACGCCGTTATTGTTAGGTAGCGATGTAAACTCACATCATAAAGTGTGGGGTAGCAAAGACCTCAATCCAAGAGGTGAAGCGCTATTTGACTTTATATTGTCATCAAATTTGATAGTTCTCAACAGAGGAAAAGAACCAACATTTAGAAATTCTATTAGGGAAGAAGTCATTGACCTGACTTTGTGTTCTTTGCACATAGAACATCTTTGGAAAGATTGGAAAGTAACGGATGAAATTTTGACATCTGATCATAGATGTATAACATTTAACATCATAACTGACTATATCCCCAAAATTAAATTTAGGAATCCATCGATTACAAACTGGACAAAATTCACAGAAAGTCTTATTTCAAAGGAACCTAATGTAACGAATTCAATTAATTCTAAAGAAAAATTAGATAAAATAGCTGATCATTTTAATGAGGCCATGATAGAAAGCTTCCACTTAGCATGCCCAGAAAGAACAGTGAAAGTAGGCAGGTCCGCTTCATTTTTCACTTCAGATATCTTAAAACTCAGGCAAGACACAAGGAAAAAATTCAATAACGCTAAAAGTAAAACTCCAGAGGCCATAGCGATAAGACGCAAAGCGCAAAACCATTATAATAAAGTCTTAAGGAGAAAAGCGGTCTTCATTCCAAGACTTTTGCAGTTCAGTCGATACATTCTCCTCTACAGTACGACTCATGAAATCCCTGGCTAGAGATCCGTTTTACGCTATAGGTTCAATAAAACTTCCCTCAGGGGAATACACAAATTCTCAAGAAGACACATTGAAACATTTAATGAATCACCACTTCCCTGGTAACGTAACAAACGCAGAGGAATTACAAAGGGAAGGTGCGATCTCAAGTAACCTGCTGAGAATAGGAGACATAAATATCGCTAAACAAATTATCACAAAGGACAAAATCAAATGGAGTGTAAGTACATTCCTTCCCCTAAAATCCCCAGGTGAAGATGGAATATTCCCACTAATGCTACAAAAGTGCCTCACAGAAATAATTGATTTACTGTACGAAATGTTCGTAGCTAGTATCCATCTGATACATATTCCCCAAGCCTGGCGAGAAGTCAGGGTTGTTTTTATACCCAAACCTGGACAACTCACTTATGATGAGCCTAAGGCTTTTAGACCAATAAGCCTGACTTCCTTCCTGATGAAAACCATAGAGAAGTTAATCGATAGATTTATTAGGGACGGAGCCCTGAAAATACATAATATACATGAAAACCAGCACGCATACCAACCCAAAAAATCGGCGATAAGTGCATTGCATTGCTTAGTAACTAAAATCGAGACAGCAATGGAACACAACCAATTCGCTCTTGGAAGCTTTATAGACTTAGAAGGAGCATTCAATAATATGATGTTTAGAGCAGTAATAAGGGCTTGCGACGAACATGACATAAATAAAACAATCACTAGCTGGATAAACAGAATGCTAAGAGACAGAGTAGTAAACTCATATTTAGGGTCTTGCAAAATCACAATATTTGTGAGCAAAGGTTGCCAACAGGGAGGTGTGCTGCCTCCGCTACTTTACATTCTAGTTAAAGATAGTCTTCTCAAATTATTAAATAACAACGGCTTTCACACACAAAGTTTCGCGGATGATCTAACCATCTTCCTTACAGGACTGTTTATCAGCACCCTCTGTGAACTAATGCAGTCAGCTTATAAGATTATAGAGGATTGGTGCAATTTAGGGTTTTAAGGCCCCCAAACTCTTTGAAAAAGAAATACAGCTGTCCAAATATGCCAAAGTTTTAGGAGCATACCTTCAGGAAAATATGACATGGGACATCCATATAGACAAAAAATTACAAAAAGCTATGGCCACAATCTGGCTGCAGAAGAGTATTTGGTAAAAATTGGGGGCTGAAGCCTAACATATTAAAGTGGGTCTATACAGCAATAGTAAGACCCATAATTTCGTACGCATCAATTATCTGGTGGCCAAGATGTCAATTAATTACAGTGCAAAAACAATTAGCGAAAACGCAAAGACTAGCCTTAATAGGAATAACCGGAGCGATGCGAACTACTCCTACAGCCGCTCTAGAAGCACTGCTCAATATAGAACCCCTTAATATTCACATAGAATACATAGCGAGAAATACCGCTCGTAGACTTCACCAAAGTTCATTACTACAAGTAAAAAGCTATGGCCACTCTAACATATGGAACATAATGACGAAGTCTTCACCAGAATTAGAGATGGTAAATGACTATATCACCCCAACCTATAGGTTTCACCGCTCGTTCGACATAAAATTTCCTAGCAGAGAAGAATGGAAAAACGACACAGTTCTCCCAAAGGAAAACTGCACAGTCTGGTATACAGACGGATCAAAAATAGAATCATCGGGGGCTAGTTTTCATAGCATACAAGCTCAAAAGGAAAAATCCATATCGTTAGGAAAACATGCTACAGTATTTCAATCAAAAATAGTGGGCATACTGCAATGCGCAATGGAAATAGATGCCGGTGACTACACTCAGATCCGCCATTTCATCTGCTCCGATAGCCAAGGGGCAATCAAAGCCCTACAGAAATATAAATATACCTCTTCAATAGTCTTAGAATGCAGAGATAAGTTACAAACAATCTCCAATCGCAACCAAATTTCTTTGGTTTGGGTACCGGGACACTGTGGTATCATAGGCAATGAAATAGCAGACCAATTAGCTAGGAATGGCTCCAACCACAAACTAATCGGACCCAAACCAGGAATTAAAGTAAACAGCTCAGAACTACACAAATTCATCACAAGATGGAAAAACATAAGATTCCAAAAATAATGGAATTTAATAGAATATGCACGACAGGCGAAAATATTCATTAGAATAAGCGAAAACAACAGTCGCTATCTTGTATCACAAAGCAGAAAAAATTTACAAAGACTAACAAATATACTCACTGGTCACAGTAAACTAAATAAACACCTACACACAATTGGGGTCTCCAACACACCTCTGTGCGAAAAATGCGGCCAAGAGGAAACAAGTCAACACTTTCTGTGCGAATGTCCAGCCTACATAACGGCTAGAGCAAGATACTTAGGAGGTTATACTATACCGCCTAGTATCATAAAGAGCATACCTCTAAAAGACATCCTTCAATATATGAATAGTACAAACAGAATTTAATTCATGTGGGTAAACACAACAGGCCCAATGGATGCTTAGGTGTAGGTTTCGTGCCGCCCACTCTTAATCTAATCTAATCTAATCCCCACTGCTGTGGTGCATGGTCGTGGACTCCCTAATTAGGAGGCTGAACGACGAAGGAATTTTTGCTCAAGGGTACTCGGACGATCTGACAATTTTGATCAGAGGTAAGTTTGAGAGCACATTGGGCGACAGAATGAGGTACTCGCTGAAGATAGTGGAGGAATGGTGTCGAAACAAGGGCCTCAGGGTAAATCCGGACAAGACTGACATTGTCCTTTTTAGTAGAAGGACGTCTGGTCACGAACGGGTGGGGAAATTGAGGCTGTTCAATAAAGATATCGTTCCTGGAGCGTGGGTGAAATACCTGGGAGTTAGTCTCGATCGTAAGTTGAACTGGATCGAGCACGTCAAGGACAAGGCACAGAAGGCTCTAGTAGCCTTCTGGATATGCAGGAACTCATTTGGAAGAAATTGGGGCCTGCCGTTCAAGGCTATACTGTGGATGTATGAAGCTGTCATAAGACCTATGATGAGTCACGGCTGCGTTGTGTGGTGGCCGAGGCTCGACATTAGGAGTGCGAGGAAAGAGATGAACGAGATTCAAAGGCTGGTATGCATTTGTATTACCGGAGCTATGAAAACGACAGCCACGGTGGCTATGGAAACATTAATTAACCTGCCACCGGTCCACGTGGCATTGAAGGCGAAAGCTTTTGCTACGGCGGATAGACTGTCTCAGAACGATCTCTGGACTCCGAATTTCACTTCGGGCCATGGGAAAATCAAGAAGGCTATCACTAACGAGGTCTTTGAGATGCCTAGGGACCGAATGAAACCGGAGACGGACTTCGTAAGGCGTTTTGAGACTGTCATACCCGATAGGTCTGAATGGCTGGAAGGTCGGCCAAGCTGCCTATCTGATGAAGTAATTGTGAGTTTCACTGATGGCTCTAAAACTTCAGAAGGTACGGGAGCCGGAGTATTCTCCCCGGAACCGTTGGCGGAAAGGTGGTACCACCTAGGTGGGTATGCCGACGTCTTTCAGACTGAGATTTTCGCGGCACTGATGGGAGCGCGGGAAGCAATCTCACCAGAGGCATGTGGGAAAAAGGTCATAGTCTGTTCTGATAGTGAGGCAATGATCAAAGCGCTCATCTCGCCTGTCGTTACATCCAAGCTAGTAAAAGAGTTAAAGGAAACCTTGAACCGGATGGGACTGAGAAATCAGGTGACGCTGGTCTGGGTTCCCGGACACTCTGGCGTGGAGGGTAACGAAAGGGCGCATGAGCTGGCGAGGACAGCCTCGGCTACATTGGGTTGCGGGCCAGAACCTCTCATACCCATCCCACACTCGGCATGCGTAAAAGCAATAAAGAGTTGGGTGAGGTCGGAATTCGCTAACCATTGGAACACTTATGAAGGAGGAATGCACACAAAGCGTTTCTTCCCGGTGCCCGATGGGAAGTGGGCCAAAGAACTGCTAAATATGGACAGGACACGCATCAAGAGGGTGGTTGGTGCGATCTCTGGGCACTGCGGACTGAGCAAGCACCTGACAAAAATGATAATCTCTAATGATCCCAGTTGCACCTGCGGCCTAAGTGAGGAGACGGGCGTTCACGTCATATGCGAATGCCCGAGGTTCTCCTCACTAAGGCTCAGGACACTAGGAAGTCATGTAGTCCAACCCGAAAATGTCTCCAAAATGGGACCTGCCGCTCTAGACAGGTTCCTGGTGGGGATTGGGAGGTTTTCGAGATTTACATGATGAACGGGTTAGGAAACAAAAGATTATCAGATCTGTGTTTCAAGGACCAGCAATGGACCGACCCGAACTGATAAATCTAAAAAAAATTCGCCTAGCGCGAAAGATTTTGCAGTATCTGTTTGGTTGAGTATATGCCAGATCCTGCGTGATTACGGAATTTGGAGCCGCCTGAGAACCAAATTTGTGCGCTGTTCCTCGTGATAATTTTGTTTTCCTTCCAGTCGTCTCTTGTTGGGAAATCCGTTTTAAAAGCGTTGTTGAAACAATATGTGCGAGCTATTGTGTCATGATGCATTTCGAAGCTTGAAGATTCTGTGATCATGGTTTTCCAAAGTTTAGCATGACCGACGTTTGTTTTGATCAGGAGCGATGATTGATGAAGTCTAAGGCATGTCGCTCTGGCCACCGCTTTCACGTGTATGTTAAGTGACTCGATGTTAAGAAGAGTTTCTAATGCGGTTGTGGGAGTCGATTTGATGGCGCCGGTTATACTTATTAGCACCAGTCTTTGTATTTTTGCGAGTGAGACCTCAACTTTTCCCTATTGCGCTAAGACACATCCATAGAGTGCCTAATGCTTTGCGGGTGCGATGAATTATATGTTGGGTGCCTTTTAGTTTTTGGTCAAGAATCATGCCCAGAAGTTTTACCCTCCTTTTACCGTCCTTTTGACTCACTTTTTAGGAAATTTGAGAATAAGTGGGAGTTCTGTTCTTTCATCATGGGCGCGCGGTAGCATTGCGCCCGTGACGCAAGTCCCCATACGATTAAAAAAATCAGAAATTTTTTTTCGTAGACTGCGGAACCATATATACAGCTAAATTTTGACTTTTTTCCCTTGCGTCGTACCCCCCTGAGACCTATTTTATCGGATTCTACGTAAAATTTTGATTGAAATCGACCTTTCACTCATTAAAATCGGTCCAGTGGATCCGAAGATCGTCATTTGGAAGAAGGGACAACGACTTGCGTCACATTTCCCTTTTAAAAGGGTTTTTGTTGTGATAATTTTTATTACTCAAGAGTTCTTTTTCATAAATTTTCAATAAAGTTTTATGAACTGTTTCTGGTTTCTTTTCATGATGTGCAATCAATACGATAAAAAGTGGTAAAAATGTTAATCAACGAAACAGCAACTGTACTGTTGCATTAGGTTGAGATTAATGTTCTCTCAACAAGTGTTAGACATAGATATTGGGCTTACGCCAGACCCGTACCATCCGTACCAAAAGAACAGATATCGTTGTGAATCCGACATAAAGTGCTCACAATGCGACAATACATGTCTTGATGCTATCTCTTTTCCTCTCATGTGGATCGAATGGCGAATATATTTTCTGCGGCGATATATTGACGCCTTTTGTGCATTTTCAGTCACAGCCGCCAATACACAAAATGATCAGAAGATACGAATTCAACGGAGTACCTTTTTTAAGTGCCAATCAAACCTCAGTCTAGCCCCTCGCAGGAGAGGAGTTGATGGGACAGAGTGTAACACAAAATATATTCTTTATCCAGGTTTTTCGTCCAAAGAAACTCAGTCCTCCAGCAAACGCAGTGACAAACGTTGTAGACGCGTTTTTCGTACTGATCTAATTATGATTTGTCGCTGCAGTTATATACATAGCTTTCATTCGTATATCTCGCTACACATCTGAAAGCAAATTCTACACCAATTAAATCTCTGACAAACAATATTATTTTCAAATTATGTGTCCCAATAACTCATATTTTTATGATGGGTATAAAGTTTTATCGTTCCATTGTATAACCGTTCCAGCCTTATCGACAACGATTAACCGTTTTATTCGATGTACCAATAAGCAATTAACAAAATGGATCCAGATTTATCATATATAATGTCGAATGAGGGTTGTGTATAATGTGTGATGGGAAAAATGTTCGTTCTCGAAAGGAATTCTTGAAAAGTATGTTATTTGTTTCTTTTTATGATATTTTCCATCACTAAAACTTAATTTATTCATAAAACATAACCAAAGACCCGTACGTATCAGAATAGATGTGGCAAAGAGACTCGAACGTATCTAAATATACAAATAAGCAAACAATCCAACGTTTACTGTCCTTTTATAACTGTAAGAATTTTAAAGATCCATAGAAATTACCCAAGGTAATGTCAAAAGCCCTACCGAAGTAAGTCTCAGACCATTGAAATCTAGAAAAGCTTATATCCAAGGATTAAGTCGTTTTAACCTAAAACCCAGAAACACGTGTTATCTAAAATGTTATTGTCTACAACTTTGTCCTTGGAAGCAACTTTCTACCTCTCATAGTTCTGGAAGTGGCCATATACGAGAATGGGCCATATTTTTCCAAAACCACGAAACAAGTGTTCGCTTAAATATAAAGGCGAAAACAGACTACCATCTAGTGTCAACGCAGAATATATATTCTGCGAAATTTAACGAAAGAGAAAATAGAGTCTATTTTCTCTCCATACAAGTGGACAAAATCGAAGAATACTGAATTTTTAGTATTTTCATCGATTCAACTGTCAGTTGTGTCTTATCATTATTGAACGCCTGGATGTTTGCGTGTACATTGTGCAATAAAAAAGGTGAAATTATAAAAGAATTTTTGTTTAATTTGTTTATCGTAATTTGTTTATTGTAAAATAGTATAAATAATAATAGTATAAATAAAATAGCCAAAATAATTTGTGGTGCTGTTGTTGATTTCACAGAAATAACACTTTTATAACCTCAAAACAGATGGGCGACAAGACAATGAAACCCGCGAAACGTGTTTCCACAAAAAAACGATGCGTCGTTGTTGCTTTGGACCCAGAAGTTGTAAATGTTGATACAGAAGGTTTTTCAAAAGTGGAAGAGTCAGCCTCAACTTCAACTTCGCAAAAGAAACCAACTGTACCAACACGTAAAAACTTTACTGAATACGAGGAAGATGCAATTATCGAGTTCTATTCAAAAAATCGATTCCTGTGGGACCATAATGATGTCAATTATAAAATTGCAGTGAAGAGTGCATCACTACAAGAACTGGTACAGCAGCTCGGAAATAAATTCACTGGTAAAAATACCTTTTTTTATTATATCAATTACAAGACCGTAGGTTTTGATTTTGCTCAGCTCAAGAAATTCATCATCGATTCAGTGGAATGCGGACGACCTACAAAAATAATGTGGCGAAAGTTAAAAAATCAACGAGCACTGGGGCGTCCGCTGACGATATTTACGTACCAACGTGGCCCCACTTCGAAAATATGAAGTTCTTAGAAGACTCTACTCCAAATCGCACATCAATCTGTTCGTACACAGTTGGAGATGCTATTGAAGTAGAGGCTCTTGACTTGTCAGACGCAACTGACGTTTTTGATTTGATGGCCACACAATCAAAAGAAGACATAAAGGAAAATCAGCGGTTTCAAAAACCGAAGATGCTATCAAAGGCTAAAAGTAAACAGGTTGAGGTGGTAGATGAATGCCTGCAAGTGTTGCGATCGATAGATATGGGAAAAAACGACACAGCAAATGCCACATTGAAAGATCGATGTGATTCCTACGGGGAATTTGTTGCTGCTTCTCTAAAGGTTATGAGTCTTTGGAATCAATCCTTAGCTATGGCCGATATTTCGAATGTTCTATTGAATTTCGATCCGAATAACCCCCACACCGGAAATCCGAACCAATGAAATTGAAGTGAAGTCTAGGGGGACTTGTGAAAATTCAATGAAATATAAGTCAAATGAAATTAAGTGAGAGCTGAATGAAAATTAAGGGAAAAATAAATTGAAAATTAAATGAAAATAAGTGAAACCTGATTGAAAATTAAGGGAAATCTTAATGAAAATTAAATGAAGAATTTAAAATAGATAAAACTGAATGGAAAATTAAATGAAAATTTTTGATTTCGCATTTTTTTTTGTTTTATTTCTAATTGTTTTCAAATTAACATTTTATTTTGCCACGATCTTTGGCCCTCTTCAGAAAAATATTTACAAATATTGTCCCGCATGTTTTGTGCAGACGTCGTGGGTTTACGACCGCCCTGTGAACGTAACGGTAGTAGTCCAGTAGAAGGCGGGTCATTTCTGAAAGATCCTGGCTTGAAAGTTCCATCTATATTTTCTTCATCTTCTAAGCCTGCCACGCAGTACGTTGAGCGTCGCATACGATCCGTCATCAGCCAGTTGTGTAAAGAAAGGCAGGCGAGGATGATGAAATCAGATATTTCGATTTTACTTCGAATCGGAGCCCTAAAGATCTGAAAACGACGAGCCAAAATACCAAATGCGTTCTCTACGCAACGTCTCGCTCGAGACAGGCGATAATTGAATATACGCTTTTTAAAATCACTGTTCACAGCTACTTGGCTGTATGGTTTCATAAGAGTAGTTTCTAACTGGAAAGCTCTATCGGCGACAATGTGAAAAGGCACTTTAGCTGCGTCACTAGATCCACTTGATCTCGGCAGGACGCAGGGATCTGGAAAACCAATGCCACCAGAGTTAATGTTTGCTTTCAGCTTACTTTTATTCCAAATGCTAGCATCTCCAACACTGCCCTCGCTTCCAATATCAACAAATGTGAACCTGTAATAATTTTAATTCGTTTTTTTTACAAAAAATATGAAAGTCTCAACTTCAAAAATTACCGATAGTGAGCGTCGACCAGTGCCAGCAAAATTGTGCTGTATGTTTTTTGGTAGTTGAAAAAATTCGTTCCAGAGTTCGGTGGTGAACTCACTAATACATGCTTTCCATCCAGAGCCCCAACGCAGTTAGGATAGTCCCACTTAATGTAAAAATCATCAGCAATTTTCTAAAAAAAATGCTTTTATTAGCAAAATGAACAACATTGTAAACATATTCAAGCCAACTCACTCGCCATTCATCTGCCTCTGCTGGAACCTTCATGAAGTCTTTCAATGCAACAGCTATTGCCTTACACGTTTCAGGGACGATGTCACCAAGAGTACTCGCCCCTACACAGAACTGAGAACTTAGTGAATAAAACGTTTCTCCTGAAAGGCAAACGGTTCACACTGTGTACATTACATGTTCGTCATAATCGCAGATCTTACCAGAAGCCAAATACTTTAAGGTTATTGCGAGTCGTTTCTCCGGGGGAATTGACTGTCTTAACTTAGTATTTTGTTTTCGTATCAATGGTTCAACCATCGCTAACAGTTCATTGAATATAGAGGGTGTCAGTCTTAACGTACGTCTGTATCGTTCTTTATCGGTCTTTTTCCATTCATCAAATACTTTCTCGTACCACAAACCACTAGACTCAGTGCCAAACTTTAATAGCCATAGATTTACCCATATTGTACGGTTGATAGAAATTGTTGTAATTAGTATAATTATGGCTGTTGCAGCTATAATTTTGCGTTGATCTGAAGTCAACATTCTCGTGCAAGTGTACAAAGCTATGATGACATGTGAAAATCTATTTTTTCAACGTTTTCTATCTTTAGTAACTTTTTTTGGAACTTGTGCGATCATATAGGCAATTTCTAACAAGCATATTAGAAACTGATCTTTTCAGTTTTATAAAAACATTTTAATGTTGTGACATAAGTTGTATATTTCGTAAAATAGTAAAACACATTTAGCAATTCCATCGATAGGTATCGTTATATTCTACAGTAAAAAAAAATTGGAATACAACGAAACGAGATGGCAGTCTGTTTTCGCCTTAATTCTCTACAACTTCGCCTATGGACCCAACTTTCTAACTCTCATAGTTCTGAAGATCTATGTCATCCTGCCCAATTATGGAACTGGCCATATACCAGGGTTGTGCCACATTTCCCTAAAACCCTGAAACACGTTTTCGCTGAAATTTAATTCTCTACAACTTCGCCTTCGGAACCAACTTTCTAACTCTCATAGTTCTGGAGATTTGGGTTATCTGCCCAATTATGGAAGTGGCCATATACCAGGACTGGGCCATATTTCCCCAAAACCCTGAAACACGTGTTCGCTTAAATTTAATTCTCTACAACTTTGCCTTTGACAGTAAATCTCCATACTGCATAGTTAAGGAAATATAGACGAAAAACTGTTTTCGTATATGGCCAAAAATCTCAATTTCGTCCATTGCATTGGTCCCAGTGCCCAGACACCTGACCCGATTCCCACAAAAACTTTTTCCCAGTTTCGTGACATCAATGCTTTCATTTTATACCAAAGTGAAGAATTTCCGTGCTATACTTGCTGAGATATTTGCGAAAAAGTTTCATCCACCGTCGAAAATTTCATGTCCGGCCTCCACTTCTTCGGCCATATCTCCGGGACTACTTGGCCGATTTTGCTCATCTTCGAATTTGAATCATGGGAGGCATGTACCTAACTAGAGGCTAACCAGGAAATAGCAACTTAGAAGGAGGATACATCACGTAATTATAATTGTTAAGATATCCAAATCAAGGTAGGATCTTGTATATTCTTTTAAGACCTTGCAAGGGAGTAGGGAAATCATTTAATAGAATAAACTCTGTAAAGTGATTGAATTTTTGTTTCTCTATTTCCTTCGTATTTTTATTGGTGAAGATAGTTTCCGTGTCGAGCCAGCGGAAAGGTCTTTACAACCTCAACCGGGATATGAACCCGGGACCTCTCGCCTAGACCAATTCCCTATTTGGTCAATGATATCCTGACGGTGAGAATCAGGTTCTTTGCGAACGCCTCCAGACGTTTCTTCTAAATGTAATCCCGCTATGAGTAGTTTGGTGTCGCGTTTCAGCAAATCCAGACGAGTACGCAAATCTTCAGTATATTGTGAGCTTTCCAGAGCTACTATTCTACGATCCAAAAATTTAGCTTTAACTAAATAAGCGGACAACATCATCGGAGTTCGAAGGCTAGACGATACTTCTTCGGACCAAGATTTCACATATTCTTCGCACAAGGTTATGTCTTCATGTGGACCCATAGCAACTGGGTACTTATTATTCTTGTAGAAACCCCCCATAATATGGTCTGATAATTGCTTTCTCTGTTTGTTCAAAGTATTAGCCGACTTAAGGCCCTGAGTTTCCAACTCATACCTTATCATCTCTCCCGGTAACTTCAGTTAAAGAACTTTCAAATTGAAAACGTCAAACTAGCCACTGATTGAAATTTCAAATCTTTCCCCTCCATTCCAACTAGAGCCTGAAGCCCAAGGGATAAGAGGCTAAAGGCTAAAGTTGAAAAAGTTTGGAAGAAATAAAGAAGTTGAAATAAAGAATAAATCAGAGGAAGAAACTTAACTCTTTTGTGATCTCATCCATTCGAAGCACTTTGGAATATATAAACCACGTAGCTTCATTAGGATAAAGTTCGAGAGTCAAGTTCGATTATATTAGAAACCGCCACGAGCCCTAAAATAGCCTAGATCAAATGAAATTACAAAAATTGCTGAGAACATGAAAACAGGCATTACCACTCGTTTAGAGATAATTAGGAATTAACTGACAAAAAGTACTCCAAAAGATATGGCGAGTATAAAGCTAAAAATTTTTTTGAGACTTCGAAAATCGGATACTTCTTACCACTAGTTCGAACGGGAATCCGCGACAGAAATGTCCATGCTTACTAGACCTGAGACATAACACCTAGGAAAAATACGCCCGAACAAGAGGAAAGACCGAATTTCGAAGTTAGAAGGAGTAAAGAGCCGTCGGAGGAAAGTTGCGTCATTAAAATTGAATCCCGAAGTAGACGAACCGGAAGGGTTAGTCAAGGGGAAGCCTGCTAAGGAAACTGATTCGAATTATTAACACAATCTAAGAATACTTCGACGGAACAGAGGTTTCAGTAATCAAGCTCGGACAAATTATAACTTAAGCTTCTATCTTCGTAATTAATGTAGTCCCAAGCTAGGTCAACAAAAACCCCGAAATTATATCAAGCCTGTAAAAAAAGGGAGAATTCCATAACTAACTAAACAATAACCAAAAACTTCGATTCAGACTCGTTTAAGCCAATGAACTAATTTTTTAAATACAAATTAAGTCATCAGCAAATATTCTGACAGTTCGAGAAAAATCTAGTCTTATGGCAGGTTGATACTGGGCATTGCAGAGCCGAACATCCTTTAAGAAGGATTGCAGCTCACGCTAGGTTGAAACAACACCTATGTGCAGTTTCACGAGCCATAAAACGACTTCTCAACCTATTGGAATATCATCAGAAGTGCCGGATAGATAACCTCACTTCCGGACTCATGTCTAGGGGTATGTAATGAGACAAAATTGCACTCATCACTTTCGCGTCAAACGCTCCACATTATATAAAAATCTATCATTAAAATAAGGAAACAAACAATTTCATGAAACATTAAAACGATCATTCCAATCGAATAAATAGTCACCGTACTAAAAATATATTTCCACAAGTATCCGGACTATAGCATTAAATTAACAAATAGGTGAATTTATCATTAGCCAATAAGAAACAATTTCGAATCAAATAACGCGCTCATTTTATACCTTTCGCACCCTATAAAAAGGGAAGAGAGGAATGATTAGCTCTCTTTTACTTCTCACCTAACGACTCGTCAGCTGTTTCATCTTCAGTCATTAGTGAGGAATTGCATTAAAAAAATAACATTTCATAACGCAACCGAATCTAATAATTTTAAAATTTTAAATAAGTTATCGGCCGTGTTGAGTTACTAATAATAGTGCTAAGGATTAATAAAATCATCAAATAGTGAATCGTGAATCTAATTCTCATGTAAAGACTTTGAGAGGGATCAGGAGATCCTTCGATTTAAAATAAATATTAATCGCGTTACGATTAATCAAACGAACATCCAAGATACAATACATTTGTAGGAAAGTTGGGCTGAAATAATAGCCCAAGTATCCATAGCAAATCACGGAGGTTAGAGGAACGCTATGTTGGATCGTACATTGAGAGGCTAACCAGGAAATAGCAACTTAGAAGGAGGATACATCACGCCATTATAATTGTTAAGATATCCAAATCAAGGTAGGATCTTGTATATTCTTTTAAGACCTTGCAAGGGAGTAGGGAAATCATTTAATAGAATAAACTCTGTAAAGTGATTGAATTTTTGTTTCTCTATTTCCTTCGTATTTTTATTGGTGAAGATAGTTTCCGTGTCGAGCCAGCGGAAAGGTCTTTACAACCTTTCAGTTTAGGCTGATCGCTTGAGCCGTTTGGAAAAAAAGTGGAGACGGACAGACAGACAGACATTTTTTTTTATTGCTGATTCGTCATCTCTAGACGATACTAAATGTATCACCCCAACTCCCACCTCGATCTACCCCATGTTACAATAAAATTGTTTGTAGTAAACGTATAGGACCTTTGTACTTCTTACGGGTCCAATGAAAAAACCAGCAGATTTTTTTTTGGACCCGTACGAAATACAAAGGACCTATACGTTTACTACAAACAATTTTATTGTATGGGGTAACATGGGGTGCATCGAAGTGTAGGAGTGGGGGCGATACATTTATTAGTTTAGAGATGACGAATCAGCAAAAAAAATGTCCGTCCGTCCTTCTCCATTTTTTTTCTAAATCAATCACCCTAAACTTTTTTCCCCTGAAAGGTACACATGTCCCATGATTCAAGTTCGAAGATGAGAAAAATCGGTCAAGTGGTTCCGAAGGTATGGTCGAAAAAGTGACCAAAAACATGGTTTTTGGAGGGTCGGCGAAACTTTTTCGCAAATATCTCAGCAAGTATAGCACGGAAATTGCTCATTCTGCTTTCAAATGAAAGAATTTGATTTCGCAAAACTGACTGTGCAAAAAGGGGTTAGTAGTCTGGGGACTGGTACCAACGGAATGGACGAAATTGAGTTTCTTGACCATATACGAAAACCGACGGTTTTTCGTCTATATTTGCTCAACTATGCAATATGAAGGTTTACTGTCAAAGGCAAAGTTGTAGAGAATTAAATTTAAGCGAACACCTGTTTCACTTCCATAATGGGGCAGGATGATCCGAATCTCCAGAACTACGAGGTAGAAAGTTACTTGCAAAAGCAATGTTGTAGAGAATAACATTTGGACAGGGAAATCTAGAACCGGCGTTATCAGAGAAGTCACTGTCCGTATGAGCTAGCTTTGCTCAAGAAACCATCCCGCCATATCGATCATTCCGTTGATACCCTCAGAAATGAGAATTTTAACGACGTGCTACGTCGATTACGCCTCAGACAAATTCAACAAAAACAAAACTCCCAATATGCCGCCCTTGAAAGATGATGCGAACCAGTTTGTCTACACTAACAAAGAAAAGGCGTGGGAAATTGGCAAGTAAATCCTTAAAGCACACTCTTTAACCAGGGACTTCAATCACCCCCCTACGGCGAAAGCAGATCGATCGGTGAAATAGATAATGCTATGTTAGCGAATCAGCTCCCTTCCTGACAAAGCTAGCTGAAGTAAAGAAGCTGATCCAGTTCCTCAAAACCAAAAAATCGGCGGTTAGCGACCAGATTCCCAACCAGGTTCTCAAAAGGCTTCCTCTCAAAGCCATAGTGTTGATTACGAAAATAATAAATGCCTGCATACTTCTTGGTTATTTTCCGAAAGATTGGAAGGTAGCCAAAATCGTCGCAATCTTAAAGTCGTCCAAAAATCCGACCGAACCGTCCAGCTACCGACGTGTCAGTCTGTTGAACTCGCTCAGCAAAATTCTGGAAAGAATTTTGCTCAAGAGAATCGATGCTCACACCTCATATGACATTCCGCACCATCAGTTTGGATTTCACTATGCTCCTTCCACAGTACATCAGCTTACCAGAGTAATAAATTTGGTAAAAACTAAATTTGCGGCCAAGAAGCTCTTGCTAGACATTGAAAAGGCCTTCGACGCGATCTGGGATGAACGTCTCTTACATAAGCTTCTGGCATTTGAGTATCCGATGGCGCTTATTAACATCACTAGTAAATACCCCCGCCCCTAGGGGCTACGCGTACATTAAGCATTCTTAAGCATAAAAATTGACCCAATGCCCAAATGCCCGACATTTTCACCAATACTGGTGACTTCTACTAACAAAACTCTGAGACTTTGCCAAAGAAACCTGTCGTCTAGCTCCCATACATTCGAAAATAATTTTAAAACCATAAAAATTGACCCCGTGTCCAACTGCCCGACATTTTCACCAATACTGGTGACTTTTACTAACAAAACTCTGAGACTTTGCCAAAGAAACCAATGATCTGCCTCCCATACCTTCCCAAATACTTTTAAAAGCAAAAAATCCAAGATGGCGTCACTTTGACAGGTGGCAGCCATTTTCCTAGGATTCATAAAGATTCTACTCATCAATATCAACAACTTTCCCGAAGAAACCAAACGTGTAACTATTGTAATTCAGAAGATAGCAAAAAACGTGTGGCTAAACGAAGTGGCTAACGAAAATAGGGAATTTGCGCTTTAATGAAACGCCACCAAAAACTAGGTGGTTGGCGAAGCTAGGAAACTTTTCCTTTTACGAATGCCACAAAAACTAGGTGGCTAACGAAACTAGGGAGTTTGCGCTTTAAGGAAATGCCACAAAAAACTAGGTGGCTAACGAAACTAAGGAACTTTTCCTTTTACGAAATGTCACAAAAACTAGGTGGTCACCTTCGGCTCGATTTTGCAAACTTCGCCCTTATGTTAACGGCTGTTTACATGACCTCTCTTGTAATATACTATTACCTTTTGTTTTAGTAAGAATAGACTTTCTTTTAGGTAATAATGATTTTCTATTTGGTAAAAATTGAATTTTTTTTCGGTAATAGTTGATTAAATTTTAGGTAAAATTGATTTTATTTTATGTAATTTGTTTTTATTTTAGGTAGTTTTGAATATTTTTTGGTCGTTAATTACATCCCATTTAGTTATTGGGAGCTCTCCAACCGAGTAGGACATATTCGCTGTTAGAGTCGCTAATTTTTGTTAGACAAATAGACAAAGTGACAATCAGACAAATTTTTGGTTTTTATAATTATAATAAATGTAAAGTATGTAGTTATTCAGCTTAAGCGATTCGAATTTTATGCAAAAATAGGTAAATAAACATAAGAAGCGGTAAAATCATCTCAGAATAATGTCGCCATAGTGTAAATTGAGTACATCTTCGCCACCCTTTCCCGATCTGAAATGCATAGATCAACCTCAATCATTCGGTTATAGCAGAGTACGAAGTCATTTCAAAATTGAATTTTATTTACTAACTTATTGGTGGATGTAAGAAATTTTGACTCAGCAGAATGTGCTGTATGATTTTGCCAATTTTGTAAGTAATCCTAAAATTGATATGCGATTAAAAACCACTTCACACTGCATCTCTCGTTGATACATTAGTGTTAGTATTTACTGGTGCGTTTGTTGTGGTGGTGGTAGTGGGTTTCAATGTCACAATTTCAAATAAATTGGTGTCTTCCATATGTAAAAATTTCTCTGGTATATCATCCATGTCCTCATCCAAATCCTCACTGATGGTGATCACGTAATGTTTTGAGTTTTGGTACACTCCGTACACAATCATGTTGTTAAAGCCGACGATCATCTTGGGATTTGAAACATCAGCCGTTTCATCTTTATAAATAACCGGTTCAGATGGAGGAGGTGGAGGCACATAATTAGTTGTATTTGATGGTGTCGTTGATGGGTTGTTGTGGTGATGATAATGATGGACATAAGTGTGAGTGCTTGGTATGTATAAGGGAACGTAGGTTGTACTCTTGTGGAAGTGATAGGACGGTGCAACACCTGTAGAAAAAAATACTTTATACAATACAATTTAGTTACCAAAATTCAAAACTCTATTCTAGACCTGAGCCTGCGATTCTTGATGAAGAAAAAGCCGAAATTATAATCAATGTAAGAAATCAGAGAGGAAATCAGTCCGCATGATCATGCCCGCATGATCATGCCCGCAGCGGTAGCGGAGGGCGTGACGCAGTCCCCACACCCCAAAAAAATCCATACAAAAACCTTTGGGACTAGGAGCCATATATAGGCGAACTTTTGAGTTTTTTCCCCTCGCCCCCCCCCCTCCCCCTCCAAATAATTTAAAAAAAACAAGCCCTCACTCATCAAAATCGGTTGAAAATTGGCTGAGATATCGAGGTTTGAAAATGACATTTTTGTATGGAGAAATAATTTTTCTATTGTTCTCATCATTATGGAAACTTTTTGTCGGTTTCTATCTATCTATCTATCTATTAATAATTTTCGATCTCGAGAACCAGTCAGCCGATCTTCCTGAAATTTTCAGGGAACGTCAGTCTCGGCTCCAAATGAAAAATTTCATATGCCGCTTTTCTGGGAAGGGGATTGGGTAGTTAGATAGGGTAGCGCCTGATTGCATATGAGCGGAGTGTGGTAGTCCGTGGGTTGGGCGCTTGGCTAACTCCCAGACACCGTAAAAACTGATTTGTTATGAATTCTACAACACAGCCTCGGATCGGACAAGATAAACGGCAACGACTCAAGCAACGGAAAAAGGACAATGATTTAAAACTAGGAACATGGAATGTAAGATCTTTGTTGTGGCCAGGAGGATTGAGATCTCTCATAAGTGCGCTAAGAGCGGCAAAAATTGACACGGCAGTGCAAGAAACGAGGTGGCCTGGGAAGGACACCATGATCAGTGGAGACTATAAGTTCTGCTACAGTGGAAAAAGTAATGACTTTCCAAGAGAGTATGGAACAGGTTTCATGGTCTTCGGCACAGCTAGAAACGCGGTGATTGGTTTCAATCCTGTTGACGAGCGACTGTGCTCTCTACGGATACGAGGAAAATTTTTGAACTATACTCTTATTAACGCCTACGCACCCACGGAGGAAGAAGACAACGAAGCGAAGGAGCTATTTTACGAGAAACTGGTGGAGATATATGATGGAGCACCGAAACGTGACATTAAGATTCAGCTTGGAGATCTGAATGCCAAGATAGCAGTACGTATTTCGAACATAAAAACATCCACAAAGCGACATGGGTATCACCTGATGGACAAACCAAAAACCAGATTGATCACGTTTTGATAGATGGACGGCACTGCCCGAGTAAAAAAAACCATGCGATTTGAGACTGTTTTTGTGTATGGCACTGATTACTGTATTTTCGAACGTTCTATACTTTTTTAAGACCGTCATCATCATTAAAAATGATGAGTATGCTCATTTTTGCCTCAATTAATAGACATTTTTCTAGTGTTTAAGACTGATGAGTATGCTCATTTTGAGACTATTGAGTATGCTCATTTTGGGACTATTCGAGACTGTTTAGTATACTCATTTTGAGACTGTTTAGTATACTGTTTTTTAGACTATTTGAGACTGTCGAGTATACTAATTTTGAGACTATTTCAGACAGTTGAGCATGTTCATTTTGATACTATTTGAGACTGTTGAGTATGCTCATTTTGAGACTATTTGAGACTGTTGAGTATACTCATTTTGAGACTATGTGAGACTGTTGAGTATACTCATTTTGAGACTATTTCAGACTGTTGAGCATGTTTATTTTGAGACTATTTGAGACAGTTGAGTATGCTCATTTTGAGACTATTTGAGACTGTTGAGTATGCTCAAATTAAATGATATTTGTTGAAGCTTCTGCGACTATTTGGTGTATCAAATATACAAAAATATACAAAAATATTTTTAAATCAAACTTTCAGGAATTAAACATTTTCGTTCTCGGTTTAACCGAATTGAATTTAAATTAATTTTTGTAATCTTCGAAATCTACGAATATTGAAATTAAAATCTGAAATAACAACACCCTTTGCTTCATAGCTCAGTAGGATTCGAACACACGCCAGCAAATATTTCTATTTACTAGTCAAAATGCTCTAACCATTGATCTACCGGGACAAGCAAAAAGTGTTTTCGAAGATTATAAAAATGAATAAAAATATTTTTGTTGAAAATGAGTACACCCAACAGTCTCATTGGCTAAAAAAATTATTTTTCACAATTGAGCATGCTCAACAGTCTCAAAAGCCTCAATGAAATTGTGAAAAATATTTTTGTCAAAAATGAGTACACTCAACGGTCTCATCGACTAAAAAATTTTTTTTCACAATTGAGCATGCTCAACAGTCTCAAAAGCCTCAATATGATTCTGAAAAATATTTTTGTCGAAAATGAGTACACTCAACAGTCTCATTGGCTAAAAAAATATTTTTCACAATTGAGCATGCTCAACAGTCTAAAAAAGTCTCGAAATAAGCATACTCAGCGATCTCAAATAGTCTAAGTGAGTGTGCTCAATGACCTCAGTCAGTCTAAATCTAAAATAAATTTAAAATGAGTGTACTCACTGGTCTCATTAATGATGATTTTATAAACAAAAACGAAATTGAGTACTTCTGAGTTTTTTCAGAAATTGAGACTGATTTGAGGCTGTGAGTACACTCAATTTTAGTACTCACTGAGACTGCCATTTTCACTCGGGTGTTCAAATGTATCGGATGTCAGGAGCTGTAGAGGACCAAATGTTGATTCTGACCACTACTTGGTTAAAGTGGTAGTTAGGTCTCGCATATCGGTCCAACACAACCGACAACAGGCATTGAAAAAGTGGGACGTTGAAAAACTGCGGAACGAAGGCATCAAACACAAATACGTGGATAGTTTGAAGAGAAAAATTTTCGAAGAAATGGTCAGCGAGCAACACAGTATAGACGATGCGTGGAATCAAATCAGGCGGAATGTAGAGAGCGCCGCGGCAGAGACTTTGGGAACGAGAACGGGAAATAAAAGAATAACTGGTTCGACGATGAATGCCAGCGAGCTCTGGAGAACAAAAATGCAGCTCGACTAAAAACTCTAAGTCGATACACTCGAGCAGGCCAGGCAGAGTACCGTTCGAAGAGAAATTTCGCTCGAAAACTGTTCCGAAACAAAAAACGGCTGCAGGATAGGAACGTTTTGATCGAACTTGAAAAGTTTGGCAATAGGAAGGAAACTCGGAACTTCTATCGGAAAGTAAACGAATCCAAAAATGGTTACAGTCAACATTTTTTGCTGTGTAAGGACAAGAATGGATTGGTCTTAGCAGATGAGGAAAAGTGCATTGCGAAATGGGCTGAGTACTTCAAAGAACTGCTTAATCCGAACACACCGCTCAACCGAAACGAAGAAAACAACGAATTGCCATTTCATACTGCGCAACCATATATACAAGAACCAATGATGCAAGAAGTTGAAGCTGAAATTTCGAGGCTCAGAAATTTCAAAGCCCCGGGGACAATCCACCCGGCGAACTTTTCAAGAACGGCGGCAACGCGCTATATATGGAGATGCACGAGCTCATCACGCGTATATGGAATGTCGAGGAATTACCGGAAGAGTGGAAGACCAGCATACTTTGTCCCATATACAAAAAAGGTGATAAAATGGAGTGTGGCAATTTTCGAGGAATTGCTCTGCTGAATATTGCTTACAAGATATTTGCAAATATTCTTTACCAGCGCCTTCATCCATACATGGAAAACTCTGTAGGCGAATACCAAGGTGGTTTTCGTGTAGGTCGTTCAACATCGGACCAGCTGTTTAATATCAGACAGATCTTGGAGAAGTGCAAAAAGTACAACATTGAAACACACCATTTGTTCGTTGATTTTAAGGCAGCCTATGACAGTGTTAGAAGAAGTAAGCTATGAAGAGTAATGGAGGAATTTGGAATCCCCAACAAACTGATATCGCTAACCAAGTTAACACTGAACGGAGCTAATAGCCGAGTAAGGATCCGTAATCAACTGTCAGAGATTTTCGACATAGAGGAAGGCCTACGTCAGGGAGATCCTCTCGCGACGCTGCTTTTTAACTTGACCCTTGAAGCAGCTGTGCGCACCATGGACATAGATTCCAGCGGCACCAAGTCCAGTCAGTTGCTAGGTTTCGCAGACGACCTGGACATACTTGAACGGAAAATGGATGTTGTCAAAGACAAGTTTATGGCCTTGGAGAGGAAAGGTACTGACCTTGGGTTGAAAGTTAATGACGATAAAACGAAATACATGATCATCCCGCCTTCGAATCAACACCAGGAGGAAACCGTAACGATCGACACACACACATTCAAAATGGTCAACAAATTCGTATACCTTGGATCGGAGCTGAACACTAATAACGACATCGCGGACGAAATTAAGAGACGAGTAACTCTGGGCAACCGGAGTTATTACGGCCTTCTGAAAATCTTAAAGTCCAAGTAAGCCGAAATTCAAAATGCGCAATATACAAATCTGTGATCAGACCGGTGGTTACGTATGGTTCGGAGTCATGGTGCTTGACACAAAGAGACGAACAGTCGCTGCACACGTTCGAAAGAAAAGTACTGCGGACAATATTTGGACCAGTATTCGATCAAAGGCAGAACCGATGGCGCAGACGATTCAATCATGAGCTGAGTCAGCTTTATGGAGAGCCGGACATAGTCAGTACTACCAAAATAAACCGACTGCGTTGGCTCGGTCATGTACAACGAATGGAAGATCATCGTATTCCGAAAAAAAATCCCTAAAACCAGACCGGAGGGCAAGAGAGGTGCAGGGCGTCCAAAATCCAGATGGTATGACGCAGCTCTTGCCGACTTAAAAACTGTGGGAGTATCCAGCTGGGAGACGTTAGCTGCGGATAGGTCCGGTTGGAGAAGCATGTTGCAGAAGGCCAAGACCCTTAATGGGTTGTAGTGCCGGTTAAGTAAGTAAGAAAGTAAGTAAGCTTTTCCGGGAAAATTCTGGAAAAGCCGTGACATGTGGAAAAGCGGTCAATTTTGAGGGTTTTTTAGGTAATGCTCGGAGTTGTCGAATTTTAGCTCCAGAGTGACAATAGCTAGAGAGTTGGTTTCTTCGGGAAAGTTATAGAGTATGGTCAGGAGAATTTTTTTGTATTTTTTGTATCGCTAAAATTCATTGTTAAATTACATGTTAATTTCATAACTTCACAATTACAGCGCTAAAATTCAAACAATTAAAGCGCTAAAATCCACTTTCAACCAATTGGGGTTATTATCTGCGCTCCTGAACCCCTAAATTATGCATTTTTTGTCATATAGTAACACCACTAATTCATAGCTTTAAACGGCTCCTACTACTAAACCTGATATGAGCGCCACCTGCTAACGTCATATTATTGTTAGGGGGTCGACGCCAACCATCCCCATCCTTCCCCCACCCCTTCCGATCGAAACTCATAAAGTAAAATTTTACCCTAAAATGGAATTGGGCCGGGCATATTGCCAGAATGACCGACAATCGATGGACGAAAACAATTATGCAATCACGGCCGCCAACGAAACGACCAATGGGACGACCACCGGAAAGATGTACCAACGACATCAAAAGGACGGCAGGCACGAATTGGCAACAAGTGGCAATGGACCGGGAGAAATGGCGGTCTATGGGGGAGGCCTACATCCAGCAGTGGATACATTAAAGGCTAAGAAAGAAGAAGAAGAAGCGCGTATTCGTTTCTGGCATCCCAGGTCAATGCCCGACTAGTCCATGCCTGCCTAAAGAATGCTAAAAAACAAACGAAATTGCGTGACGGCGTTTCTAGACACGACAAAGGCTTTTGATAAAATCGGACAACTTCACATATCGAAAGCATTAAAATCGTAAGGAGTTCCTGACAACCTATGCAATCTCATCATGACCTTGCTGGGCAAAGCATCATCCAATCGCATTGAAGTTAAATGTGGCGTTCCACAGGGTTGACCACTGTCTAATGGCTATGACCCTCTACGCCTGTCTGCATCACAAAGTCAGGCGATTATCATCACATCCGGTGACCTTGAAAGTTCTTCGCTGCAAATGATACATGGCTGGTGTCATGCCTAACGAACGGATAAAGTACCTTGGTTGCTCATTCGAAACTGAATTGATATTTGACGATGCATGCATTGGTAAGCTAAATAAAGATTTGAGCCAGCTCTGCACCTCTCCGTTGTTGAAACCAGACCAGAAGCTCGATATCATAAATCAATACGTCTTCCCGACTTTGGTGTATCGCTACAAGCAGCACCAGTGCAGAAAATCCCACCATTTGTCATTTAGATGTAAATGATACCTTGTACCGTCAAGGAAATCATCGGACTACCGTCGAGGACCAACGATAACATATTCTATGTACTGAGAAAATTACGTGGCTTAGGACTCTTCAGAGCATCTTGGGAAGTTCACATGCAACACTTCTCCCTCGCACGCAAACTGTCGACAGTCAATGACGCCCTATTTCAGATTGTATCTGCTTGTGATGAAGAAATGAACCAATGTCTCCAATCACTCATGGTTTCCGGTGACACATCAAAAACATTGAGAGCAGCCTTGCGTATGGAATCATTTGAGTCGTACACTTTAAGAATCACACCCCTAGCTGTCACGCGTGACATCCTTTATAATGATCCCTTATATCTGGAAGAAAAATTTGGATTCATCTATCGTAGACAAAGGACACTGTCTAAGACAAAAGTTACGTTTTTGGGAAAATTTAGATTGCAAATGCGTTACTTAGCATTGTTTTAAATATACAGTGACTTGAGAAAAGTGTGTCAACAGCTGAAATTACCGCGAAAATTTTTTTTTGAATCACATCTTTTCTGTGCACGTAGTTATTCTAGGAAAGGAATTCGGTCTCAAATTTACACTTCAAAAGCAGATCCATTAATTTTGGCGAAAAATGACAGGTACATGTCGCTGGCAACCCCACCATTTTGAACTGTATCGAATTAAAGCTATTTCAATTGGGATATTTTTGGGCTAACGAATCCACATATCATTAAATCTTGGGCTGCCGTAGAACTCCAACTCAGAATGATTTTAGTGGTCGAATATGTCGTTTTGAGGTTTTCGTATGAAATCAATGCTTTCTTTGCTAGGTTTATAGCTCAAAATTTTGGGCTGATTTCGGGCTGACGATTGGAACTAGCGTCGAGTTTTGGGCTGATGTCAAACCGAAGTTATTCAACTTTTAAGCAAAAAACCATGTCCATTTAGCTGTTTTCGTGGCTAAATCAAGTTTTGGGAAACTCTCAAGGACACCTAATGACTTCAATACCTGGTTTGATGCGGAGTGTGCTGATGTTACAGAACGTAAAAACGCTGCGCGATAAAGAAGGGAAACTGCAAGAAGGAGAGAACAGAAAGTGACTGCAGATGCGAGATGCAAAGAACTGAGGAATGAGGAAAAACGTTTGCACCGGCGCAAGAAGAGAGAGCTCGAAAATAGGACGCTACTTCAGCTAGATTGTGTTGCGAAAATGAGTCACGAAAGTTCTATTACTAATTATAAACCTCTAATGTCCGTCTGTTTATGTGTTTATTTATGCGTCTATGCGTCTATTTATTTATAAGTCTGTCTGTCACGATCCCGTTATTTTTGCGTTTAATTGCGTTTACACTGGCGAAGAAAAAGAAATACTTTTTGATATGTTGTCGGGTGTGGTGCAAAACGTCGAGAAAACATGTTCCGGGGTTAGATATTGTTCTGAAATAAGGGGGTTATGGGTCAAGAAAGGGTGAAAATTGAAAATCAGCCAAAAGTCAGTCAAGATGTAGTTTTAGAGATTTGGTCGGGGAAGCAAAGTCTTAGAGTTTTTGATGGCCTACAACTTTGTAGAAGGAAATTTTTTGAACCGACTTCATGCGGAGGAGCTAGGCAGCGAAAACTGTTAAAATTTTGGGGTTTCCTCACTTTGTTGTTAGGGAACTTTTCTTGTTGGACAAAGTAGAGATAAATTTTGAGCGTCAATCGATAGTGGAGGTTCAGGGCAACAAAATTGCTGAACAATGTTGGGTGAAAAAGTTTCATACTCCCGAGCTATAGGTTGTTCTTTGGCGATTTTGTCCAGAGCTGGAGCACTTATTAACCAATATCTCGGCCGGTAGTTGCCGGAATGAGGCCATTGAGGTGTCAATTGAAAGGTTTCGTCAGTGTGAAGGTAGCGGAATTGGGTTGAAGGATATCGGTTGAGCGGTTCGGTGTCCAGGGTGGATCAAAGGAGGCAAAAATAGAAAAAAATTTGCTCCGCTGCCCGAAAATTACTGAAAAATTAATTTTTGATATGTTGTCGGGTATGGTGCTAAACGTCGAGAAAACATGTTCCGGGGTTAGATATTGTTCTGAAATAAGGGAGTTATGGGTCAAGAAAGGGTGAAAATTGAAAATCGGCCAAAAGTCAGTCAA
>CM055406.1:106233753-106250757 GCA_029228625.1 Pseudolycoriella hygida | reverse complement strand
GAACGTGGAATACGGGGAAAGTTGAATACGGTGAACTTGGAATACGGGGAACTTGGAATGCGGTGAACGTTGAATACGGTGTAAGTGGAATACGGGGAACGTTGCATACGTTCCACGGAGGAAGTGGAATACGGGGGAAGTGGTATAAGGGGGAAGTGGAGTAATTTTGCGGCAAAGAAAGTATTTTGATTTATAGTACCTTTCTCGCCCACTTCGATTTTAGTATTATTAGCGGTAATATCAACGAAGTGATACAACGACATTACGCATTACGCATTATTATTTAAAACGAAAAAAAATATGTTTTTGGATGATGATGATGATGTGATGATAGCGATGTTTTCTTTCATGACGATGACGCGACGGTCGTATCGTAGCAGCACCAACAATGGATGAAGTCTCAGCAGCAATTACCTCACTCAAGAACAACAAAGCTTCCAGTCCCGATAATACACAAGAAAGGCGATAAAACCGAATGCGAATACTACCATGGAATTGCCTTTTTGAACGCGGCTTACAAAGTTTTTGCTCGAGTGCTATTCGAAAGACTAAATCCACGGGCTGAGAGTGTCATTGGGGACTATCAAGGCGAATTCAGACGAGATCGCTCAACAACTGACAAAATATTCACCCTTCGTCACATTCTGCAAAAGGGCAGAGAATTTCAAGTCCGGACGTACCATCTTTTTATCGACTGCAAACAAGCTTTCGACAGGACCAAGCGTATGGAATTGTATGCGGCGATGAAGGAGCTGGGCTTTGAAACAAAATACATTCGTCTTGTAAAAGCGACATTGGAAGGCAACACGTGTCGTGTCAAGGTGCAAATAGACATGTCAGATGTATTTGCTGTTAGAGAAGGACTGAAGCAGGGAGACGCTCTATCTTCCTTACTCTTTAACTTGGCTTTGAAAATCGCTGGTGAATGGAACAGTTGAAGGTCTGGGCTGGATCTCGGCAGTCGTACACATGCAGCAGCAATTGACACTTTCACAAATCTGAAAATCCAAGTCGAGAGAGTGGGTTTGATGATAAACCAATCTAGAGCCAGGTACATAAAGACCGAGCCGAATTCGGTAGCCAATCAACAGGGAGACAAAATACGCATTGGAGAGTTCAATCTCGAGATAGTGGATGAGTTCATTTATCTTGGAGCGCTGATACGGTCAGATGTTGATAATACACATGAAATTCACAGACGTATCATGGCGGCAAGCAGATGCTATTTTGATCTAATCAAACAGTTACGATCAAAGTTATGTCAAAGAAAACATTTATTCGCCCAGTATTGATCTACGGATGCGAATCTTGGACGATGAAGAAAAGTTCGAGCGAAAGGTACTCCGCACCATATTGGGAGCGATGCGCGAGGGGGAAAGGTGGCGACGGTGATATAACTTTGAATTTGATCGTGATTTTGGCGAACCGGATTTAGTCGCGGTGGTGAAAGTCCAAAGGTTGAGGTGGGCGGGGCATTTAGCACGCATGGATGAAAACAGAGCCCCCTCAAAGTTATTCCATAACGATCCGGAAGGGCGAAGAGGAGTTGGCCGCCTAAAAATTAGATGGATCGATGGTGTCAAACAAGATCTTCAGAAGTAATTAGAATCCTCGAGCAGGCCAAGGCCCACAAGCAGCTGCAGCGCCGAAAATGTAAAAGTAATTGAGTTGTAGCACACCTCTGAAAGTTAGTGATATCCGAGTCGAAAGTACAGTGTCGTAATCACAGATGTGTTACAAGTGCATCACATTGTCAGTTCAGTTTAAAATTTTGAAGCAAAGGCGAGCGGTATGTTGAAAACAAACAAAAATAATCGCAATTTTTCACACGCTTACTTCGACAAGAACAAAGTGGCCATTTTTTCGTTCAATACGATGAAAGGATGCACGGTTTCGTACAGTCTACGCGGTTACATGCAATTTCGTTGCATTTATTTTATATGCAATAGCGATGAACTGTCAGTGTGACACAACAATACCGCTCGCTATGCATTAAAATAAATTTAGCTTGCCTAGAGAGATAAGACAATGTAACCGTGGGTCACTTATAATTGTTGAGACTGATTGATTTAGCCATCGGCGTTACTGCGACATGTCAAAGTATACGAAACTTCATGGTGAAGTGCATAAGAGCACAAGCACACAATTTATGTCCGTTTGACATATATTAAGAAATCATTCATGAAGTTTTGTATACACTTTGACATAAGCCGACGCCGCAAAAGAAGTATTGGATTGATTGACGTTCTTTTCCCGCCAATCGTAAAGAAATTGAATATAACCGTTGTAACAGATCCGCTTCTCGATCTGGGAGACGAATAGTCTTCAGAATATACATTTTTAAGCGAATGAAATTAAATTTACCACCGCCAATTGGATGAAATGAATTGAACGCATTTTGTGGCTTGGGATTGGGATTATATAACCGTGGACTCTGGTATGATTGACTATTATAGTAGTGGCCAGTTCCTCCCGTATGCCATCCGTAGTTGTTTCCTCCAGCAGAGTGAGTACGTTGTCTCGATACAGGCCGTAGTGCACTGTGTGACGACGTACCCCGACTTCGACTGCTGCTACGTGCTCTACCTATTCCTTTACGAAATACTCGGCCAATCCCACGACTGAACGTGGATGTTACAACGAATACAAGCAATAAAATAAGAAAAAATTGTTTTCTATGGATGCAATTCATGTTTGCAAACTATTTTACACTGTAAGTTCTTCCTTCACAAAATATTATAGACTTGACGTGACACTAGATTATCGATACACAGAAAATTCATTCAGAAATAATTCGTTATGAAAACGCAATTACACAGACATCAATGTATGGTAAGTAAAGGTCAAGTAAACATTAAGAAACTGTGATAACGATGCAACGAACGACGGTCCGTACTCGAAGTAGATATGAAGCTGACTCTCTAGTTCACTTCAATATTATTCCCACTTTTAGGGGAATATCGAGACATAATTTTATTTATAAATATAAATTATAAATTTCTAAATACAAGCGTCGTATTGAGTTTTTATGCAGACGGTAAATACTCACTCTTATCAGCTGGATACAATTTCCCAAATGGAAAAACATTTTCTGTGTTAGGTTGAACGGTAGTTGTTAACGACATCCGATATTTCTTATAATATCCCGGAAATGAACCGTAATGATGGAAAACTTCGTTAATTTTTCGCGCTTGTAAAGACGTAGTCCACAATAATTGCGTCAGAAAAATTATTAAATTTACGTTCATCGCTGATTATGCTCAATTATGTTTCTGGTATAAAGTCACAGTTTCGCTGTTCATATTCTAATCGAAAACAGTTTTATGAAAACGATTTTAGTTTTCTAGCATATTGGAGCTTTTGAGGGGAGGCGTGAGCCGGTTTACATTTTATAAATTGACTTAGTGCGACATCGGCTTCAGTCAAAGTATAGCGAATGATTAAATAAATAAACAGTTGGACAATAATATCTTATTGGTGTAGAGTTTATGAATTTCGTCAGGACATTCGCTATATCCTTGCAGAAGACGATATCACACTAAACACTAGGGTGGGTCGAATTTGAACTTTTATTTTTTTTTTGAAACGCCTGACCCTACAAATGTGTAATGGTCCCAGAAATGTTTTGTACTTTTGAACTTTTTTTTTAAAATGCGATTTTTCTCTGCCTCTCCTGGAAAAACTCATTTTAGGCGTTGTTTCATGAATTATGGCATAAGCATCAATGTCTTCTTGAACGTATACACCTTTCAAAGCGTTCAAAACACTACTTTACCTAGTCGTTCGTTTTTAGGTGGTATATAAGAAAGTGCACTTTTCATAGAAGTCATCATTCTGTGACCGAGTGTGCTGATATACACATGGTCTAGTAGGCAACGTGTACTGATGAGTCGTAAACGACGAAATCAGCACCATAGTTTGTTAAATCTTATGAAGACGCTTTGTTTGCCATAAAGGAATTATAAAGGGTACTGTAATGCTTTTGTTTAATTTTCTCGCTAATTTGACATTTTTATAACCGCAATCTGCCGTAAAATGCATAAAAAACTTAGCGAGGAGAATTTTTGAGAGAAAATAGATGAAAATCTTTCATCTGCTAACGTCCGTCGCTAAGTTTTTTACAAAGAAAATCAGCGAAGATTTTTAACGAGTTTCGCTGAAAAAAATTAAATTAGCGACAAAATCAAACAAAACAATCGCCAAAAATCCTTCATTTTTTTTCGGCGAATGTCGTTATAACTCTTTGCTGAGTTTCTCGTAGTTTTTTTTTCCTTATGACGGGAGGCTGGAGTACAGCTGACTACTTTAGAATATGGGGAATAGCCGAATAGAGCGACACTTTGTTGTGTAATAAGACATTTAGTGATTCTTTTCCGATTATTGTGATCGTTTCGAAGTGTGTTGTAGTTAAGAAATTTTCGCTGAGTGACATTCAAATAGTGGATAGTTTAATGTTATCTTGATATCTTTCAATAAAACTAAAGACTAAACTGAAACATAAGTAGGGAACCCGTACGCATCAGAATAGATATTGCAAAAAAACTCGAACGTATTTATTTTGCCTTAACTGTTAAGTGTATGAAATTGCGTCCACATTAAGTTGTATTGGAAATTGCCGAGAGGGCAACACTGAAAAACCCGTCCGAAGAAACGGCGTAAAAAAGGCCTTCCGAAAGTACAAAATTGACCCCCAAATAGACAAATATATTCATCTCAATTTTTTCTACAACATAGCAAAACACCATTTTTTTGTCTAGGGTCCTCAGAAGATGCGTCGGACAAATACATAGACAAAAATATTTCCCTCCATTTTCTCTACAACATAGTGAAAATCATTTTTTTGTCTAGGGTAGACCTTAGGACCGACCTAGGGCCATAAAGAATTGCCTCGAACACATACTTCCATAGACAAAAATGTTTCCCTCAATTTGCTCTGCAACATAGCAAAAACATTTTTTTAGGACAGATCTGACGCACAGTGGCTAATTTTGTAGTAGTTGTGGACTAAATTCATTTGTGAAGTTATTTTTTGACCGATTTGCATAAATTTTTTTTAAATGAAAGGTAATGAATCAGGCTTCAATGCGCCTGCATGAAATTATAACAATCTGAAATAGTTAGACATGGGAGAGTAGCCAAAGATGCTTAAATGAAAGATTTCGAGAACTATGCCGTTTGACATAACGTGACCTAAGACCGGGACAGAAGTCTAAAATGTTTAAGGAAGTGCATAAAATCCTAGAGTTTTTCGCCTGTGAAGAAAGGAACATTTCAAGAGAGGTGAATAATTCCAAGAACTTTCTTAATAAAAGCTCAAACATGACCTAAGAACAAGACAGAAGCTAAGAAATCTTGAGGAAGTATGTGAACTCCCGGAATTATTCATGTGGGAAGAACAAAGAACAAAGACGACCTCAGAACTCCTACAGAATAACTTTATTTATAATTTTCCTATTAAAAAAATACCAAAAATAATTTTGGAAGCACAAACAACGGCATAATTCTCGAGTTTTTTCATTTAAGCATATTGGCTACTCTCCCATGACAAATCAGCGAAAAAAACAATGTCCGTCTGTCGGTCTGTCTGTCGGTTGTCTGTCCGTCAACACGATAACTTAAGTAAATCTTGACCGATTTTCAAAATTTTTTTTTCCCGAAAGGTAGTCGAAAAATATTTTATGGTATTGCATCTGGGCACTGTCGGCCCAAGGGCCGCCGAGCTAGGTCCGTTTAAGTGGTTTTTGGTCTTTTGCACATACTTCGAGTAAATCTTTTCTGATTTTCATAATTTTTTTTTTTGTTTGAAAGATCTGGGCATGACCGACAATTTGTGGAAGAAACATTTTTTGATTTGAGTCTTTGGACTTAGCTAGGGCACTAAAGAAAAATCCTTGTTAGGGCCCTACGTGTTTTTTGTACATAACTCGAGTAAATCTCTTCCGATTTTCAAAAACTTTTTTTGTTTGAAAGATCTCGGCACGGCCGACAATTTATAGAAGAATTTTTGCCTGTGCTTAGGGTTCAAGTGGGTCTCATGGAGGTCCTAAGGTCGGCCCTAACATAAAAAAATGTTTTTTGCTATGTTGCAGAGCAAATTGAGGGAAACATTTTTGTCTACGGAAGTATATATCCGAGGCCTCTACTTAAGGACCTAGGTCGGCCCTAGCCCAAAAAATAGTTTTTTTGCTATGTTGTAGACAAAATTGAGGAGAACATTTTTCTCTATTTGGAGGTCAATTTTGTGCGTTCGGAGAATTTTTTTACACCGTTACTTCGGACGGGTTTTTTACTTAAATACGTTCCAGTCTTTTCGTAACATCAACTCTGTTTGCCGCATCTATTCTGATACGTACGGGTCCCTTCTATGTTTTTGAATATAATTCGGTACTCGATTACCTCTCAAATAGAAAAATAATCAACAAAAAGTTAGGATTTATTCAACTTATGAAGGCGAACACGTTGGGCCATAGTTGAAACTCAGTTTTAGGGTCCTGACTGAGTTCAAGGGTTTCTAATCAAAAATTTTTCTTCCATAAAACGGGGAAACAAAATTTGAAAATCGGAAGAGATGTACTCGAGTTTTAAGTACAAAAAACATGTAGAGCGCTAGCAGAGACTTGTTTTTAGTGCCCTAGCTATATCTTAGGGCCCAATCTCAAAAAAGTTTCTTCCTGTCGATTAAAAAAAATTATTAAAATCGGAAAAGAAAAAACACGAATGGCCCTAGCATAGACTTGGTTTTAATGCCCTAGCTAAATCCAAGGATGCAAATCCAAAAAAGTTTCTTCCATAAACTTTCGGCCATGCCTACATCTTTCAAACAAAAAAAAATTATGGCAATCGGAAAAGATTTACTCGAGTTATGTACAAAAGACCAAAGACCTCGTAAACGGCGCCTAGATTCAATGCCATAAAATATATTTCGATTACCTTTCAGGACATTTTTTTTATTGCTGATTCGTCATCTAAGGACCATGATCGATGATCGCCCCCACTCCCCGGTCAAAATTGTGGTAGTTAAAAACGTCGTGGTAAACGCATAAGACCCCTTTTCGAAGAACTTCGTTCTTCGTATGGGTCTAAAAACATTTTCGAACTTCACGTCCGTGAAAAGTCATTCGAATTTTTCTGTTGTAACTTGCATAAGAACCTTAATAACACTTTTCAGAGATTAGTTATCGCCTAAGGAACTCATCTTGAATTTATGGGTCCTTGTCGTTGTTGTCCTTCAATACGTTGTTGTCTCTTTATCAATTTAATATTTTCGACACACACTTACGCTATAATGTTGTAAGCCACATACATCTGCTATCTCATTTTTAAATTTGACATTTGTGCCAAAAAACGTGACAGCAAATTATGTGGCTTACTGTATTACAGCGTATGTCTGTTCATTTAAGCTTACCGATTCAATTAGACGTTTTCACGACCCTTAAAAAGAAGAATGCTAAGTTTATTATGCAACGTTCTGTCAGATTTGTACTGCTTGGTGAGTTGCCGTTTATGTTGAAATGACAGTCGATCTTCGACATTATACTTCAATTACTTTCAAACCAACCGAATGATTGTCATTTCAGCATAAACGGCAACTCACCAAGCAGTACAAACCTGACAGAATTTTGCATAACATTTAGCCTGCAATTTTTAAGAGGGGTCGTGAAAACGTCTATTGTTGTCATTTTTTGGGAATTAACATTACGCCTCATATTTTTATATTTTTATTCCATACCTTATGTTCTAAAAATCAATAATTTGCAAGCAAAAAAAAATCTCCGCGACTTAATTTTTTTTAAATCTTCTTTAAAAATTCAATTTTTTCATGCGATGACAGGTCGCAGGCAGGTCGCAAGCTGTGAATAATATAAATGCGATGTTATTTCGCGCGAATTTTTTGAATATTTTTTAGCACCCGCCCCAGTATTGAGGTTAAAAAAAAAGTTATAGGTTATGGAGATGTGACGTAGAACAATTTTTACTTTATAACGATGCTCTTCATTGAAATAAATTATACGGACATAAATGCGTAAGGTCAATTAAGGTTTTCATGCACAATTTTCAGAATTAAGTTTCTCATGCAAATTATTTTTGGGTTGAGTTTCTATCAAATTATTCGTTAACATTTTCTTCGAGCTAACTTTCTTTTGCAATTTGTTTTTGGCGCAATTTTTATTTTTTTAAAAGTTAAGGTTCTTATGCAAATTACGGCAGAAATAATCGAAAAGACTCCTTGCACATTGTGCAAATAGTCTCTTCTATATATTGTTGGCTATTTACACTGTGTGCAAATAGCCGAAGTTATATAGAAGAGACTATTTACACAATGTGCAAATAGCCAACAATATATAGACGAGACTATTTGCCCAATGTGCAAATAGCCAACAATATATAGAAGAGACTATTTGCACATGGAAAGACGTAACATTCAACCAAAACTCTTACACAAAGAAGAAAGTTTTCAATGTAATTTTTCATCAACTTTATAATATGTACATGATATGTATATGTATTTGTACATGTATATGGAAAAGTTTTCCTTTTACGAAATGTCACGAAAACTAGGTGGCCTACGAAACTAGGGAATTTGCGTTTTAATGAAACGTCACGAAAAGCTAGTTGGCTAACGAAGCTAGGGAACTTTTCCTTTTACGAAATGTCACGAAAAAGTGCTACAAAAGCTAGGTAGGTAACGAAGGTAAGGAAGTTTTCCTTTCACAAAATGTCACAAAAAGTTTATGGGTAAGGATACTAGAATTAGTACGTCTACGTCTAAGTGTGCCAATAGTCTCTTCTATATACCTTCGGCTATTTGCACAATGTGCAAATAGCCAACAATATATAGAAGAGACTATTTGCACAATGTGCAAATAGTCTCTTTCAGAAATAATAGACTTAAAATATGAGCAAATGCCATAATCATTTGACATTCCGTCACCTATGTAAAGAAATGTCTTCATGTTTCATCAGATTAGGTCTATGTGGGGAATACAGTCACCATATCATGTCTCTGAATGTAGCAATCAAGTCTTGGTTACCAAAAAAGTGCATTACTTTACTTGTGTTATATTTGGCTGGCGTAAAATGTTTACAATGAACTTATCTTGTAACAGCAAAAGTAAACTTTTAGTTGCCCGTAATATAGGAATTTATTAGAACATCAACCAGACGATTTTGAGAGTGTTTAGCTTCCATGTGATTACTCAAACTCCTAAGTAAAATTCAGTTGCAAAGCCATAATGTTATGCTGGTTAATTAGGCGTGAAAAACTCAATGAACTGTCCATGAAAGTTACACAGTTTCATCTTAGTGTTTATTTCGTCGTAAGTGATTCGTAACGTTGAAATTGAAGACGTCCATCGTACGGGTCCATTTAATCAATTAAATTATGCTAAGCTTATCAAAGCAATAAAACAAAGTTTATACTCTGTGGTACAAACATTCGGAACAACATTTGCCTTGTATTGGAGCTGGAAAAATAGGAAAAACATGCGCAAAGTGTAACAATCATTTGAACGTAACGTTGTGTGCTAGTGCTTTTTGAGTATCAAAACAAACATCGCACAAGTATGTGCAAGCAGCAATATCAAATACAGAGCCAAAACTAATATTTTGCGTTGGATGTTTTGCTGTATTTCCGCTCCTATAAGATGAAGTTTACAATAATATTACCACAACATTTTCATTTGACAACAACAGAGCTGTATATATATGAAATTTTAACATCGCGTATTTGTTTATCACTTGACATTTTTCAAATAAAGCACTCAAAATCTCAAAATGATGACATCAGCTGATACGTATGTTTTGTGTATTGAAATTATGTCTTTAAGGAATAGTACTGAGTCTGTACGCGAATGAATTTGCCCTAGGCTATCCATTGTTTCAAGAGTGCATTGGTATACTAGTAGTGTATGGCCAAAAAAAATTGTAAAAATGTTTTTTCATTCTTAGGATGGAAAACTGCTGTTTTCCGTCCTATTTTAAAACAGAAAAGATGTTTTCTGAACCCTCGGAATGAAAAATATTGCACGAAACTCGGAAAAATATATGTTTTTCCCAGTTACGTAAATAACTATTTTTTTAATGAGTAAAGGGGTAGTATATAAGCGTGCGATGACAATAATTCGCTTATAGTTTGTTTGAAAACTCAACAGAATTAGCCCCCTCTTGGACAACTTCTGAGCTCCGCTGACACTCAGAAAATTGTCCTCATTTTATAGATTTTTAGTCATCATAATCATCATCGTACTTTATAGACCGGTACTACCTTTCGGTGTGAGGTGTGAGCCGCAACCCTATGACGATGGATGAACCACCCTCCTCCATGTCCTCCTATCCCCTGCTCAGGAGATGGTTTGCCCCTACCAGTGAAAGTCCCCTAACTCCTAAGTCTGACTTGATTGAATCTATAAACCTTCTCCCTGGTCTACCCCTAGGAAGAACTCCCGGGACCTGTGCATCCAAGATCCCCTTTGGCAGCCTGTTATCGCCCATCCTTTTAACGTGCCCAAACCACCGTAGACGGCTAACCATTGCCGCCTCTTCTACTGACGAAACTCCCAGCTTTTCCCTGATGTCGTCGTTTCTTATGATTCTCTCACTGCTCCCTCCGATTAACCTTTTCTATGCTCCTAAGAATCCTCATGTCAGAAACTTCCAGGTCATGCACTAGATATCCGCAGTCTACAAAAATTTCGCAACCATACAGAATCGTTGGCCTAACGATTGATCCGTGGGTAGCTAACTTTGTCTGCTTACTTATTTCCTTCTTGTTTAACACGTGAGCCCTCAACTGACTAGCAACCGCATTAACCATCTATCTCCTTTCCTCAAATTCCCTAACTAACTTTCCATCTTCTGAAAAAATGGTACCTAAATACTTAAACTCAGAAACCTGTTCCAGCTGCTCCCCATTCAGACTGCAGGCCGACATGCATAACTTTAGTCTTCCCTACACTAATCTTCATCCCGTACTCTTCACATGCGACGCTTAGGCAGTCAATCCCACGCTGCAAAACGCTGGCGTTCTCTGCCAACAGGATTAAGTCATCCGCATAGGCCAGGATCTTCATAATTACCTCACCCACCTCAACATTTCCCTACAAGTTGGCTAGCTTGATGATTTTATCCATGAAAATTACGAACAGGAGCGGAGAAAGACAACAACCTTGACGAACATCTCGAATGAGTCGCTAATTTGGAGATCTATCCTGACCGCAGCCCTGCTCCCTGAGTAAATGATTTTAATCGCTCCTAGTAAACTCCCATTGACCCCGTATTCGCTAAGTATCTCAAACAGTTTTTGCCTCGGTATCCGATCGA
This sequence comes from Pseudolycoriella hygida, assembly GCA_029228625.1. Taxonomy (NCBI): domain Eukaryota; kingdom Metazoa; phylum Arthropoda; class Insecta; order Diptera; family Sciaridae; genus Pseudolycoriella; species Pseudolycoriella hygida. Next base: position 106,239,438 of record CM055406.1, on the reverse strand, counting down.
ATGCCTTCTCTAAGTCGATGAAACACAAGTACAAATCCCTATTCTTCTCATAAAGCTTCTCGATTGTCTGCCTCAGACAGAATATCTGATCCTATCTGATCCTGACATCCTGGTAAAGGTCTAAAGCCACCTTGAACCTCGTCCAGTACCCCTTCAACTATATCCCTCACCCGATCCACAAGAACACTTGCATATACCATACCTACCTCGCTCAAAAGTGAAATACCCCTGTAGTTACCACAAACCTTACGGTTGCCTTTCTTATAAACCGGAGCTATAACAGCAAAGCTCCAGCCAGGGACTAAAATAAGGATTTTTTCCGGTGGAGCCAAATCGTCAAAGGGGCACTGTAAAACTGTGATTAGGGGCACGACGTTATGATTTGCGAAGCAATCCAATAACCTCTTAAGTCTTTCGTGTGTCTCCGAAAAGCTGATTTCACTTCATATTCCCGTGTTGTAGGTATTTGGCGCCGAAGGCGAAATTTTTTCAATCTAGGTCACCGTCAAATATCCTGGTTGAATGTATTCTATTCTATACAAATATAACACCATGCCATTATAGTACATTACATCACAAGGAGCTAAAACGGTGTATTTACACCCAGGTGGTGAAAAGGTCGAATCCGAGGGCGGAGCACAGCGGAGCCCGAGGAAAGACCTTTTCAACACCGTGGTCTAAATCAGTACCGTTTTAGCTCCGAGTGATGTATACTATTTTTCGCGCAGACGGACAAAAAGTCAGATTCCGAACAAAACACTCAACAAGCTTTAATACAGAATTTGCATTTTCATCATAGGACACTACGACAGTTTGTTCCTTATTCTTCATCCTATTTTTCATAACAGTTGTTTTCGATGTGAAAAATAATTGATACGATGACCGAAATTGTATCAAAAGTGAAGTGAATTCGGAAATAATTATGTGAGAACTTAGTTTCAGGCATTATTATTGCAATTGATGTGATGTTTTCATTCAGTTACGATTTTTGATTGAAGTCAGTAAATTCAACTGGGCAAAAAAGACTTTTCGGTCCTGGGTCGAAAACGACAGGTGGCAAAAAAAGTTATTGTTCAAAAGTGTACCGAACAAGCCTACTTTACGGTCTCAATATTGTGAGGAAATCTGACGTTTTTTGTCCGTCTGAGCGAAAAATTCATTCCTCTTCCAACGATAGAATTCACTTGGAGCACTACTTGAACTCCATTAGTTTTTTATTAGTGGCTCTTGTGAAAAATGTTCCCCTTAACCACCTCCACAGCTTATTTTAAGTTTTTGTAGGTTTAATGCACTGTAGGTTAGCACGGATCCACCTGTGTTGTTCGCCGCGACCCCCCGATTCGCGAGTTTTACATGAGAATTTTCGAAAACATCAGTCAGGGCGAAAGCTGTATCCGCCCCGGCACTTTGCAAAGATTTTTACTATCCACATTGTTCAGGTTTCACGTTAGCCTCAGGTCGGACCTGAAATTCAAAATCAGGTTCAGGTCAGAAATCAGGTCATGACCTGACCTGAACCTGATCAGGTCGACCTGACCTGTTCCGATCCTTATCCATCTGGATACGCCTAGTTTTGAGCGAGTGCATATGAAGCTGTTTTAGTCTCGTTTTATAGTCAGGCTTGACCCAGTTGAACCTGTATCTTGTGAACTTTCTTTGAACTCTTTCAATTTGATCTATATATTTGATGTATGGCGGGTTCCAAACTGAGCAGCAGTATTCTAATCGGCTTCGCACATACGTATAATAAAGTTTAATTAAGGTTTTCGGATCTTTGAACTGTCTTGTTGTACGCCGATCATCTGGTAGCATTTGCGTGTTGTATTGGTGATGTGATAGTTAAACTTCGCTTTTTCATCAAAGTTGACACCTAGATTCTTTTTTACTGCAACTTTCGTAGTATTTTTACCATCGATGGAGTAATCAAAGTCAATCCTAATCGGTTTGTAAGTAATGCTAAGTGTGCGACATTTATCTAAACTCAAGTTTAGCAAACGATTTTTGCACCACTCTGCTAGCAAGTCTAGGTCTGCTTGTAAATCTAAGCAATCTGTTCTACTGTTTATTTTCTTTGATAGTTTATGGTCGTCCGCGAAAAGTGAACTCCATGATGATCTGAAAATTGATGAAAGATTGTTTATGAAAATCAAGAAGAGCAATTCTATTCTGTTTGCCACATCTATTCTGTCCCTTTCATATATTTTTCCTGTGTTTTTTGTAGGAACGGAGTTGGATGAAATACGTTCTCGAAATATTCATTTATTATTAATAATTCCAGCTATGCACCTTATACAACAAAAAATTCCGTATAATTTCAATTAGCAGAGTGAAGCTTTTATTTAAGAGCAACAACAGCTGTTACGTCGAATTATTTCCAAGCAACGGTCCAACGAGGATAAAACATTTTTCTTCGATTTTTTTAATTAATAAGAAAGAGCTGTCTTTCATTTAATTAAAAAAAAATTTAAATTGAAAAGACTTTCCATTTTACAGAATTCCAGAAACACATTGTAGCAACATTTTGCAATAAAATCACAAATTTTTGCAGTTAAAATTTTTTTTTTGCGATGAAATGAAAAGTGCGACATCTATTATCCTCCTAACGTAAATCTCATGAACGAAAGTCTGCTTGTCAAAATTCTCAAATAAGTTAGCCTGCTTCAAATGTCAAATGTATAGAATGTGCTGCCATCTATTCTCGTTAAGACTGCCTTATAGTGTAGGTTCGTTAATTTGAAAATTAATTTTTTCGAAGGAAGCATATTTTAAATGTGTTTCGGTTTTCGCCGAAAAAAAAATTCGTTTGTAAGCTTTGAAACGCCATCATTAGTTAAAATACTTTGGTATTCCTCATTAAATAATTTTTTCAAAATGAATTTAAAGAAGATTAAAATTCACCATTAAATTGTACCAAATCAAGCTGAAAGTGGATCCTTTATTAAGTATGTATGAGTAAAATTCATTAATGAAAGTTTAAAAATATGAGTAAATTCATTCCATGTACTAATAATGAAAGAGAAACCCAGTTTGACTGAATTTGGTGCACTCCATGAACTCTACAAGCCGAACCATTCAATCGATTTCTATAAATTGTTTTCTCCCATTTTCTGATATCCCTGTCTTTCATTTGACATATCGGGTCGTTTTTGAATCCCACCTTGTTAAAATTTTCATATCAGCGCCCTCACGTACTTGCTTTCGAGCCCAAGAAGATGCTTCGTGGCACGTATATTGCATCCCGTCAAGAACTTCCCTGCAAATCGTTCCATGGCTTATATTATGGTGTTCCTATTCCGTCTCACGGTATTTCAACTATATCTAGGCCAGTAGTGTTTGCCACAAATGTTTTTGTTAATGGAAACTCTTATTTAAAGTGATTTTCATTGCACAATGCACACCTGAATATTACGAGAGATGTCAAACAAACTGAATTTTGTTAAATTAGTTTTTCCATTTCCATTCCTATGTTGAAACTTCGTAATTTATATTTTGGCTTGATTGGATATCTGTTTTTGCATTGAACAGTTTTTATTGTCATTTCATTATGCAAATTTCGTTATACACTGAAGCTTTTGTGCTACTCCGTGTACAAAAATCTGATTTTGAATAGGGCGTAGAAACAGTTGTTACAAAATGAAAACATATGAGAAACATATCTGCAACACTGGGGCTGAACTGATACGGTTAGAAACATGTGATGGACTGAACTAAAAACCAAAATTTCTCGTAGTGATCTGGGCCTGCACAAGCTAATCGAAAAAATTATGTTTTTCGCGCAGACGGACAAAAAACGTCAGATTTCCTCACAATATTGAGACCGTAAAGTAGGCTTGTTCGGTACACTTTTGAACAATAACTTTTTTTTCCACCTGTCGTTTTCGACCCAGGACCGAAAAGTCTTTTTTGCCCAGTTGAATTTACTGACTTCAATCAAATATCGTAACTGAATGAAAACATCACATCAATTGCAATAATAATGCCTGAAACTAAGTTCTCACATAATTATTTCCGAATTCACTTCACTTTTGATACAATTTCGGTCATCGTATCAATTATTTTTCACATCGAAAACAACTGTTATGAAAAATAGGATGAAGAATAACAATAAGAACAAACTGTCGCAGTGTCCTATGATGAAAATGCAAATTCTGTATTAAAGCTTGTTGAGTGTTTTGTTCGGAATCTGACTTTTTGTCCGTCTGCGCGAAAAATAGTATACATCACTCGGAGCTAAAACGGTACTGATTTAGACCACGGTGTTGAAAAGGTCTTCGATCTATTCGACCTTTTCACCACCTGGGTCTAAATACACCGTTTTAGCTCCTTGTGATGTAATGTACTATTCTCTTTGCTGTATAAATGTCTACTCGAATTCGACATTTAATTATCTGCTCAACAAATGAATTATTGAAACGTTGAAATTTACGTGTGCCTTGCATATCGTTCAGATACGGACAATAATGTTTACATATGAAAAATTAAATTCCCTTCGGGCATTATGCTGAAAAAATGCGATATGCCGCTATATTTTATATTTATTATTTGCTTTACACACTGAGCTCACCGCAGGCAATGTGTATATTACGAGGGGGAACAACTCCTAACATAAAGTCCGAGAAAATTTTTTGACTCATTCCAGTAGAAAGAACGAATATATGAGGAATTTCTAGAAAAGACAAATGTGGAAAATTCTTTAAGCTCTCAGGAAAATCTTTCCCATTGTAAAAGCTCTGTATCGGGAATTTTTGGAGCACCGTACCCCTCCGAGTATTGTTTAAAACATCACCGAAGTACTTTATGCTCGCGTCACGTTATGATATTTAGCAAAAATATTCAAGTGATTGCTTTCAATGAAAATACTTTTTTCGTATACAAGTCTGAAACACATTTATGAAAATATGAGCTCAATGGGACATTTTACTGAGTTTTTTGTATTTCCTTATCAGTTTGATTCGAAATATACTTCCACAATTTCATGAAATAAGACACAAAATTTTCCCTTCTTATTTTCGTGTTATTCACAAAATTATGTGAAAAATCTGCCTTTGTGTGTTCCATTTGTCATATTTGCATTTTAAATTTAAATCAAATAAATATTTATAAGTCGGAACATAAATCTGTTTTGCCATGTTAGAAAGTCTGCGGCAAGGTTTTGCCATTGAGTTTCTAATGTACGAAACTTTGTTCTCGAGATGAGTCTGAGAATACGGAATCTTCAAATGAAAATGGTCCATTCGTCCATCTGTCTGTGAAAGTAGGGTACGCCGGCGAAGGTAGGTTTGATAGTAGCGATAGCTCAAATGTTAACTTTTAATATATTTGGAATTGGTCAAGCACAAGTTACTTAATAGTTTAAGCTGAGTAGATAGAAAATTCATTTTTCCAATTTTCCAAATTTAAATAAGAACTTTGTACTTCTGCGCAAGTTTTTAACACAGCGAAAACCTGCGCAGAAGTACAAAGCTCTTATTTAAATTTCGGTGTTGTAGTGCTACATCAGCTTATGTCAAAGTATTTAGAATTTCGTGATGAGATGTATAAGCTGTGAAAGATTGCGTGACAGATTATAGAATTCTCCGAAAAAAATTTTCTCCGAAAAAGATTTTTCTCCAAAAATTTTTTTTCCAAAAAACAGAGTTCGCCGAAAAAAAATTTTCTCAGAAAAAAATTTTCCAGAAAAAAACA
>CM055406.1:106198681-106233253 GCA_029228625.1 Pseudolycoriella hygida | reverse complement strand
AAAAAGTTATAGGTTATGGAGATGTGACGTAGAACAATTTTTACTTTATAACGATGCTCTTCATTGAAATAAATTATACGGACATAAATGCGTAAGGTCAATTAAGGTTTTCATGCACAATTTTCAGAATTAAGTTTCTCATGCAAATTATTTTTGGGTTGAGTTTCTATCAAATTATTCGTTAACATTTTCTTCGAGCTAACTTTCTTTTGCAATTTGTTTTTGGCGCAATTTTTATTTTTTTAAAAGTTAAGGTTCTTATGCAAATTACGGCAGAAATAATCGAAAAGACTCCTTGCACATTGTGCAAATAGTCTCTTCTATATATTGTTGGCTATTTACACTGTGTGCAAATAGCCGAAGTTATATAGAAGAGACTATTTACACAATGTGCAAATAGCCAACAATATATAGACGAGACTATTTGCCCAATGTGCAAATAGCCAACAATATATAGAAGAGACTATTTGCACATGGAAAGACGTAACATTCAACCAAAACTCTTACACAAAGAAGAAAGTTTTCAATGTAATTTTTCATCAACTTTATAATATGTACATGATATGTATATGTATTTGTACATGTATATGGAAAAGTTTTCCTTTTACGAAATGTCACGAAAACTAGGTGGCCTACGAAACTAGGGAATTTGCGTTTTAATGAAACGTCACGAAAAGCTAGTTGGCTAACGAAGCTAGGGAACTTTTCCTTTTACGAAATGTCACGAAAAAGTGCTACAAAAGCTAGGTAGGTAACGAAGGTAAGGAAGTTTTCCTTTCACAAAATGTCACAAAAAGTTTATGGGTAAGGATACTAGAATTAGTACGTCTACGTCTAAGTGTGCCAATAGTCTCTTCTATATACCTTCGGCTATTTGCACAATGTGCAAATAGCCAACAATATATAGAAGAGACTATTTGCACAATGTGCAAATAGTCTCTTTCAGAAATAATAGACTTAAAATATGAGCAAATGCCATAATCATTTGACATTCCGTCACCTATGTAAAGAAATGTCTTCATGTTTCATCAGATTAGGTCTATGTGGGGAATACAGTCACCATATCATGTCTCTGAATGTAGCAATCAAGTCTTGGTTACCAAAAAAGTGCATTACTTTACTTGTGTTATATTTGGCTGGCGTAAAATGTTTACAATGAACTTATCTTGTAACAGCAAAAGTAAACTTTTAGTTGCCCGTAATATAGGAATTTATTAGAACATCAACCAGACGATTTTGAGAGTGTTTAGCTTCCATGTGATTACTCAAACTCCTAAGTAAAATTCAGTTGCAAAGCCATAATGTTATGCTGGTTAATTAGGCGTGAAAAACTCAATGAACTGTCCATGAAAGTTACACAGTTTCATCTTAGTGTTTATTTCGTCGTAAGTGATTCGTAACGTTGAAATTGAAGACGTCCATCGTACGGGTCCATTTAATCAATTAAATTATGCTAAGCTTATCAAAGCAATAAAACAAAGTTTATACTCTGTGGTACAAACATTCGGAACAACATTTGCCTTGTATTGGAGCTGGAAAAATAGGAAAAACATGCGCAAAGTGTAACAATCATTTGAACGTAACGTTGTGTGCTAGTGCTTTTTGAGTATCAAAACAAACATCGCACAAGTATGTGCAAGCAGCAATATCAAATACAGAGCCAAAACTAATATTTTGCGTTGGATGTTTTGCTGTATTTCCGCTCCTATAAGATGAAGTTTACAATAATATTACCACAACATTTTCATTTGACAACAACAGAGCTGTATATATATGAAATTTTAACATCGCGTATTTGTTTATCACTTGACATTTTTCAAATAAAGCACTCAAAATCTCAAAATGATGACATCAGCTGATACGTATGTTTTGTGTATTGAAATTATGTCTTTAAGGAATAGTACTGAGTCTGTACGCGAATGAATTTGCCCTAGGCTATCCATTGTTTCAAGAGTGCATTGGTATACTAGTAGTGTATGGCCAAAAAAAATTGTAAAAATGTTTTTTCATTCTTAGGATGGAAAACTGCTGTTTTCCGTCCTATTTTAAAACAGAAAAGATGTTTTCTGAACCCTCGGAATGAAAAATATTGCACGAAACTCGGAAAAATATATGTTTTTCCCAGTTACGTAAATAACTATTTTTTTAATGAGTAAAGGGGTAGTATATAAGCGTGCGATGACAATAATTCGCTTATAGTTTGTTTGAAAACTCAACAGAATTAGCCCCCTCTTGGACAACTTCTGAGCTCCGCTGACACTCAGAAAATTGTCCTCATTTTATAGATTTTTAGTCATCATAATCATCATCGTACTTTATAGACCGGTACTACCTTTCGGTGTGAGGTGTGAGCCGCAACCCTATGACGATGGATGAACCACCCTCCTCCATGTCCTCCTATCCCCTGCTCAGGAGATGGTTTGCCCCTACCAGTGAAAGTCCCCTAACTCCTAAGTCTGACTTGATTGAATCTATAAACCTTCTCCCTGGTCTACCCCTAGGAAGAACTCCCGGGACCTGTGCATCCAAGATCCCCTTTGGCAGCCTGTTATCGCCCATCCTTTTAACGTGCCCAAACCACCGTAGACGGCTAACCATTGCCGCCTCTTCTACTGACGAAACTCCCAGCTTTTCCCTGATGTCGTCGTTTCTTATGATTCTCTCACTGCTCCCTCCGATTAACCTTTTCTATGCTCCTAAGAATCCTCATGTCAGAAACTTCCAGGTCATGCACTAGATATCCGCAGTCTACAAAAATTTCGCAACCATACAGAATCGTTGGCCTAACGATTGATCCGTGGGTAGCTAACTTTGTCTGCTTACTTATTTCCTTCTTGTTTAACACGTGAGCCCTCAACTGACTAGCAACCGCATTAACCATCTATCTCCTTTCCTCAAATTCCCTAACTAACTTTCCATCTTCTGAAAAAATGGTACCTAAATACTTAAACTCAGAAACCTGTTCCAGCTGCTCCCCATTCAGACTGCAGGCCGACATGCATAACTTTAGTCTTCCCTACACTAATCTTCATCCCGTACTCTTCACATGCGACGCTTAGGCAGTCAATCCCACGCTGCAAAACGCTGGCGTTCTCTGCCAACAGGATTAAGTCATCCGCATAGGCCAGGATCTTCATAATTACCTCACCCACCTCAACATTTCCCTACAAGTTGGCTAGCTTGATGATTTTATCCATGAAAATTACGAACAGGAGCGGAGAAAGACAACAACCTTGACGAACATCTCGAATGAGTCGCTAATTTGGAGATCTATCCTGACCGCAGCCCTGCTCCCTGAGTAAATGATTTTAATCGCTCCTAGTAAACTCCCATTGACCCCGTATTCGCTAAGTATCTCAAACAGTTTTTGCCTCGGTATCCGATCGAATGCCTTCTCTAAGTCGATGAAACACAAGTACAAATCCCTATTCTTCTCATAAAGCTTCTCGATTGTCTGCCTCAGACAGAATATCTGATCCTATCTGATCCTGACATCCTGGTAAAGGTCTAAAGCCACCTTGAACCTCGTCCAGTACCCCTTCAACTATATCCCTCACCCGATCCACAAGAACACTTGCATATACCATACCTACCTCGCTCAAAAGTGAAATACCCCTGTAGTTACCACAAACCTTACGGTTGCCTTTCTTATAAACCGGAGCTATAACAGCAAAGCTCCAGCCAGGGACTAAAATAAGGATTTTTTCCGGTGGAGCCAAATCGTCAAAGGGGCACTGTAAAACTGTGATTAGGGGCACGACGTTATGATTTGCGAAGCAATCCAATAACCTCTTAAGTCTTTCGTGTGTCTCCGAAAAGCTGATTTCACTTCATATTCCCGTGTTGTAGGTATTTGGCGCCGAAGGCGAAATTTTTTCAATCTAGGTCACCGTCAAATATCCTGGTTGAATGTATTCTATTCTATACAAATATAACACCATGCCATTATAGTACATTACATCACAAGGAGCTAAAACGGTGTATTTACACCCAGGTGGTGAAAAGGTCGAATCCGAGGGCGGAGCACAGCGGAGCCCGAGGAAAGACCTTTTCAACACCGTGGTCTAAATCAGTACCGTTTTAGCTCCGAGTGATGTATACTATTTTTCGCGCAGACGGACAAAAAGTCAGATTCCGAACAAAACACTCAACAAGCTTTAATACAGAATTTGCATTTTCATCATAGGACACTGCGACAGTTTGTTCCTTATTCTTCATCCTATTTTTCATAAAAGTTGTTTTCGATGTGAAAAATAATTGATACGATGACCGAAATTGTATCAAAAGTGAAGTGAATTCGGAAATAATTATGTGAGAACTTAGTTTCAGGCATTATTATTGCAATTGATGTGATGTTTTCATTCAGTTACGATATTTGATTGAATTCAGTAAATTCAACTGGGCAAAAAAGACTTTTCGGTCCTGGGTCGAAAACGACAGGTGGCAAAAAAAGTTATTGTTCAAAAGTGTACCGAACAAGCCTACTTTACGGTCTCAATATTGTGAGGAAATCTGACGTTTTTTGTCCGTCTGCGCGAAAAAATATATTTGCATCTGAAGACAACATTTTTGAAATTACGCTTTATATTAAGGTTTTCAATTAACCAACTGAATGACTATAGCGCCGCAGGCGACATTTTTTTAATTTTAGAGTTCTTTGATTAAAATTTTTGGGGCGCTTCACTTTTCCTTTAATTAAATTGAACTTTAGCACCGCAGGCAAAATTTTTAAAAATATAAAAATTCAAGTTCGCCGTGCACACTAAAAAATCCAGGGTAATCTCGTGCCCATGAAGTTTATTATTTGCCATGGGGCATGGAGCCACTTTCGGGGCCCAGAGAGCCACCTGGCTCCGCACGATGTTCCTTATTTTAGTCCCTGGCTCCAGCCTAAAGGAACGGCGGCAGATAAGTTGAAAATCCTGCAAAGCCATTGGATCCCACCGAACATGCTATTCTTAATAAACTCTGTCGTGATGTCATCCAATTTGTAATTGTAATGTAATTGCCATTTGCTGCCAGTTTGTCCCTGCTGATCGCTTGATTGAATTCGTCCATCCTTCTAGTGGTCTGCCCATTGGTCGTGTCGTAGGTGGTCTCCAATTCATTATGTTTCTGGTCCAACGTTCGTCTGTCATCCTCGCAATATGTCCTGCTAAGTTCAGAGATGCTATTCTTTCCACTACGTCAACGACTTTCGTTTGTTGACGAATCCACTGATTGGTCATTTTATCTCTAAGCGAAATGCCAAGCATACTCCGTTCCATTGCTCTTTGTGCTTCTCTCTGCTTGTTTTCAAATACTTTTGTTAATGTTAACGTTTCTGCGCCATACGTTAACATTGGTAGGACACACGAGTCAAACACTTTTCGCTTCAGGCTGTTATTCATCTTGCTTTTGAAAATCAGTCTGAGTTTTCCGAACGCTGCCCATTCAAGGCCAATTCTTCTTTTAATCTCTGCTGTCTGATTGTCCAGGCTTAATTTTAACTTGTGGCTAAGATGTTATGTCAACAAGCGTCTAAGTAAATAGACTTTACAAAATTGCTCTTCAAGTTTTTCGGAAAAGGTATCGAAATTTCGTGACTTTTCTTGTTATGGTGTTACGTACGTCCAATGTGAATGTCTAAAGTATATCGAATTGGTGGAGTATTGGGAGCGTCGCCAGAGTTTCCGAAGATCTAGGGAAATATCGTGATTAACACAGGTCAACAGTCATCTTACACAGCAACAATCCCAGGGTCGGTCTATTGTCACAATCGGAAACACAACAATAATCACTAAAAAGCAGGTGAAGTTACAAAAGTCAGGTCGTGGTCTGGGAAAATGTTGAGGAGCTCAGAATAAAATGTCCTCATTATGTCGTTGGTGTCTGACTTGTCAGAAAACTTTGTCCTAGCTAGGGGCCTAGCTAGCGAGATATAGCAGCGTACTAAAAACGGTAACAGCTCTCGAGGACGAAAACCGTGAAGACGAAGTTTTTTTGAAAAACTAATGATGCCAAAAAATGTCCTTAATTTGCCCTTTTATATTCACACTTTAATATATTGGCAATGAATTTTCATTCAAAAGCCTTACGTACCTAAAAACAGAATCAGGAAAATCGACCAAAAAAAAATTCAATTTGATATATGATCTCACATCTTCTAGACCAAGAGCATGCATCGCAACTTCGAAGTCTTGCTCCGTTTTCCCACTCCAACAATTCTGTTCATCTGATATAGCAGCAGCGCATTTATCTCTGAAAATCAAAGGATCTACTCAACGAATTATAATAGCTTCAGCTTACATGCCATCTGAGAGTAACATTTTACCCCCCACAGTAGAGTTGATAAACTTAGTAAATTTTAGCAAAGCATCGAATATTCCGCTACTAGTAGGTTGTGACGCTAACTCTCACCATACAGTTTGGGAAAGTTCCAACTGTAATCCAAAAGGTGAATCTCTTTTAGAATTCATCTTATCATCAAGCCTTGTTGTCCTGAATAGAGGCTGCGAGCCAACTTTTGTTAATAACATTCGCAGTGAAGTCCTTGACATAACGCTAAGCACTCTCCACATTGCGCATCTAATAAAAGATTGGAAAGTAACAATAAACATTCTAACATCCGACCATAAATGTATCTCGTTTTATATCGACTCGGATAAACCGGAGTATTTAAAATTTCGTGACCTGCTAACACCGATTGGGTGCTATTTTCCAATGAATTAAGCTCATGCGTTCCCTCGGTATCTTGTTCAATACTCACAGAGCAAGAACTCGATTCTACCACTGAAAAATTAAACGATGCCATAATTAAAAGTTATCACAAAGCGTGTCCATTAAAATTTGTCAAAGAGGGTAGGTCAGCGACCTTTTTCTCTTCCAATCTAAATTCACTGCGCAAAGCTCTTAGAAAAGCATTTAACAAAGCGAAATCTGGCGATCCGGCAGATATTGCCGAACGGAAACGAGCCCAATCAGAATTCAATTCAGCTCTTCGTAGAAACGACATCTAATGAGATCCGACTTGTTCCATTGGCACTCTCAAACTGCCCTCCGGTGAATTTACTGACTCACCAGAAGAATCACTCAGCCACTTGCTCGAAACTCACTTCCCTGGAAGTAGAAGCACGCAGTCATCAGTCGAACTTAACACTCCTCTCCCATTTTTAGTCCCTGGCAGTGGAGATAAGGCAATAGCTCTACAAATCGTATCTAAAGACAAAATCAAATGGGCAATTAACTCCTTTTCTGCCTTCAAGTCAGCCGGAGAAGGTGGTATTTTTCCAGCCCTACTTATGTTTATGTTTATGTTCCAGCTTATGTTTATTATACATTCCGTCTAGTTGGAGAGGGGTTAGAGTCGTCTTTATACCTAAAATTGGTAAAATCTCGTATCATTTAGCTAAATCCTTTAGACCAATCAGCTTAACGTCTTTCATCGTCTAAACACTAGAAAAACTAATAGATCGCTATTTAGAGATGGTATTCTAAAAACTTTCACGATTCACCCGAAGCAATATGCTTATCAGCCAAAAAAATCTGCTGAGACCGTACTTCATCACCTTATTACAAAAATAAAGAAAGCCTTCGATCAAAACTGTGAAGCGCTCGGCTGCTTCATTGATATTGATGGAGCCTTCAACAATGTCGTCTTCCCTGCCATATCGAAAGCGTGTAGAGCCAATGGCATTAATGAAACTGTAATCGGTTGGATCATAACAATGCTTCGTACGAGGATTGTCTCTGCTTATATCGGCTCAACCAAAACCAGCGTCACCGTCAGCAAAGGTTGCCCGCAAGGTGGAATTTTGCCTCCCCTAATTTACTGCTTAGTGAAAGACAGTCTATTAACGCTCTTAAACAGAGTTGGATACTACTCACAATGTTTTGCCGACGACCTTATGATCCTCATAGTGGGACTTTTTACGTCTACAATCAGCGACATAATGCAGTCGACTCTTAAGCTAGTTGAAAATTGGTGCAACTCTAACGAACAAACGGCTAACCCAGACAAGACTAAACTCGTACTTTTCACCTAGAAGAAAATTACCCGCAACTTCAAACCGCCAACATTCTTTGGCAAAAGACTGATACTCTCTGATTCTGTGATGATCTTAGGGTTCACAATGGCTCCAAAAATGACTTTTGCGATCCATTTCAATAACGCCATTCAAAAAGCCACCGGTTCTTTATGGCATTGCAGGAGAGTTTTTGGTCTCACTTGGGGACTTAATCCAAAAGTTCTAAAATGGATCTATACTTCCATTGTTAGACCGCGACTAAGCTACGCTGCACTAGTATGGTGGCCAAGATGCCATCTCACCGTATTCAAAACTAAGTTATCTCAACTACAAAGGTTAGCCCTCGTTGGTATAACAGGAGCGATGAGTACAGCTCCAACGGCCGCTCTTGAAGCGCTACTAAACATTGAACCGCTGTACATTTTTATTGAGGCCGAAGCACGTTCCTCAGCTCTCAGGCTGAAATTAGCAAACTCCCTTACTGTAAACTCAAATAGCAACTCGAAAATTTGGAACTCGATGGTAAAAAACTCTACTGAACTCGAAATGCCGTGTGAATCTATAATCCCTTCTTACAGATTTGATAAATCATTCAAAATTAGCATTCCTAGTCGGGATGATTGGAAAAACAATTCGGCCATTCCAGTCACTGACAGGCTGACATAGTTTACAGACGGATCTTTCTCTGCTGGTTCCTCGGGATCAGGATTCTACTCACCTGATTTAAACGTTACAGCCAGCTTACCGCTGGGTAAATTCATCACCGTCTTCCAATCAGAAATAGTGGACATAGCCAGATGTTCCTATGAAATACTAGATATGCTTGGTAGCTTACCGGAAAACCAAAAAATCTATATATGCTCAGATAACCAATCAGCAATCAAATCTTTAGGTGGATATAAATTCACCTCGTCACTTACTCTGGAGTGTAGAGAACACTAATGAACTTCTTTCATTCTCCAAAAGAGATGTCAAAAGAGTCACGGATGTTCTGAAAGCTCCTCCGAAAGCTCTCAAATGCCGAAAGGGCGAATAAAACAAATATATTGGAAAACTGAATATGCAAAAAATATGTCGTCAATTTGTCCTTTCAAGATCTACCCTCAAAATGTTACAATTCTAGACAAGGATTGAAAATTGTCCTTTAGAGAAATGTACAACAAATGCAAACGACGGGATTTGAAGGGACAAATAGGAGAAGTTTATTTCAGCATTAGTACATGAATTACATTTCATTTATAAAAGTCAATATTTTACTTTACAGGAGGTAAAAAATTTCTCCCATGTCTTCTGAATCTAAAAATGTTCTCATCACTGAAGCTGCGTTGCTCTTCTGTATGGCTATGCTGATTCTTTGCTTAAGAAATGATTTAGTTCTGGGTTCGCTAGTTTTAGTCATTATCATTTTGCACAGTTTATTGACGAATTTCTTAGCTTCGTCACACCAAGGCCCAATCGTTTCCACAGCGAAAGGAATGAAAATGTAATTTTGCTCTATCAACGATTCATATTTATTCACTTTCCGTTTTGTTTTGTTCGTTTGATGATCTCATTCAGTTCAGCATGCCGTGCGAACCGTCCTTTTGAATCAGACGCATGTGTGAGTCGTGCAAATGTTCAGGCCCAATCGAATGCCTACGCTTATTTGGAAAGCGTTATTGTTCAGCAATGTCCCAAACGCTCTAGACGGAAGTGCGTGTAACAAGGCGCTCGACTCGGGCTTACATACTCTGAGAGAGAACTCTGTCTATGTCTCTTGATCCTTCCAATTGTAGATCATTTACTAGCCGTTTGGTGTTGAGTTGATCCCATTGCTTTTGTTGGGTAAGACCTTCCGGGATGTCAGCATTTGGATTTAGCAACGTCCATGCCTTTAAACCGTCCTGATATCCTGACACTTCAGTCGCTTGTAGTGTGGATAATTTAAACATAATACTGATAAGCGGAAGTGTGTCATTTATCGATGATAAAAACGCTGGCAATGCTAAGTCCTGCACTCTGCGTACTCCAAGACCACCAAATTTTGTGGGAAGCGATGCTCCGATCCATGCGTCATGATGCAGTTCAGTGTTCGTTATAGTTTCCAATGTCGATTTGATGCATGTGTCTGTAGCTTCTGTGAATGAACCGTGTTCATACGGTGGCGATGTTCTAAGCAAATAAACTGTGCTGTGGCAACGCAGAGCAGTTTTTCAGCAAATAAAATGCGATGTGATGGCTCTCCAATTCGGCGATTCTGTCACACAAAAGTTTGACGTGGTTCAGCTTTTTGTCAAAAATTCCATCATAAGCATTTCCTGTGATCGGGGCGCCCAGCAAGCTAAGTTTGTCGACCACTTTGATACCCGGTGCTATTCTGTCAAATTGAGATACTATTTCATTGATCACGCTCGAGCAGAAGAACAATTCACATTTACTCGGATTTATCTGTAGATCGATTTTACCACACTCCTCTATAATTTTTTTGAAGTCAGTGAGAACATCCTCATAGCTTCCTGCTATCGTGCCATCATCCAGGTAAAACACGACGAATTCTGACAAAAGCCCTGCGATCGCGTGTGCAAGTCATGCTCGGAGCGGTAGCGGAGAGCGTGACGCAGTCCCCACACCCAAAAAAAAAGTCCACAAACCCAAAAACCTCCATACAAAAACCTTTGGGACAAGACACGATGTATAGGCAAAGTTTTGAGTTTTTTCCCCTCGCCCCCCTTCCCCTCCAAATTATGTTTAAAGAAAACTACGTCGCAGCAGCTTTCCAACAAGCCCTCACTCATCAAAATCGGTTGAAAATTGGCTGAGATATCGCCAATCAAAGATGACCAATTCCTAAGGAAAAGTGGTCAAATTACCTTTGTAATTAATAACAATTTTATTCCTGTGTGGTGTGTCAACGATCTATCTATGTCTCTATGTATGTATCTATGTATCTATGTATCTACTACTACTTATCTATCTACTTTTTTTTCTCGAGAACCGCTCGAGCGATTTCCTTAAAATTTTCATATGCCGCTTTTCCGGGAAAATTCTGGAAAAGCCGTGGCATGTGGAAAAGTGTTCAAAGTGGTAATGCTCGGAGTTTTCGAATTTTAGCTCCGAAGTGACGATAGCTAGAGAATAGGTTTCTTCGGTAAAGTTATAGAGTTTGGTCAGGAGAATTTTTTGGGATTTTAATAAAATGGCTGCCAGCAGTCAAACCGGCGCCATCTTGAATTTTCCCAAGCAATAAATTAGGTTTTTTTTGGTTTTCGAATTTTAGCTTCGGAATGACAATACTTAGAGAGTTGGTTTCTTCTGGAAAGTTATAGAGTTTGATTAGGAGATTTTTTTGGGATTTTCAAAAATCTGCCAAAGTGACGCCATCTTGGATTTTTGTAAGGTGTAAATTATGCTTCTTTGGGTTTTCGATTTTTAGCTCCGGAATGATAACACTCTGAGAGTTGGTTTCTTCTACAAAGTTATAGAGTTTCATCAGGAGAATTTTTTGGAATCATAAGAAAATGGCTGCCATCTGTCATAGCGGCGCCATCTTGGATTTTCATTTATGCTTTTTGGGTTTTCGAATTTTAGCTCCGGAATGACACTACTTAGAGAGACGGTTTCTTCTAGAAAGTTATAGAGATTCATCAGGAGAATTTTTTGGCATCATTAGAAAATGGCTGCCAGCTGTCAAAGTGACGCCATCTTGAATTTTTTGCTATCTTCTGAATTAGAATAGCTAGACAGTTGGTTTCTTCGGGAAAGTTATAGAGATTGGTGAGGAGAATTTTTTGATGAATAGAAAGTAGGTTTGCCGAGGCGCGGAAGTTGGTCAAAATCGAGGCGAAAGTTTTCGCCAAAAATTTTTTTTCGTCGGAATCGATAGATCGGAGAAAATTTTTTTAGTATGAAATTGTTTTTGGAGAAAATTTTTTTGGAGAAAAATTTTTTTCAAAGAAAATTTTTTGGAGAAAATTTTTTCTGAGAAAATTTTTTTCGAAGAAGAAATTTTTTTTCTAAGAAAATTTTCTTTTTTGAGAAAATTTTTTTCAAAAAATAGAAATTTTTTTAACAACTGAAAACTTCCAAAACGACTGTTATCACAACAAAAACCTGTTTAAAGGTAGAGTGTGACGCAGTCCGTAAGTCCGCTTCCAAAATTAATGATATCGCTTGAGGTGACGCTATCGCATATAATACGCAGAATTTCGTTTGAATGGAACATTGTGTTCATAGTTTTAATTTCCTGAAAAAATTAGAGCGCTTTCTTTGAAACAAAAGTAAAGTAAAGTTTTCTGGTTTACAATGGAACTTTCTTAATCTATTGCACACATTAGCATACACTTATCTACTATATTTTTCTTTGGGAACATTCAAAGAAATGATACCGGCAACGGAAACGGAAACCACTGTTACTGGATACGTTATGGAAATGGAATTTTTTTGTTTTTTTCGGAATCATTTTTGATTCTAGTGATCACTTCACTAGTATGAAAATATTTAGCACTAGAATCTATGGAATGAAAATGCCATTTCTCTCTTCCTTGGAAATGCTTATCTAGGCTAATATTTACCAATTCTCCGGCGTCTTTCGATGCAGGATGGGGACCCTGCCGTCGAATAACAGTCTCTTTCTCTGCTGTTTTTGGGTCCAGTGACTTCCGTTCTTTTATGTGTCTATTCATGACATTACCCATCCCCTCTACAACCGCCTCGCAACAAGTTCTATTTATTGCAGTTAAAGACAAATGAAGGGTATTAGGAATATCTTTATATAATTCTAGAGTTTCTAGCATTTTTTTGTAAAGATCATTCATTCATTCATTCATTTATTTTCATTTTAAGTCTTCTTAATACAAGCGGACTATACAAATCGTAGTGAAGAAGGTAAGTTCACAGACATTAGATATAAAAACAAAGCTACAAAATAAATTAAAGTATCACAAACAACATAAAAATTAAGATAGAGCAAAAATAAATTAAAATATCACATAATGTCAATAGATCCGTTTGACGATATCTCGTCGGATACTCTACTTTCACGGATGAAGCCTTGTGTTTATTCCTTTCCGTTTCTGGCTCGGAAACATAGAGATATTGGTTGGAAACAAACTGGTCGACATACAAATGAACTGAATTTCCGGTTGCTGATAAAGTATTTTCATATTCATTGCAATTCGTTTCAATTTGTAGAGTGCTTCGTCGAGTATTGTGCACGACGTGTTTTTTAACAAAGACAGGACAAGAATCATATTCCCCTTTTCCAGTGACTTGAGTCACTACAGAATACAAAGTTGGAAACAAATCTTTATCCAAAGAATCGACACTTACATCTTTTATAGGTTTGTGCTCATTTTACCTAAAGTGCTGACATAGGTCTCAATGGTACTCGAAACTTCCCATGGAGGAATGCCAGGCTTTTGAACGGCGTTCGAAGTTTTTCCAATAACTTCGTAAACATCGCTTAAGGCAGCACACGAAAATATGAAAGGGGCATTGTCTATTTTGTCTAGATTATCGTCTTGTTCCTGGTTCATGTGACGATAATAGAACTCGTAATTATGGAGAAATTTACGAATTACTTCGTGGCTATAAGTAGCGAATCGAGTGTCAGAAAAATCGTCATTATTTTCATCAGGAAAGGCGTCCCTCAAAGCTGCATCATCTAAAAGTTGTCTGAACGACTTTCCGTGGAAAAAGCTTTTGCTCACTGAGCTAATTGTATCAAAACTTTTTTGAATAGACTCTGAAGATTTTCTTGAGTCACTTTCTGCCAGCTCAATTAAATGCGCTGGATCCCACTGAAAACTATACCAACATGTAGCATCCTCAGAAACTAGTTCTGAGTTCAAAAAGTGTTCTGGGACATTCAGATGAAAATATTCTCCATCAAAAGCTCTTCCCACTATTCGACTCGAAGTTTCATTTTGAGGTATTTTCAGTTTATCCAGCCCTTTTTTCATGGCTCTGGTAACACCGACTCCGTCCTCTCCCTCTAATGCAGGTACTCCTGCTACTAACGATTGAAATTTATTGGCTACACAACCGTGAAAACCCACAATCTGCATTGTGCGTCTATTGGGAGTAATTTTGTCTGCTATAACAGCAATAGGTGTCGGCTTCCCTGTAGCAGGGAGAGGTTCGTTTACTATTTCTTGTGTTTTCTCAGTTAACGTCGAATAAACGGAATCGCAAAATTTTGCTGCAAACATTCTGCTGTGGTTAATAGTGCCCACATCAACACCTTGTGCAGATAATACTGCAATATCATTTTCGTACTCAGCGCAAGAACCCGACGTCTTCAAACTTTTATACACTTGTCAGCCCAATTTCAACCCAACATCAAAATTTCGAGACTTGAAAACTTCCTTTTCCTTTGATTTTAATTCACTGTCACTCACACGTTCTGTGTGCAAATGGGAGCTTAAATGAGAAACTAAAACTTTTTTTAAATTTGAAAATTGTTTAGGAGCAGGCTTTGATTTAAAATCATCTCCTAAAGAGAAATCGTAGGAAAACTTACCCGCATTTCCAGTACCGGTGTAACAATAAGAGCAAATAATTGAATTTTCTGTGTTGAAACACTTAAATTCGTTACACACATCAGTGATATCACTTGTGGATTTTGCATGCCTTACTAAAAGTTTTCTTGCTTCAAAAATGGCCTTCTTTTCCGAAGCCTTTTCTTTGTCGCCGTTGTTAGGCCCCGACCCAGACGAAACTAAATGATCGATTTTACCAGACAAACTGGAAACTTTGGCTTTAATGAATTGTACATCAACGTTAGATACGTGTAATTTATCTATTTTATTTGACAAATTTTCAATACCGTCTTTTATCAATTTAACGTCTTTACTGATGTTCTTCATTGCGGGTGGGGGTAATCTTTGTGTACCGGAAGATGTAGTAGAGACATACGAGATGGACGGAGATAATTTTTGGCGATATTTTACGAGCTATGAAAATGAATCTCGAACAAAATTATGCAAATTCTCTCTCTGAACGAAATTCTAACTAATTTTTTTGAGCCATCGTTAGCCGCCGATTTTTATCTGAGCTATGGCATGGCGGCTGCAAGGGTTATCGGCGGCGGCTTCGGCTGACGCCCTTTTTCGGCGGCGACTTCGGCTCATTGACCGATTTCAACTCATTTTCAAATTTCAAGTCACAGCCCAATTTCAACTAATTTCCTAATTTCCAGTCACTGCCCAATCTCAACTCATTGCCCACTTTCAAGTCACTGTCCAATTTTGACTCATTTTCTAATTTCAAGTCACTACCCAATTTCAACTCATTGCCCACTTTCAAGTCACTGCCCAATTTTGACTCATTTTCTAATTTCAAGTCACTGCCCAATCTCAACTCATTGCCCACTTTCAAGTCACTGCCCAATTTTGACTCATTTCCTAATTTCAAGTCACTGCCCAATTTCAACTCATTGCCCACTTTCAAGTCACTGCCTAATCTTAATTTGTTTCATAATTTCAACTCATTGCCAAATTTCAAGTGACTGCCCAATTTTACTTTTTTTTTCTTCCAACTCGAGTCGATTTCCCAGGTTTTACTAAAAAACTGCCCAGTATCCTCAATACCGCGGATACACACTATTTGCACACGCGCCTGCGATACAGCCCTGAATTGCCAAGCAAAATAATAACGGCCCACACGGATCGCCTTGCTGAGCTCCATTTTGCGACCAGATTATATGTTCGCCGAACACCAACGACGTTGGTTGGGAATAACATTGCCACAAGAATGGATATATACTTTGGCAATTGATTTTGACTTCATTCAAGAACTTATTACGATCGATTTCATTAAATGCGTTCGCGAAATCGATTTTAGGAACCGCTTTTTCCTTGTTTCTGCTGTCCAGCATGTCCAGCCGCCTCACAACCACCTTTGATACCAAATCCGACTTGTCTAGGATCCAACTCCTACTGCAATTGGCCGAATTCATCCTTCCTCTTTTAACAGAGCATATAGTGACGCACCATACAAAATCGTGGACAAATTGAGGACATATTTTTTACACATTCAGTTTTCCAATATATTTGTTTTATTCGCCCTTTCGGCATTTGAGAGCTTTCGGAGGAGCTTTCAGATTTTTGTTTTAGTACACTCTATTTTCTTAATGCCAAGGACGATATGCGTTTTTCTGATTGCTCATACGCAAAGGACAAATTGAGGACATATTTCTTACACACTTTATTTTTTACCTCGGCAATGAAAATAGTAATATTATAGTATTTGTACTACGGAAGTGTCACTGCCAATATACGAAAGTGTGAATATAAGTTTTTCAAAAAAACTTCGTCTCCACGGTTTTCGTCCTTGAGAGCTTTTACCGTTTTTAGTACACTTCTATATCTCGGGTCCCCAGCGAATTTCTCTGACAAGTCGGACACTAAGGACATAATGAGAACATTTTATTCTGAGCTCCTCAACATTTTCCCAGACCATGACCTGACTTTTGTAACTTCACCTAAAAAGCATCTGGAAAGTTCACATTTACATTATACACGGATTGATGGGTGGTTCAATGTATGAATAAACAACCACCCTGTTCAGCACCCATCGTCTCGAACAAAAGTCGGCGTGCCTGACACAAACTAAAACTATTTCGATTCTTTCCACACCAATGAGATAGCATTAATAATTCTAAAATACTAGTGAATCAATTCCTTCGGCATTCTCATCCAATAAATTTAACTTTGATTTCGAACGCTGCAGCATCCATGGAATGTACATGGGAAACTTTCAACAAGCAATTTATTTAATAAAAAAACTTCCGAAGATATTTATCATTACATTAGGTCTCGAGCATAGTTTCTTGCACGTATTTATAATCCCAGCAAAAACTAATTAGTTTTTAGCTTAGAAATTATCATTTATTCATTACTCACAAGAGATATAATAGTTGAACTACACTGAGATGTGGTATTTCATCTTGTTAAACCAAACATTGTTTGTTAGTTTTATGAATGGAAGTAGGTGGGAGTGGCGAGTTTGTTCCAGATTTTCGTACATGTCGTTGAATTTAAATGTGAAATAAATGGAATTAAGTTTCAAATGGAGAAATTGGTAAAATGAATGTGCTAGTTACCCTTCTGTGGATTTCTATATCTACATTGTTGTTATTTAACAAAGGAAAATAAGGAGCAGAATCGGTTAAAATGTTTCTTTACCGAAACTTGTTTATTTCTATTTATGAAACTAAAAGGTCACGATGAGAATTTTAAAAATAAATTCGAAAAAGTGGGTGTTGACAGAGTTCATAGAAGCGTTTTCGAACATTCGTTGCGATGTTTTCTACAAGGTAATTGAGCAACTCATCGCGAGAGTACACCTTTTAACATCTGTCATTGTATGTCAAATGACAAAATTTATTTTTTGTTAAGGGACACCCACATATTACGTACGCAAAAAAATACGATTTTTATAACCTCCCCCGGGGATCTAAGGAGAAGCGGGCGTAACACAGAGGATCGTATCTCCACTAGCCTCTGCTTTTCAAATTCTACGAGGGTTACACTTTAAGTAATGAGCCTCGGGCACTACCAATTCGAATTTCGAAAAAATGGCATACCCACTTTAAAGTTTGACAATTTTGATGGTAAGTATCAGTGAAACGTTTTGACATCGCGCCCTTTCTTTTATTGTTTACAGTCATCAGAAAGTTGCTTGTCAGTGAATAAATGGAATTAACTGGGAAAAATTTTCGTGCCCTAATTTTTCATAATTTTCGTCAGTCACCATCCTTTGCCACAATAAAGCGCTGGTACAATGAATTTGATCGGGGCCGTAAGTCATTGGTTGACGAATTTCGTGGAGGTCGTCCAAAATCGGTCGTTCTACCTGAAACCATCGATGCTGTGCGTGAAATGATATTGGTTGATCATCATACAACCTACCGTGAGATTCAGGCAACCTTGGGCATTGGCATGAAAAGCATACCAGCAAAGAAACATTGAAAAAGTACAACAGAGGTGCTTTAAATTTGTTGTACGACATATACACAGGTGACGACATAAACGACATACACTGCTTAACCGCTTAAAGGCACAGTTAGCCTTTTCGCGGATGACTCAGGTGTGTTTTGTTCCAACATGTCATTTAGAGAAAACGAGGAAGACATACTCCATGATCTAAGCCTCATCAGCGACTTCCTTAACCTAAACAAACTTGCCCTCAACCTAGACAAAACGAAATTTATGCAGTTCAGGAAGGGAAATTCCTCGACCGGGGCAGGAGATTTGACCTTTGGGGGGTCGACAATAAAATCCGTAGAAACGTTCAAATATCTGGGACTAATCATAGACTCTAGGATCAACTGGGCCCCTCATGCGGCACACGTGTGCAAAAAGCTAGCCTCGTTAAGCGGTGTTCTATGCAAGCTGAAAAAATTCGTCCCTAAGACAGTAACTTTGCTCATTTACTTTGCACTAGGGCACTCCCACCTGACCTACCTTACAGGAGCCTGGGGAGCCGCAAGCAAGAAGAACATGAAACAGCTTCAAGTACTGCAGAACAGATGCCTTAAGCACGTGTATAAGCTAGCCTCGATGACTCCTACATCCGACCTCTTCAATAAGCACTGCAAAGGAGTCCTGAACATCTCGAGCTTATACAAAGCAAGTCTATGCAAATTTGTGCATGAGTCCTTGCAGCGGAGTTCGCATAGTACCATCCCTATTGAAGTGCCTAGACACCGCTATGAAACGAGGCGAAAGGGGAGGGTCATTCCAACTAGGGCACGGACTGTACAAGGAGCGAAAGCGATCTCATCGATAGGTTATGCTCTTTATAATTCGTTGCCAGGATATATAGTTTCTGCAAGACCATACAAATTTCTAGACCTGATTAAAGAATGGCTCGTGCGCCAACAGTTCCCAAGCTAGGCTTGTAGGGCTAATTTGCCTATTGGCCCAAGACGTCCTGTTTACAGCTGTTATAAGAAAGAAAGATGAAATACTAAGTATCGAGCTAGGAGTGGGGGCATGGCGCTCACTCGGAGGGCGCCGTCTCATCGCTACTGTCCCCCGTTCCCACTGTTACCGACGCTAATGTCCATACGCTACTCAAATTTGAATAAATTGAATTTCTTTTTTCTATAGTATTTTTCCTAATCCTGATATGTCGTCAAGTGACATTAATAAGATGTGATATTTTGCCCTGCACATTGAAGCTAAAATTACTATTATTTTAACGTATAATAAATAAATGAATCGTGGATCTACGCATATGAACCAGAAACGAAACAACAATATACTGTTTGGGTGTTCCAAGATGAGCCGATTCCAGCGAAAGTTATTCGATCTCGCAGCACTTCGAAGAAAATGGTCGCCTGTTTCTTCGGTATTCGTGGTCATGTGGCAACTGTGGAACTTGAGGATCGTAGGACCGTCAATTCTGATTGGTACAATACGATTTGTTTGCCTGAAGTGTTCGAATAAATAAGGAAAAAGAACTCAAAACGGTCGATCATCCTGCACCACGACAATACGAGCTCTAATACGTCGGCCCAAACAACGGCATTTTTAGTCACTCAAAACGTTCGATTGATGGGTCATCCGCCGTATTTGGCACCTAATGATTTCTTTTTGTTCCCGTCCGTGAAGAAAAAACTCCGTGGAATGCGATTTGCAACACCGGAAGAGGCGGTTGAGGCTTTGAAAATGCATGTTTCTGAGGTGTCCGTAATTCAGTGGAAAAATTGCTACGACGACTGGTTAAGTGTATTGATCTTCATGGCGAATATTTTGAAAAACAATAAAGTCGATTTCAAAATTAAAATGTTTTGTTTTCTTACTTAGGCTCATTACTTAGAGTGCAACCCTCGTACTGTCGGCGTTCTTGTCGCGATCCCTAAGTACAATGGTACAACAACAGAGGGTCTACTATGAGCAAAGGTTGACACCGCTGGTCGAACAGTCTTCGGGCCAATTCCAGCAGGTCCATTGACTTACCCGAGCGGACGTAGCAGCGTCTGAGTTGTACGGCCTCAACAAGCAGGGTAAGGTATAGCCCCCAGATGAACACGGCATCTGGCCCTGACCCTGATTGAGGTGCCTACTGACACTGTGCGGCGAGGACCGTGGTATTTGAACGCATTGTTCGCCGTTCCTATCATCCGCAGATTGGACCGTGGACAGAAAGGAGAGCCGTTCCAAAAATCGCGGCGACCGGCGCGACGTCTAGCCGACCAAGAGGAGACCGATGGCGTCGGCTAGGTATGGCTAAACCTATTGAAAAGTGTCGGTGGGTTCTGGGACTAGCCGCCGGACAAAACTTAAAAAAAGAATATGTTCGTGATTTATCACTGTTACAGTTCTCTCTTTAATTAAAAAACATATGCAAGAGGTCCCTTCAGAACAGATGGAACAAACAGAATTGACGTTGTGAAAAGACTCCAATGTATTAAATATTGCCTTAACTCTTAAGTATATGCAATTACGTTTACATTAAATTGGATAGCGTAGTGGTTAACACGTCTGCTTGCTACTATGAGATTGAGTTGCCAGTGCGAAACTCAACCACAGATTGTCAGATTTGTAAAACAAAACAAAGCTGACTGAATCGGTTCAAGTCTTGTGAAGTTGAGTGTAGCGCCATCGTATGATTTACCGGTGAAAGGCCGGTATTCTGCTACCACTGGTCGCACAGCTCACCACTGGCACAGTAAAAATTTTCCGGTAATGAAAGGAAATGTGCGAAACTAGTAAATAATGATCTAGCCCCTAACCCTTCATAGGTTGTTAAGGCAGATTATTATAACTTTGTTATAGATGGCAATATTGAAAAATCCGTCCGAAGCAACGGTGTAAAAAAACCCTCCCGAAAGCTCAAAATTGATCCTCAAATAGAAGGAAATGCCTCGGACACGTACTTCCATAGAAAAAATGTTTCCCACAATTTGCTCTGCAAAATACATTTTTTTAGTTAGAGCCGACCTTAGAACCGACCTGAGGCCCACTTGAGCCTTAACCGCCGGGCCCAAATTTGTTTTTGAATATAATTCGGTACTCGGTTACCTCTCAAATAGAAAAAGAATCAATAAAATCGCTTAGGATTTGTCCGATTTATGTAAACGAACACGTAGAAACTCAATTTCAGGGTCCAAGGGTTTTTAATCAAAAAGCTTTCTTCCATAAAATGTGAGACATTCCTAGACCTTTCCATTACATAAATTTTTTTGAAAATCGGAAGAGATTTACTCGAGTTATGTACAAAAAACACGAAGGGCCCTAGCAGAGACTCCTTTTTAGTGCCCTAGCTAAGTCCAAGAGCTCAAAATCAAAAAAAGTTTCCTCTCTAAGTTGTCGCCCATGCCCAGATCTTTCAAACAAAACAAAGTTTATGAAAATCGGAAAAGATTTACTCGAGTTAGGTACAAAAAACACGTAGGGCCTTAGCAGAGACTCCTTTTTAGTGCCTATGTTAAGTCCAAAGGCTCAAAATCAAAAAAGTTTCTTTCTTGAATGGTCGGCTATGCCCAGACGTTTCAAACAAAAAAAATTATAAAAATGAAAATTATATACTCGAGTTATGTACGAAAGACGAATTATCGCTTAAACGGCTCCAGCTCGGCGGCCCTTGTTCCGACAGTGCCCAGATTCAATCATATAAAAGATTTTTTGATTACTTTTCAGAGAAAAAAAAAGTTTTTGAAAATCAGTTCAGTTTTACTTGAGTTATCGTGTTGACGGACGGACGGGTATTTTTTTATTGCTGATTGATTCGCCATCTAAGGACCATGTTGGACGCTCCCCCTACTCCTGGGTCAAAATTCGACTGGTTACAAACGTCGTGCTAAACGCAATGGACCCTTTTTCGAAAAAACTTCGTTCTTCGACATCGTACGGGTCTAAAAATAGTTTCAAGGAATAGGACAGCAGAAAAAAAACTCTAAATCTTTGTTGCCTAGTCTCCAAATTAGTCGCAAAAGATGCGCCGAGAATTCATGTAATTCAAAACGGTAGAGTGGAAACTGAGGTAGAAATAATGAGTAGTTCGACTTTCGAATATGTTTCTAGCACCACTAACCACAAAATTAATGAAAACGTTCTGACACTACTTTTCGCCCAAATAAAACCGTTGGAAAATTGATATAAAAGTTGGGACAAAATACGTATTCCCAAAGTGAATAATTTAGTACATCCGTAACTTCGCATCTGGTCAATAAATTTAAGCAAAATGTGCAAGGGATGAAGACTATAAATACGATGTTTCTTTGAGATCCTCAAACATTTTATCCTATGAAAAGACCAGATAAGCGGAAGTTGTTTAACTAAAAGTGGTGATTTCATGATGAAAAAGTGGAAAAAATTGCAAAAAAATCGACCTCCGTGAAACTTTTGACCTTCGATCTTCTACATTTTTATGTCTATCAACACGCAATCTGTTAATTTGTTGTCGTAGGACCCTAAAGAGTTGATTCCAGCTGTTGATGGAATAATTTAGTCATATGGTGGGTCACGCGAAGTGATAGAGTAGCGACTATGTGAAAAACTCCGAAAT
This sequence comes from Pseudolycoriella hygida, assembly GCA_029228625.1. Lineage (NCBI taxonomy): Eukaryota > Metazoa > Arthropoda > Insecta > Diptera > Sciaridae > Pseudolycoriella > Pseudolycoriella hygida. Next base: position 106,210,751 of record CM055406.1, on the reverse strand, counting down.
TAGTAGAAATTCTCGTTGAGCTATCATGAATGACTATAAAGTGCATCCAATTTTGAACCAAATGTTATATATACGACCTAAGGAATCGCCTCAGGGGGGCCTGGTCGTCAGAAAAGAAAAAGTGGAAAATCGACCCATCCTAATACCTAGGGATTGCAAACCGATTTTTACCGAACCGGTTAATCGGTTAACCGGTCAATTTTGACCGAAGAAAAAGCTCGATTAACCGACCATCATTAACCGGTTTTTCGGTTATTTATTTTGCGCAAAAAATTTAAAAATATTGTTTACCATTTTTTTAAATTTTGCAGTTGCTTGTCAAATCAAGCCTGTTTTCTGACTCAAACGGGAATGTCTATATTAAAGGTGAGCTTACCTGAAACCCGCTCAGACATTAAATAGAAAAGCCTGACGTCACCTGACTTGAGAGGTTGTCAGGCTACCTAATTTTTTTTTAAATAAAATTAGAAAATTTATATTTTGCTCATAATTTCGTTTCTGTTGATTGACCAGCTGGTGCACTCATACATAGAAACATAGAAAAATTTTTGCTTCTGTTGTATGTTCTTCAACTGGTTTATTGCCGTTGTTCTTTTGTGTTCTTTTCATACACAACGGCAATAAACCAGTTGAAGAACATACAACAGAGGCAAAAATTTTTCTATGTTTCTATGTATTAGTGCACCAGCTGGTCAATCAACAGAAACGAAACTATGAGCAAAATATAAGTTTTCTAATTGTATTTCCATTTTACTCCGAAAAATAATTTAACTCAGGTCAATTAAAACCAGATTAGGTCAGGTTCAAGTCGAGAAAGAAAATGCAGAACCTGTCCCGAAAGAATCAGGTAATTGCCTCTTGGTTCACGTGGAGGGACAACTGGCTTGGTCCAAGCAATAGACACGGTGTCCCTCAAGCATGTAAAAGTTAAATAAAAATGTATACGAAATCTGAGCATTACTGAGGCTTCAGGGCACCGAGAGAAATCAGAAAAACCGCAGGTCAAGGTCTGAGCTGCTCCTTCCCCATACAAAAATATTTTATTTTCACTTTTTCCCATCAATTACGTGCAAAATTTCATCGTTAGTCACGATTTTTCCACCACAATCAGAGCCAGAAAGTAAGGGATTATAAAATATTTGTTGCTTTTTCTTGAAAAATTAGAGTTCGACAATCAATATTATCAAATCTAGTCTATAGTAGTTCATAGAGTTTGATTTATGGGTACAAACTACAGTTGGGGAAAAATTAAAAGTCGCATCGTATGAAATTTCCCTGGCTGTAAGTAAAAATTAAAAAAAAAATTCGGGCGCAAAGGAATATTTTAAGTATTTTATTTGTCGTCGGTTAACCGGTTTTATGCTCAGAATAACCGTAACCGGGATTATTGAAAAAATAACCGGTTTGCAATCCCTAAATATACCCGAAACACCGAAGGGAAATGCTTAATTCTTATGGCAAAAAATTAAAAATGATTTTTTTCCCCAATTTTCCAAAAGGACATGTAATTAAAAAATGGGGAAAATTTATTTTTTGCCAATCGAGGTTATAGGAAAAAGCCTATCTAGTTACCCTTTATGTCATTTAAACTGAAATATTTATTTTCATTGAATAATTGATTGAAATTATTCACTTGAAGGACACTTTCCGCATTACCTTCCCTGGGTGTTTGACATTAGGGACCTTTTTTTTAAAATAGTAGAAAGTCGGGAGAGGTACAAAATTTACCCGGGTTTTTAATGTTAAAGCACAACAGTCCAAACCCCAAGCACCGATGCTCCGCATTGTGCGCGGTAGTGAGAATGAGCGACCTAAGTAGTGGATGGAGGGTTGGACATGCGACAGTAATTTAAATTTTAAAATGCAGAAAATTCCTAATGATGGCATGTGACGCAAGTTTTAGCGTGTGAGTGTTCCTTATGACCTTCACGACTTATAAGTGAAGCAGATTGACGGGAGCAATAACATGCTAAACATGACAGGAAGAGTAAGGGAAAGAATAATCCCTAGAAGACGACCTTATCTAACCTCGATACAACCGACTAATATGGATAAAAATACCCTAAAGTTCCCCTAGTTGCCCCATCGTCCTAAAAACCATTACAAAACAAGTGTTTGGCATGTGTTTGTATTAAACTGGATCATACGCGTGGAATGATTCAAAGTTTGATACTCCTATCATGCAACTACCCTTCATAGCTAAGTGTAGTAGAAAGATAGGCCAGACACCGTGTGTTATTGTCCTTGTAATAGTTCGAGTCAATTTTTACAAGTGAAGTAAGGTACCGCAATTCTCATGCACAAAGTTATGGATTCACGTATCTACGAGATGAAGGAATTTAAAACAGTGAACGGTTTAATATGGTCAAGCTTAGCGGAAGTTAGCTGCAGCAATAAGCTGAAAATTGTACCAACTAAGATGAAAGAGTTGAGACACAAATCCATTGGGTGGGGTCCTATGGTTGGTACAGAGAAAACGAAAGGAAAATTCAGTGAACAAGAAGGCCAAAGGGGTTGTAAAAGTGAAATGAAATTCAAATGAGAAGACCCATATTTGGGCAGATTCAATATATTGCTGCACGTTGCGCTAAAATTACTTATAAATAATCTGCTGTAAGAGCATTACCCATAAACTAGGGGAATTTTAAGGAATTTTTATCCATATTAGTCGGTTGTATCGAGATTAGATAAAGTCAGCAGTCTTCTAGGGAATATTCTTTCCCTTGCTTTTTTTGTCATGTTTCGCATGTTATTGCTCCCGTCAATCTGCTTCACTTATACGTCGTGAACAGAATAAGGAACACTCACATGCTAAAACTTGCCGTCACATGCCATCATTAGGAATTTTCTGCATTTTAAAATTTAAATTACTGTTGCATGTCCAACCCTCCATCCACTACCGCGCACCGTGCGGAGGGTCGGTGTTTGGGGTTTGGACTGTTGTGCTTTAAAGTCATAACGTTAAAAACCTGGGTTTTGTAAATGTCCCGACTTGCTTCTAATTTGTCCATATTTGCCATATGGCATTGGCATTTGCTTCTAATTCAACCGTATTTGCTTGTAATTTGTCTGTATTTGCAATTAGCATTGACATTTGCCCGTATTTGCTAATTGGCATTAGAATTTGCCCTGAATTTCCTAATAACCCATTATTTGACATTCACTCATCATTTCCATATCATTTTCTTCATATTTGCTCAAATGGCAAATGGACCCTGTCCCACCATTTGACATAGTTGTTTCCCCCTCGGATGCAAAGATGATGTAAAATTTGAAATTGTAAATAAATTGAAATATTTTATACAAAATCGGTATAAGTATCTGAAATATTTCGTTCGATATTTTCTCGATTGAAAAAAAAAAATTAAAGAAATGAATCATAGGTCAAGTACGTCTTATTTTAAAACGGTCAGTCAAGTACTCCAGCGTTATTCTTCATATATCTGGAATTTTAGTTGCTGAAATTGCGAAATCGTTTTATTTGTTTTATAGCGCGTTCAGAGAGTTCTGCTAGTCTTTCGACAGGGAGGAGTATTTCCATTTATTTAAGTAACACTTGAGAAGGGTATAAGATTGGATGTGTGTGTCTTTTATAGTTATGATTGACAATAATCGAACCATTTTTATTTATTTAGCCAACTAAGAGTATATCGTTCTACTAGAATGTTTCAGAAAATATAATGGACAGTGGCGGATTGTCGCATACGTACGAATCGCGTGTTGTATTGTGATTAGCTATGACATTTAGTATCCATTGCTTTATCCGACAGTTTCTCAGACATAATGGGCCGTTCGTAAAAGATGTCACGCAGAAGGGGGTGAGGGCGCTTGGAGATATGTGTGACAAGGGGAAAAGAGGGTTCGAGAGCAGCGTTACGTCACGCGAACTACAGCACTAGTTGCAGAAATTCAGCATAAGCCTAGTTCAACGTTTTAGGGTTGAGCGAAACGCAAGGTGGCACTTAATCATAAAATCAAAAAACAGCCTCATAGCTCCCCAGGTGTAGTACAACAAGCCAGGGTGGTTGAAGTTATATTACAAACCGCTGGTTACTAGTTATCAATTATTGTTTTGCTTATATGCTATAAACGTTCACAAAAAGCACTGTGAGGCTCAACAGATGATAAATTAAATTGTCATGTAAGCACAGAATGTTATTATTATTAGTCAAGCTAATTGGACGATTTTTCATTCATTCCTAGAGGAGTAAACGTTGTGGTTGCAAATTTGTGATATTTGACTTTCTAGAGCCACAGGCGAATGTTATGAGCTGCAAGGCTCTTGAGATAGGCGAAAGTTTAGTAAATGAATTATATTTGTTCTGTTTTTGATTCGTCACTCACGGGTCACGGGGTGCTCGTAACAGGTTAGGTTTGACCTCACCTTAACCTGATATACATTAAAGCTGATCTAGCCATGAAACATGAAACTTGATTTTATTTCGGGCTTAGGTCAGATCAGGTTCATGTTGACCTGACAATTTGTATGAAAATATTCAGGCCAACCTGAACCTGACCTCATCAGAACCTGAAATAGAATCATATTTCAGGTTCGGTTCAGGTTAAATTTAACGCAGGACCTAAAATGCGATCATTGGGTTACGGTTAAAATGAGGTTTAGGTTAACCGAAACTAAAACAGGTCGAACCCGATTTTCCGATTTTCATAAATATTAAACGTAGAATGGGATTATCTCTTTTTAAGATGCAAGTGAAATACGTATCTCGATCTCAACTTCGAGAGGGGCACAAAAATCAAAAGAACAATCCGGGCAGGAGCGCCGACTTTCATTTGACTCGTGGGGGGCAAACAAATCAAAAGCAAAAATCTCATTTGGGGCAACCAGGATTGACTTTAAGTGGAATCCGCCGCAGGCGAAAGTTTCCAATGTTATAACCCTGTGATTTCAGGAGAATTTAACTATTTGGCATAATTCTCGTAGGGGGCACCGCCCCTCACGGATTTTTTCGTCGGACATATGCCCCGGCTAACCGTGGAAGTCGGCGCGCCTGAATCCGGGCCTGTTTAACCGTATTTCTTTTGTCTAATAAAATAAGGCTGTTTCTGTCGATGAGCTACGACACGATGCAATATGAAACATATCAGACTACTTTTTGTTTATAATCAATCATGAATCGAAATGATAAATGAATCAACCTCAAATGAGTGTGTTGGGATCAAGAGTCGGTATATTCCAACTGTCAAAATAACATTTTAAACGTCAAATAACTAGAATTTCATTCGTCGGAGATATTTTTTGATAAAATATATTAACTTAAGCTACATAAACGTTTTGCACCATTTCCCTAACTGCTCGTTGACTTAAAGATTTGACGTTTAAAACGTCATTTTGACAGTTGGAATAAACCAACTTTTGATACCTAAAAACTCAAATGAAATAATTTTTTATGAAAGGAACGAAATTAAATCTCATCCGACTACATTTTTCATGAGACTCGTATGATCATTTTGGATTTCAGGTTTCAGGTCAATTTCAGCTCAGGTTGAAATCTAGAAAATCAGGTTCAGGTATTTTCAGGTCAGGTCAGGTTGACCCGACCTGACTCCGAGCCTTACTCTTAAGTGTATGAAATTACGTCCACATTAAATTGTATTGGCAATTGCCGAGAGGGCAATATTGAAAAACCCGTCCGAAGAAACGGTGTGAAAGCACCTTCCCGAAAGCACAAAATTGATCTCCAAATAGACAAAACTGTTCGCCTCAATTTTCTCTACAAAGTAGCAAAAAATCATCTTTGTGTTAAGGGCCGACCTTAGGACCGACCGAGGGCCATAAGGAAATGCGTCTGACACAAACTTCCATAGACAAAAATGTTTCCCTCAATCTGCTCTGCAATATGGCAAAAAAATGTTCTTTTGGTTAGGGCCGACCTTAGGACCGACCAGAGGCCCACTTGAGCCCTAAGCACAGGACCAAATTTGTTTATGAATTTATATTTCTATACTCGGTACACGGTCACCTCTCAAATAGAAAAAGAATCAACAAAATGGTTAGGATTTGCCCGATGTATGTAAACAAACACGTTGTGATTAGTTTCAGGGTCCTGGCTGAGTCCAAGGGTATCTTATCAAAAACTTTCTTTCATAAAATACCGGGAAAGGTAAGGAACTGGTAAGGGAAAAAACCGACAAATCCAGCAATGGTCGAGAGACCATGAAAGACTCGTCGGTTTCGTCCCGAAACCAGTGGAATGAAGCTGCGAATACGAATGGTGGAGGTACGGGAGCTAGTCAAATGACGGGACCCTCAGCATCTACCATGAGTGATCGTATGGAGGAACTGAAGATGGGCTCCCTGGCAACAGGAGGCACTACTTCAGGTAAAATTACGATTGAGGACAGAGCTGATGAGAACAGTCGAGATCGCAAGATCAGAACTGCTTCATCGGCTCCTTCCAAAAGTCGGTCAAGCACACCTGCAGCTACTAAAGGTGGGAATAGTGGGGCTAGTTCTAAGACGGGACCCATGAAGTCTACTGGAAATAGCCGTAAGGTGCAACTGAAGGAGAGTTCCCTAAATCGGGGGAGAACTCCTTCAGGCAACAATTGAAATCTTTCTTGATGTTCACAATGACCCGAGAAATTGAATTTGTGCAGATTAACTTGCAACACTGTAAAGCTGCCACGGCTAATCTATGCCGTGACTTAACAGTGGGGCATACAATTATAATACTAATCCAAGAACCTTGGGTAAATAACTCTAAAATAATGGGCTTCGGTGTCCACAAGAACAGAGTTTTTAGCGGAGGCAACGGTGGCAGAACGAGAGCGGCTATTTACACGGCTCCCTTCCTGCAAACGATGCTGATGCGACAATTTTCGGACGAAGACACCACTGTAGTGAGAATTACTCGTGGAAATGTTCATGGGGGAGACTTGCTAGTGGGGTCTTGTTATATGCCCGATACGGCGGACACACCGTACACTGAGCTACTGATGAAAGCGATAGAATTCTCTGAGGAAAAGAACGTACCAATCATACTAGGCTGTGATGCGAACTCACATCATACAGTATGGGGAAGTACGGACATCAATCCTAGGGGAAATCTCCTGCTGCAATTCATAGCGAACTCGAATCTTAGAGTTTTGAACAGAGGTAACATACCGACGTTTGTCACTAAGAATCGTAAAGAAGTACTGGATATCACCCTAGCTTCAGAGAACCTAGCCGATCAAATTGATTCATGGAGAGTTTCTCTGACGCCCAGCTTTTCGGACCATAGAACTATCAAGTTCAAGCTGAGGGGCTGGGAGACGAAAGTGGTGAAATTCAGGAACCCCAGAAAAACGAACTGGGAACAGTATAGGAACTTTCTGAAACAACATGTGGAGACAAAGCTGGAGAGAGTGATGCCGAGATCTTCGGCAGAGCTCAATGATGCAGTAAATGTCATCACAGAGTTGCTGACGAATGCCTATGAAAACTCATGCCCGGAGCAGAAAGCTATTCGAAAGAAGGGCGGTAAACTCTGGTGTAGAGAAATCGAAAAGCTCAGACTTTTTGCGAGGAGATCATGGAACAAAGCCATGAGAACGGCAGCTGAGGCCGACTGGGTCACTTACAAGGCTGCCCAAAAGGCTTTCAGGAAAGCAGTTTGGAGGAGGGCCAGAGAAGCATGGAAGGGATTCTGTGCGGAAATGGAACATGTTCCAGATTATGCCAGAATCCACAAGATCCTTGCCAAAGACTCTAGGCTACTTCCGAGCTCTTTAAGAAAACCAGATGGTAGCTTTACAGGGAGTGGCTGTGAGACGGCCAAGCACTTGGTGGAAGTTCACTTTCCTGGCTGTGGAGAAGATAAATCCGAAACTAGCTTGCCAAACATCGTTCCCCCGACGGAAGAGGATTGGTCGCTAGCCAGGAGAATCATCACCATGGAAAGGTTAAGGTGGGCTATAGGCAAATTTAAGCCGTATAAATCAGCTGGCAGTGATGGTATCTTTCCAGCTCTGCTGAAAGAGAGTGGAGAGATTCTGCTGAAGCCGCTGTATGAGATACTACGTAGCTCCCTAGCCCTAGGTTACGTTCCAACCAAGTGGGAAAAGGTGAAGGTTACGTTTATCCCTAAGCCAGGAAAACCATCGCATTTCACTGCTAAGGACTTCAGACCGATTAGCCTCACGTCTTTCGTCATGAAAACGATTGAGAGACTGATAGATTTCTACATCAGGGATGAAGTTCTGGCGGTTTTCCCGCTACACTCGAATCAGCACGCTTACCAGTCAGGCAAATCCACGGATTCCGCCTTGCACAGGCTGGTAGCAAAGGTGGAAACATCATTCTCGATTGGAGAGGTGGCACTGGGATGTTTTATGGACATTGAAGGTGCCTTCGACAATACGAATTTTGATGTTATTCGCCGATCGCTCGAGGAGAGAGGAGTGGGAGGTGTGGTAGTTAGGTGGGTAAGTAGCATGCTCAGAGATAGGACTGTTGAGGCGGAAGTTTGTGGTCACAAAGAAAATCTCTGGGTAGCGAAAGGCTGCGCTCAGGGCGGGATTCTATCGCCTTTGTTGTGGTGTATAGTGATAGACTCTCTCATCAGAAAGCTGAACGACGAAGGATTCTATGCGCAGGGCTATTCGGATGACCTGACGATTTTAGTTAGGGGAAAATTCGAGAGCACGCTGGGTGACAGAGTCAGAACAGCTTTGAGAGTGGTCGTGAGATGGTGCCGTGAGAACGGTCTGAAAATCAATCCGGACAAAACAGATCTTATGCTATTCAGTAGAAGGCACTCAGGATCAAATTTGGTCGGTGAAATCAGGCTCTTCAATAAGGTGCTGGATTTAGCTCCGCAGGTGAAATACTTAGGAGTGACGCTTGATAGCAAACTAAATTGGATTGCTCATGTCAAGGATAAGGCGCAGAAGGCGGTAGCGGCTTTTTGGCTTTGTAGGAACTCCTTCGGGAGAAACTGGGGCCTACCGTCAAAAGCAATTCTGTGGATTTATGAGGCTGTGATAAGGCCGATGATTAGCCACGGTTGCGTGGCGTGGTGGCCAAGGCTAGATGTGGAATGCGCTAGGAAACTGTCAAGTGAGATTCAAAGGCTAGTGTGTATTTATACCACGGGCGCTATGAAAACCACCTCACACCTAGCGATGGAGACGCTGCTGGCTCTGCCTCCTATCGATATTGTGGTTAAAGCGAAAGCTTTTGCCACGGCTGATAGGCTGATGCAGAATGGCATGTGGACTCCAAATTTTCACATTGGGCATGGTAAGATTGCAACGATAATATCGATCCCGGTGTTTGAAATGCCGAGAGACGACATGGCTGTGGTAACCCGTTTCGACAGGAATTTTGAAGCGAAAGTTCCCAGTAGGCAAGAATGGCTTAGTGGATGGCCAGCGAGTCTTCCCGGGAACTGCGTGGTTAGATTTACAGATGGATCGAAATCTCGTGAAGGAGTAGGTGCTGGTGTATACGGCATGGGCTCTGGAGAGGGAAATTGCTTCTATCTGGGGGCTCTTGCTAGTGTGCTCCAAGCGGAGATCTTCGCGGTGCTGTCAGCAACTCGTGAGACTCTGCCTGTTGGAACACACGACAAGAAGGTGCTTATCTGTTCGGACAGTAAGGAAATGATCAAAGCGCTGATGTCGCCTAGAGTGACCTCCAAGCTAGTGAAAGAGTGCAGAGATTACCTGAACGAAATGGGTCTGAGGAATCAGATCACTTTGGTTCGGGTACCTGGGCACTCTGACGTGGAGGGGAATGAAAAAGCTGATGAGCTAGCTAAGGCGGGTGCCGAAACTCTCGGTCACGGCCCTGAGCCGTTTTTGCCGATTACTCGACCTGCACGTGTAGAAGCGCTGGGGAGCTGGGTGATGAGGAAGCATGTGGAGCGCTGGGAAGGATACTATGGCGGTATCCACACCAAGCGCTTTTTCCCGAAACCTAATGTGAAATGGGCCAAATCTCTGCTAGGGATGGACAGGAGTCGCATCAGGAGAGTGGTGGGTGCGATCACTGGACATTGCGGGCTGAATAGGCACATGAAAAAGCTTGGGATCTCGGTGACCTCTATGTGTGCGTGCGGCTTAGAGGAGGAAACGGGATTTCACGTATTATGTGAATGTCCCAGTTTCTTCCAACTGAGGCGCAGGCTGCTGGGAGGGTATGTTGTAAGACCGTCCGAAGTTGCTAACCTAGAACCAGCCACTTTGAGTAAATTCTTGGAGGCGACCGGGAGGTTTAACTAACTTGAGTAGGGAAGATGATTTAAATGATGAACGGGAAGGAAACAAAGGATCGTCAGATCTGTGTTTCAAGATTGGTAAAACAATCGTCCCAAGCTGATAAATCTATTAAATCTAAGACATTGCTAGACCTAGCTAAGACCAAGGGCTCAAGGTCAAAAAAGTTTCTTCTACAAATTGTCGGCCATGCCCAAACCTTTCAATCAAAAGAACGTTTATGAAAATTGGAAAAGATTAACTCGAGTTGGTTACAAAAAACACGTAGAGCCCTAGCAGAGACTCGTTTTTAGTGCCCTAGCTAAGTCCAATGTTTCAAAATCAAGAAAGTTTTTTCCACTAAATGTCGACCATGCCTAGACCTTTCAAATAAAAAACAATTTATAAAAATCGGAAATGCTTTACTCGAGTTATGTACAAAAGACCAAAAACAACTTAAATGGCCCTAGCTCATTGGCCCTTAGGCCGACAGTGCCCAGATTCAATCTCATAAAAGATATTTTGATTACCTTTCAGGGAAAAAAAAGCTGTTGGAAATCGGTTGAGTTTTACTCGAGTTATCGTGTTGACGGACGGACATTTTTTTTATTGTTGATTCGTCATCTAAGGACCATGATCGATGCTCCCCCCTACTCCTGGGTCGAAATTCGAGTGGTTACAAACGTCGTGGTAAACGCATAAGACCCCTTTTCGAAGATCTACGTTCTTCGTACGGGTCTAAAAAAATAATGCAAAAGTCCATTCAAAGTTTTTTGTCTCTTTCACACCAAGTTTCTTATGCAAATTATTGCAGGATCTTTAACCAGTACTGTTAAATTTGTACGAAGATTTCACAAAATCACTCACATGACCTTCTGCCTCGATGTAACCAACTTCTTATTTATAGATGACGTTGGTGTATATGCTGCCAACACCCAATATGTCATTCAAAACATTTCCGAATTTGAAATTATACAACTTGCAATTTCAAACAAAAGTTTCTTCTCTTCAGTTGAAACCTTATTTCGTTCAATTAAAGTGTGTGCTCTTTATCTTAATTTCTATCGATGCTCACTGGTATGTGTTTGTTTGCACCCAATTTAGTGGGGACAAAAGGTTTTCATTAGCCTTAATCGTGACCAAAATCGATGATTGGATAGAGATATTCAATTAATGAATGAGAATTCGGTTTTTAAACAAAGCCAAGGGTATAATACAGCAATCACATTTTGATATTTTGTGTTTATGGTTATTGTCACGACAATATTCAGTGTATTTCAGATTGTTTTGTATTTTCTTTTATTTTCGTTTAGTTTTATTTATGGTGTTCTGAACTCAACAACATTATGTGAAAGGACATGCAGTGTTAAATCATACAATAGTTTCAAAATACATTGAAAATTGCTAAGGGGAGAGCAGACCCAGCAAACTATCTCACATCTCCGTAAGGCATGCTAATTCTTGTACTTCAAATGATGTCATTAGTCTACGTACTAAATTCATTGAAGTCATTGATTAGATCTAAGCATTGGTAGGTGGGGGGTTTATTGCATTTACAACGACGTTTGTAATCAGTCGAATTTCGACGCGGGAGTAGGAGGGGTGCATCGATCATGGTCCTTAGATGACGAATCAACAATAAAAAAAAAATGTCCGTCCATCCGTCAACACGATAACTCGAGTAAAACTCAACTGATTTTTAAAAACTTTTTTTCCCTGAAAGGTAATTGTAAAATCTTTTATGGGATTGAATCTGAGCACTGTTGGCCTAAGGGCCATCGAGCAAGCGCCGCTTAAGCGGTTTTTGGTCCTTTGTACAAAACTCGAGTAAATCTTTTCCGATTTTCAAAAGTTTGAAAGATCTGGGCAT
>CM055406.1:106162570-106183542 GCA_029228625.1 Pseudolycoriella hygida | reverse complement strand
TTCTTCCATAAATTTTCGGCCATGCCGAGATCTTTCAAACAAAAAAAAAATTATGAAAATCGGAAAAGATTTATTCGAGTTATGTACAAAAAACACGTAGGGCCCTAACAAAGACTCTTTTTTAGTGCCCTAGCTAAGTCCAAGGACTCAAATTAAAAAAAGTTTCTTACATAAATTGTCGGCCATGCCCAGATTTTCCAAACAAAAAAAAATTTATGAAAATCAGAAAAGATTTACTCGAGTTATGTGCAAATGACCAAAAACCACTTAAACGGCCCTAGCCAACAGTACCCAGATTCAATACCATAAAATATTTTTCGCGCAGACGGACAAAAAACGTCAGATTTCCTCACAATATTGAGACCGTAAAGTAGGCTTGTTCGGTACACTTTTGAACAATAACTTTTTTTGCCACCTGTCGTTTTCGACCCAGGACCGAAAAGTCTTTTTTGCCCAGTTGAATTTACTGACTTCAATCAAATATCGTAACTGAATGAAAACATCACATCAATTGCAATAATAATGCCTGAAACTAAGTTCTCACATAATTATTTCCGAATTCACTTCACTTTTGATACAATTTCGGTCATCGTATCAATTATTTTTCACATCGAAAACAACTGTTATGAAAAATAGGATGAAGAATAAGGAACAAACTGTCGCAGTGTCCTATGATGAAAATGCAAATTCTGTATTAAAGCTTGTTGAGTGTTTTGTTCGGAATCTGACTTTTTGTCCGTCTGCGCGAAAAATAGTATACATCACTCGGAGCTAAAACGGTACTGATTTAGACCACGGTGTTGAAAAGGTCTTTCCTCGAGCTCCGCTGCGCTCCGTCCTCGGATTCGACCTTTTCACCACCTGGGTCTAAATACACCGTTTTAGCTCCTTGTGATGTAATGTACTATTTCGACTACCTTTCAGGAAAAAAAAGTTTTTGAAAATCGGTCAAGATTCATTCAAGTTATCGTGTTGACGGACAGACAGACCGACAGACAGACGGACATTGTTTTTTCCGCTGATTTGTCATCTGGAGGCAACAAAAAAAGGTTCCCCCTTACTCCCGGGTTCGAATTCGCAATGTAACAAACGTGGTAGTAAACGCATCAGACCTACGTACTTCGTACGGGTCTAAAAACGATCGATGCTTGCTTTACCGTTTCAGAGAATATCGTCCAGGCAATATATGTTGAGGTGACGTAGATATTCAGAGTGCGGAGCCTATATAACCAGCCTAAGATCAGCATATCTTCGAAGTAAAGACAAAGTTGCCTACGAAAATTCCGATTCGGAATCTTCAGTGAAGAAAAAGTCGCAGGAGAAGGAAGAATTGATCACAGTGTCTGTCGATAATAGATCTATATCGACACGTTCCAGTGCCACACAATTTTGACGCGTTTTCCGATGATATGCGTAGGCTGCTAGAGCAGGCGACATTTGCTTCGAGAAATATGTGGTTGCAAAAAACATTCACTATACTAGGTAAAAGAATTCTTTAAATGTTTATGAATTCACGATTCACTAAATGAATGAATCATTTCTCATAAGATACATACACAGCTGGTCTTCACATCACAGCGTAACAGAAAAGCCGCGATTGATAGTTTAAAACGGTTGGCAAAGGAGTACGAGGAATAGCACGAAGACGATATGCTATTGCCACAAAGTGACGCTACCGTGTCATCGATTTCGACAATTTCTCAGTCATTAGCTATGACTAACGAAAATAGATTCAAGCGTTTCCAAGATGTAGAGACTGAATTCTACTGGAAGAGTTTGGTTTCTGATTACATAAATCTTTACCTTTCAGGAAATTTTCGAATTCTGCAACTCTGGAGTGAAATGAAGGACTTCCCAGTACTGAGTATTATTGCGAGAACTTATTTGACGATACCGGCGGCGGAAACAAGGGATGAACGGAACTCTGCATACGCTGGAATCATTCGAAGTCCAAAAAGGACACAATTGACAGACCTTCTCTACATACACACAAGTGTAACTTACCTTTCTAATGAAATTAATAGTAGATTACAGTGGGGGGCGCTGAAGTAAGTCATTACATGAGGGATCAATTTTGTGAAATGAGCCAAACTCAAGAGAGTGTTTTTGAGCAAAAAGCTTTGAAAACTGTTTTTTGACGAGTGTAGAGTTTGTATCCCGAGCCGAAGGATACAGCAAGGATAAAGCAAGTTGCTCAAAAATACACGAATGAGTTTGCGAGTGTCACGAAATGATCCGGAATGTATGACTTACTAATCACCCCCACTGTATGCTGTTTTATTCGGTGTCCCATCCGAAAACGCGTCATTACATGCAGATATACATGGTGGGGGCCCTAACATACATGTAATGAATAATTTCCGTGGGGTGCACATATGCATGTAATGACAAGTTTTTGAGCTGGGCTAGTGTCCATGGGCATTTTACTTGCGGGCATTGGTCTTCTTTTCTCAAACGGTGGGCATAGTTGGCATGTGGGCACAAAAATTTGCTATGCCCACTCATCTCTAAATGTGATGTCCAACATATAGTCCTACTACCCTGTTTGTGAAGCGACTATTAGCATTCGGGTGAAAATAGTAGTAGCATTATTCATATCAATAGCTACTTTATGTTTCAACTCTTCCTATCCGTCCATCCGTTCGTCTGTGCACCTCTACTGTTACGTTGCGTCATGTTATGTCAGCGGATGGGTGCACAGACGGACAGACGTGAAGTGACCGAATTAACTTCTTTGACTACACCGACTACACTCTATCGCTACTTTCCTATACACGGTCATGGGAAAATAGATATGAACTTTTTATTTCTGCGCAGGGTTATGCCGTGTTAAAGTGAAAAGTTCATATCTATTTTGCCCATTTCAATATTGTTTATTAAGTACCGATAGCTAATTTATGTTTCATCCTTCCTGTCCGTCCGTCTGCGCACACCTCTTGTTACGTTACGTTACGTCAGGTCATGTCACGTCATGTGACATCACGTTACGTCACGTTATGTCAGAGGAGGGGTGCACAGCAGGTAGTTTTTTTCGGGGTAGGGTCGGGAAAGCTGTTCTTCCGGTGTCTACGCGGTACAGAAGGCAAAAATATTAGACACGTATTTGTTTATGGAATTTTAAAACTTATCATAGGGAAACGCAAATTCATTCAAATATACGATAGACGCAGAAAGATGGATATAGTTTGTCTCGCTCTTATCAACGTATTTGTACATTTGAATGAACTTATGTTTCCCTACCCTATAACAAGTTTGAAAATTTTATAAAAAATACGTTTCTAATATTTTTGCCGTCTGTACCACGTAAACACCGGAAGAACTGAATTGCCGACGCTACCCCGAAAAAAACTACCCTGCTGTGCACCCCTCCTCTGACATAACGTTGCACAGACGGACGGACGGTGACGTAACCGAATTCACTTCTTTGACTACACTCTATCGCTACTTTTCTGTACTCAGTTCGATGGCTTATTGTAGATGCTCTTTGCAGCCAATATTATTGGCAATATTATTGTTGTCCAGGGGCGGACAAAATCATCGAAATTAAAGAAAATTCTCGAAAAAATCTCGCCGTTGATTGTTGTTGCTATTTGCTCTAATGCACACTTCAATTCACTTTTTCCAAAAAAGAAGGAACTTCCATCGTCCTAAACACAATCTGGAGAATAACTTCAGCCACGAGTAGAACTTATGCACGAGAAAACCGAGGGGAAAACTTGTAATTTTTTTATATAAATTGTCATAGATGGAACTTGTTGTTTTGTTATACAAATTGCCGCGGATAGGCTCTTCACACAGGTAGAACTACCGTAATTACTGAAGTCTCTATTAAATAGGGTGCAGCATTTTAGAAAAATTATTTTATTTTCAGAAGCCTCCCCCACCCGCCCTACGAATGTCGGGCAACTCAGTTTGATCATTTTATGGAAGAACTTTTTTTAAATTGCGATCTTCAATGGCCCGTTTTGTTTGGCTTCCCGATGGTCACTGCCGAAAACAAAAAGTACGAAAACTTTGAGGAAATATTTGCGGATATGGTAAAAAGGAATAGTCTTAATGCGGAAAATACAGCAAAAAAAAGTTTCACTCAAAGTTTTCGTACTGTTTTATGAAAAATTTGGTATGTAAATTTATCTCGTCCAGGCCTCCGCTGAAACGACGAATTGGGCACACATTCATTATATGATCAATTGTCTGAATGCACCCTCCGCAGTTGCAGCTAGGGTCGTTGGTGGCGTTCCACTTGTGGAGCATATCGCCAGTACGTCCATGTCCAAATCTTATTCTGTTAAGCGTCGACCATACTTTGCGTTTCAGATCGAAACCAGGCAGCTTTTCTGATGGGTCAGAACCACTCCGTTTTCCACTCTTCAATTATGTTGAAATAAGCGTCGTATTCGAACATTGGATTTTTCCAAATTGGTCCTCTTGACTTAAGTCTGTTGCAACCTCGAATTATGTCTAGGTCTTGGTGTATGGGTAAAACTTTTGTTCCCTTCGATTTTGTCCAACTCTCTTCGAAGTGTTTGATTTAATTACGAGTGCTCTTAAAGAATGCTCTATAAACACTATTTATTTATTTATTAACGTAGGTAAGATAGAATAGTACTGATAGCCACGGCAAAGGAGCCGAGGAGATTGTTTCAGATATGGTACGCATGTTGTCATTAAGCTGTGTATCGACTTTATCAGTGTGTGCGCTGTCTAGCCATGCTGGGCTGCAGAACTCAGCCGTCGAGAAACGAGATAATGCCGCAGTTCTTAAGGTGTTAGCATCTGAGCCCCAGTTCGTTTCCGCTAGTTTGGGCAGTATGTTGTTTCTTGACTTGAGCTTTTGAGCAACTTTTTCCAAATGAGGTCTGCCAGTCAGAGATCTGTCGAGTGTAAATACCATATAGGTCGGACTAGAGTTACACTTACGGAAATATATTTTTGCATCAAATAGAATTTTGTACTTGTGCGCAGGTTTTTGCAGTGTAAAAAAGATGCGCAGAAGTACAAAATTCTATTAATGCAAAAATATATTTCCGTGAGTGTATGTTCTAAGATTTCGCCACGAAACAGTACTGATAGCTTGTCTTTCGCTTGTTGGTTGCACAGATGGAAGCAGCATGTCTCTGTCTTGGATGGATTCAGAAGTAGGCGCTAGTTAGTGAAATATTGGTCCAAAATTTCAAGATCTTCTGTTAAAGGTTTCTCGTTAGCAGAAAACTGAAGATTTTATGTCGAAAGAAATAATTTGACATGATTTTGCTGTTCCTAACACGGAGGAAATAGTTCATCTCTTCGGACCTCGAAAGAAATTATTCATTAGAGCCAACCTCGCTCAAAGAAACTCGTAAGGTTCATAGAATTGTTTAAGAACAAAGAATTATCAGGGTGTTTTATTGTTAAATTTATTAAATATATGTTAAAAATCCCACCTAATATTTAAAGTCCTGGACCGCTGCGCTCCACAATCTGACTTGTTCACCACCTGAATCTAAATCAGCTGTTACAGCTCCTTGATATGTAAAATTATATTATACGTAGATACCGACGAAAAATGTCAGATTTCATCACAGAATTTAGACACAGAACTAACTCATTAGGCTCACTTTTGACAGATATTATTTCCCTACTTTATTTCCCACCTGTCAATTATTTCCCTGCTTTATTTTCCACCTGTCAAATATTAACTTACTTTATTTCTAACCTGTCTGGTTTCGACCGCCGTTGTGTTAACATCAAAAGTCATGAGCTAAGGGGTCATTCATAAAGGATGTCACGTTTGCTATAAAAAATGAGTATCCATAAAAAGGTAATAACTCAGGACAGCAAATTCTGTTTATAGAACTTTGGCTACCCTCCCCCAAATAGGGGAGGGGTGTTTGGGGGGTAGCCGGAGTACTATAAACAAAATCTCTGACCAGTTAGGAGATATGGACTTTGTGGAGTTTATAGCAAGCGTGACATCCTTTATTAATGACCCCTAAGCTCTCTCACTAAGAAAGGCGAAAAATTGGCTGAAATTTTCAATTGTGTGCTATGGTCGAAGTGTTACATTTTGTGCTCTGCCTATATTTTAATTTTGTGCTATTAATTTGGCCTTATTATTGTGAGTTTCGAGTGAAATCTGTGAACCGCTTTCAACCACGTGCACGGCGAACATTTTCTTTGTTGCAAAATGTTGCATCGTTTGCGTGAATGTGCGAACACTTTCACTTCGTGCCTAAATTCAATTTTAGGAATTGAACTGCCAGTTTCGAATCTAGATTCTTCTGGTATGTTTAGCATGCAGAAATAATATATTGAGGAAAGGCTCATAGCTTCTCTTAAAATTATTTCAGCGTAAACACACGGCTTTGTGTGCATTGATGACAATACATAAGAATTCGATGTATTGTTATGCATGTGCACAATAGCGGTGGTGTGATAGATTGTTAACAATGTTCCGGGGTAAATCACTTGCTCTGTAACTGTATGACGTGTAAGGAACCTCGACAATCAAGCAGATTTGTGTTGATTTCGGAATCTCTGGAAGCAATTAAGCGTCGGAGCAATGCAGTGCCTAGTTATTGTGCTGCTCAGTGTTTGCGTCATTACTCTGACACTCTGTTGCCTTATATCACCCGCCGAGTTACACTCTCACTCGGTTTGTGGACCAAAAGATTTTGCCTTGGGTGTGGCGCGATACTGTCATCGTGCCTATCTCAATGAGTGCAAGTCATTAGCGCTGCAGGGAAATCAAGGTCGACGAGTGAACGAGTGATGGCAATACGCAGAGTAGATATGGTACGTGGCTCGGCCTTGCTTTGGTTGAAACCCATGCAACGTCATTAAAGGGGAATATGTTGGGCTTGTCGATTCGGTTCAACCGTAACGAATGCGACCGGTCGTCCGACCTTTTGATGACAATGGGATATAGCGCTTCACTCTAGAACTGGACCCCATGGACTTGATGGCACTTGCTAGCAAAGGGATCAGTTGTTCACCCGGAGTGGTTTGTTTACGGCGTGAGGTGAACAAAGGATTTGATGATGATGAAGGTAGGAACAAAGGACCATTGAGTCTGTGCTCCGCGGTCAGAAATGACCAGGCTTGGACTGAAAAAAAACCTGTCAATTCTTTCCCTGCGTGTTTTCTTCGGAATATCACTTTTCTCCGCCTTTCCAAAAAATAGTATATATAACACAGAGCTGAAGCGCCCCAGGTAGGCAACAATTTAGAGGGCGGAGCGTCAGGAAAATAATATCCATCGCAGAGAAAACTTTTACGCACCTCTATAGAGGCATCTCGAATTTTCTACCCACATGATTTCTCCTCCTATGGTAAAAAACGAAGGACGTTGCTACAGGTTGCAGGGAAGTAATAAATATGATATACTCTTTTATATATATAAATATATATATAAAAATTTCAAAGATCCATTGAAATTACGCAAGGTAAAAAAATTTTCTTTCAGATTTAGTTTCACAATAGTAATTTTTTATTCAAGTTGCGTATGAAGGTCGTTTAACGCACTAGATGTGAGATTGCCGATACATCGTGTGCGTTAAACTACCAGCAATTCACTGACAAAAACGAGATTTTCTTTTAATATAAAAATTCAATTCCCTGTGTGTTTCGTTTCCACTTGCGACAATTTGTCGCAATTTGAATTATTTATCAGAGTAGCCTGATAAACTGCTTCATGTGGTCGACTTGCGACAATCAAATTTAGTATTTTTTATTTTTTGTGAAATATTGAAAAATGTCATTCTAGTAAATAAAACACGAATTGATCAGTAAATTAACTTAAATTTATATGAAAGAATATGTAGTTCATTCGGGACAATTCCAGTAGTGCGTAAAAAAACCGTCATCGCACTAGTGCGGCAAAATGACTTCATACGACACCGAAATGACACGCGAAAAAGCGAGTTTTTGTCGGTGAATTGTAAAAATACCACTTCTCTCATAATTTCGCTTCAAAAAATAAATGCTCGAATTTCGGTCACTTCAGTCACTGATAACTGAAAAATGATTCAATCTACGCAAGGTAATGTCAAAGGCCCTACCGAAGCTGTACGTCTGATTTTGATGGCCGAAATGTTCTTCCCTGTATCAAAACGTAGTTTCTCCAAGAAATCCTGAAACTATTTTCTCTAAAATGTAATTCTCACCAATTTTGACTTAAGAAGCAAATTCCTAACCGCCCTAGTTATAGATATGCGTCATCCCTTCCAATTCTAGAAGTAAGTTGCTTTATCCCGGGATTTGGTAATTTTTCCCTAAAACCCTGAAACACGTTTTCTCTAAAATTTTATTCTCTAAACTTGGCATTAAACAGTAAACGTTCATATTGCATAGTTGAGCAAATATAGACGAAAAACCATCTGCTTTCGTATATGGCCGAGAAACTCAATTTTGTCCATTGCATTGGTCCCAGTGCCCAGACCACTGATCTCAATTTCTTAGATGAAATGCTTTAATTTAACACCTAAATAAACGATTTCCGGGCTCTACTTGCCGAGATATTTGCGAAGAAGTTTAACCGACGACCGAAAATCCATGGTCGACCTCCACTTCTTCGACCATATCTCCGGAACTACTTGACCGATTTTGCTCATCTTTGAACTTGAATCATGGGACTGATGTACTTATCAGGGCAAAAAATGTTTAGGCTGATCGGTTGAGCCGTTTAGAAAAAAAAAGTGAAGACGTACGGACGGTCGATCGGACATATTTTTTGCTGATTCGTCATCTCTAGACGATAATAGATGCATCGCCACAACTTCCGCCTCGATTTATCCCATGTTACAATAAAGTTGTTTGTACTAAACGTATAGGATCTTTGTACTTCGTACGGGTCATAAAAAACATAAACATTAAACTACCGCAAAATGCATTACACACTCCGACAGAATAGCATGCAAGTGTGTGTATAGATAGCTGTGTTGCGTGATATTCACTTCACCTTGCAACATTGTCAATATAGAGGTTTTGTGTAGTCCTGAATAATCCTTTGTGATTTTCATCTCGCCAGACACTAGACACAATTAAAGTGCTTTGTATTGTGTGTAGTGTTTTGTTATATTCATCGGTCCACACACATCTCTACTTTAAAGTCATTATCGAGATAATTCGATATTGGGTTGAAATATCTACGATTCAAATCACACTTAAACCTAATGAATTAGCAGACAAAATCTTTTTTTTTGTCGTATTGTATATGACCCCTGAGAAGAAAGTCTGTTACGCAAGGGAAAAAGCCAACTTTTTCCATCCGTGTGATTGATCTGCTGCTACATAGACACAACACAAACAAGTAGGTAATTGCTTATTTTTAACTTCGAGTCAACGAAATATCAAAAGCGATAGAACTTAGCACCTCGTACGGGTCCAATACGATATTCTTTTTTGTTCAAATCTTGACTTTGTATTAACGACGATCCATTTAAATATCAAATGGGATACTGGAGTAGTAATATTGCCGGTAACATGCCATTCTCAGCATTTTCGTAATAAAAATTGCTTTTGATTTGTGACTATATTCAATGTTATCAAGTTTCAGCTGAAAGAAGATAATTCTGAAAGCACTCCTATGAGAGTGACAGTTGGAGTTAAT
The DNA here is from genome assembly GCA_029228625.1 of Pseudolycoriella hygida. Taxonomy (NCBI): domain Eukaryota; kingdom Metazoa; phylum Arthropoda; class Insecta; order Diptera; family Sciaridae; genus Pseudolycoriella; species Pseudolycoriella hygida. The sequence continues at coordinate 106,173,953 of CM055406.1, read as the reverse complement.
GGATACACTCACAGCAGTTATAGCTTATTCATTAGGTAGATGCTATGCGCCGGCGCCGGCGAATAGCCAAAATATATGAAAATGACTATTCGCAGGCACATTTGACGAAAAGGTTACAAAATTATCGAACTAAGCAATTACTAGATAATAGTTAACTTATATATTAAAGTTAATGTTACGGCAAAAATGCAGTATACGGAAACAGCTGGTATTGGGGTGCTTGAGGGTGGGATCGATAGAGGGAGGTCTCCTGATGACAAAACAACAAGAATTGGGGCGCGGAAGCCCCTCCCTGGGCGTAAAAGGAAAATTCATTCGCTCACGTGGCATTTCGTAAAAGGAAAATTCATTCGCTCGTGGCATTTCGTAAAAGGAAAATTCATTCGCTTGTGGCATTTTGTAAAAGGAAAATTCATTCGCTCTCATGGCGTTTTGTAAAAGGAAAATTCATTTGCTCTCATGGCATTTCGTAAAAGGAAAATTCATTCGCTCGTGGCATTTTGTAAAAGGAAAATTCATTCGTTCTCGTTGCATTTCGTAAAAGGAAAATTCATTCACTCGTGGAATTTTGTAAAAGGAAAATTCATTTGCTCTCGTGGCATTTCGTAAAAGGAAAATTCATTCGCTTGTGGCATTTTGTAAAAGGAAAATTCATTCGCTCTCGTGGCGTTTTGTAAAAGGAAAATTCATTTGCTGTCATGGCATTTCGTAAAAGGAAAATTCATTCGCTCGTGGCATTTTGTAAAAGGAAAATTCATTCGTTCTCGTTGCATTTCGTAAAAGGAAAATTCATTCGCTCGTGGCAGTTTGTAAAAGGAAAATTCATTCGCTTTCGTGGCATTTCGTAAAAGGAACATTCATACGCTCGTGGCATATTGTAAAAGGAAAATTCATTCGCTCTCGTGGCCTTTTTTAAAAGGAAAATTCATTCGCTCTCGTGGCATTTCATAAAAGTAAAATTCATTCGCACGTGGCATTTTGTAAAAGGAAAATTCATTCGCTCTCGTTGCATTTCGTAAAAGGAAAATTCATTCGCTCGTGGCATTTTGTAAAAGGAAAATTCATTCGCTCTCGTGGCATTTCGTAAAAGGAAACTTCATTCGCTCGTGGCATTTTGTAAAAGGAAAATTCATTCGCTCTCGTGGCATTTTGTAAAAGGAAAATTCATTCGCTCTCGTGGCATTTAGTAAAAGGAAAATTCATTCGCTCTCGTTGCATTTAGTAAAAGGAAAATTCATTCGCTCGTGGCATTTTGTAAAAGGAAAATTCATTCGCTCTCGTTGCATTTCGTAATAGGAAAATTCATTCGCTCGTGGCATTTTGTAAAAGGAAAATTTATTCGCTCTCGTGCCCCAATTCTTGTTGTTTTGTCAACAGGTGACCTTCCCGCGTCGATTACACCTTAAATAAACACAAAAATTGAAAAAAAAACAAAATTTGGATGACCCCGGGCGCCCAGGGAGGGGCTTCCGCGCCCCAATTCTTGTTGTTTTGTAATCAGGAGACATCCCTCTATCGATCCCACCCTCAAGCACCCCAATCCCAGCTGTTTCCGTATACTGCATTTTAGCCGTAACATTAACTTTAATATATAAGTTAACTATTATCTAGTTATTAATTATTGTCTACATTTTACTGACGTTTCATTAAAGAACAAATTGCTTAGTTCGATAATTTTGCAACCTTTTCGTCAAATGTGCCTGCGAATAGTCGTTTCCATATATTTTGGCTATTCGCCGGCGCCGGCGAATAGTCATTTTCATATATTTTGGCTATTCGCCGGCGCCGGCGAATAGTCATTTTCATATATTTTTGCTATTCGCCGGCGCCGGCGAATAGTCATTTTCATATATTTTCGCTATTCGCCGGCGCCGGCGAATAGTCATTTTCATATATTTTGGCTATTCGCCGGCGCCGGCGAATAGTCACTTCGTATTCATTAATTAGTTACGCCCAATAAAAAATAATTCACCAGTTATAATCAACAATTGTTTTCATTGCTACTACATTATGAAATATTCGCGCTACGAAAGTCTTTGCTGTAGGAGTGTTAAGCACTAGGTCGCCTAGGTCGAACTTTTTGGGTGGGCCGGTTCCCTTTACTGATTATTTATCGTTTCGTTACAATGAAAAGAGGCAAACGGTAAGTCATCGCAGTCGGACTAACTACTAAATATTGTTTGAAGCAATAAATTCAATAAAATTTTTGCAATTACCTGCAGCTTCCTTATACCTACCGTCTTCATGTGAATTATACACCTGTCATTAATCGATGCTATCTCTATCCTTAAATTTAATTGAATTCGTCGTAATCCTATCTGTTTGATTCTTTCACACATCTCCACTGCGTCCGCGAGCATTCTCTTGCCACTGTGAAGTCTGCGCTCTTGTTTGTTAGCGGAAGTCGACCGTGCTCCCACTCGACATACTTAAGCAATGAATTTTAATATGTTGGGATGCATTTCAATTCAGGACGTTTAGTTCAGTGGCAAAACCAGCGTCAATACAAATGATTTTGAGTGCAGCAGCAAGTGAAGGTTGGAAGTTGAAACAAATAGACGTCAAAACTGCTATGGAGAGTTGGACGAAGAAATCTAAATGAATCAGCCGATTGGTTTCAATGACGATTCGGGGAAACAAGCATCGCGTTGTTGGAACAAGAGGTTCACTAGCGATGTTGTGTCTTTATGAGCATGAAGAATGAAGAGGTCATCATTCTTGCGATCTGTTTGTATGCATCAGAAGTAACTGTTAACAAAATTTTTCATTGACGAATGCAATCCTGTCTCTATCCCAATCGCAAGGATTAAAGTTGGCAGAAAAAGAACCATATCGTGAAGTGGTGGGAAGCATCCTGTATCTTGCCACTGACAGCCGGCCTGACATAGCTTTTGCTCTTAGTTATGTCAGCCAATACATGGAAAATCCAACCTTAGCACAGTGGGATTCAGTTAAGAGGATTTTGAGATACTTTAAAGAAACATTGAATTTCGGTATCAGATTCTCTCCTAAATTTAAAAAGCGCTTATCTACAATCGATCTAAATGAAAAGGTATACAAAACTTGCGATTTGTGGGTTCTACGAGTTCTTTGAGATCTAAAACCCACACACTAAATACAATTAGTTTTGGTGTTGCCGCTTTTGGTTTTTGCCAAAAATGTATGTCGATATGCAGTTTCATTTAGTTCGTTAATTGGCGCATTTTTTTTTTGTAAAATTCAAACGTTTCTGTTTAAAATTTTTGCACATTTGTTTTATGACTTTTTTGTTAAGAAATTTCGGAAAAGATCGACGTTTGTTTCTTCGCATTAGTTTTTATTTAATTTTGTATATACAAATTGATTCCATAATGTGAATTTTCTTGCAAATGCAGTTTTTTGTTTAACTTTGGAATTTTCCTAAAGGCCTAATTTTTCGTAAAATTGGATCATTTGGGCGACTCGAATATCTTATAAAACTTGAATTTTCTTAGAAAACCCAATTTTTTTGACAATTTTACACAAACAAATTTAAAATTGCTAAAAAATTACCATGTCTTGCTTCAAAGAATTATTTTTGGACCCGTACGAAGTACAAAGGTCCTATACGTTTACTACATAATACTACAAATACTACAAACAATTTTATTGTAACATGGTGTAGATCGAGGTGGGAGGGCGGAATCATCTATTATCGTCTAGAGATGACGAATCAGCAATAAAAAAAAGTCCGTCTCTCCGTCTCCTCTTTTTTTTTTCAAACTGTTCAACCGATCAGCCTAAGCTTTTTTTTCCCTGAAAGGTACATGCCATGATTCAAGTTCGAAGATGAGCAAAATCGATCAAGTGGTTCCGGAGATATGGTCGAGGAAGTGACCAAAAACATGGTTTTTCGAAGGTCGGTGAAGCTTTTTCGCAAATATCTCAGCAAGTATAGCACGGAAATTCCTCATTTTGGTGTCAAATGAAAGTATTTGATGTCAAAAAACTGGGAAAAAATTTTTGTGGGAATCGGTACAGGGGTCTGGGCACTGGGACCAATGGAATGGACGAAATTGAGATTCTTGGCCATATACGAAAACAGTTTCTCGTCTATATTTACTTAACTATGCAATATGAAGATTTACTGTCAAAGGCAAAGTTGTAGAGAATTAAATTTGAGCGAACACGTGTTTCAGGGTTTTGGGAAAATATGTCCCAATTCTGGCATATGGTCACTTCCATAATTGGGAAGGATGACCCGAATCTCCAGAACTATGAGAGATAGAAACTTGCTTCCAAAGACAAAGTTGTAGAAAATAAAATTTTAGAGAACACGTGTTTCAGGGTTTTAGGGGAAAATTGCCAAATCCTGGGATATAAGCTTTTCTAGCTTTGAATTGTCCGAGACGTAGGGCCTTTGACATTACCTTGGGTAATTTCTATGGATCTTTGAAATTCTTACAGTTATAGAAGAACAGAAAACGTTGGATTGTTTGCTTATTTGTATATTTAGATACGTTCGAGTCTCTTTGCCACATGTATTCTGTTTGCCACATCTATTCTGATACGTACGGGTCCTTGGTTATGTTTCATTTGGAAACAACTTGTCGAAAAAGTTTAATAATTGCACATCGTGGTCCCAAAACTTAAAGGATTTTTTTAATTTAATTTTTATTTTTTAATTTTAACTTGAATTTCATTTTTTAACTTAAGGAATTTTTAAACGTTAAGTTGAAAAATAAAAAAACAAAAATTTAATTTTGCACAAGTTGTAGAACAAACTTCTCAATTCCACCAATTTTTACAGAAATGAGAGTTAGCCCCCTAAACCCTTACCAAAACGACACTGTGCCTCGTAAGCAATAAAGCTGTGATGTCATTTAACAGAATTTCGCACAATGTGCGAAGAGTGAAATAAAGTCTAATCGCACAATGTGCGAAGAGTGAAATAAAGTCTAATCGCACATTGTGCGAATAGCCATATAATGACTATTCGCACATTGTACGAGTAGTCATGGAGAGCTATTTACACAACTATTTGTTATGTTTTTTAATGCAACTTTCACGCAGAGAGAATAGTCACAGCGCAGTGCGAATAGTCTCTTTATAGTACTATGGGTATTCACCCTCATATAATTCTCTCAGTAGTAGTTAAATCAACTAAGTCAAAATGGAATGTGTTTCGTTACTTACCTAGTCTTCGTGACATTTAGTAAAAGGAAAAATTCCTAAGCGTCGTCGTCAGCCACCTAGTTTTTGTGACATTTTGCAAAAGAAAAAGCTTCCTAGTTTTGTTACCCACCTAGATTTTTGTGACGTTTCATTAAAGCACAAATTCCCTAGTTTTGTCAGTTGCATAGTTTTGTTACATTTCGTAAAAGGAAAAGTTCCTTAGCGTCTTCAGCCATATAATTAGTTTTTGTTTTTTTTGTTGTTTTTGTTTGTTTGCCGTGGGGCACTAAATAGTTGTCTTTGTATACTGGTTTTATGCGGCATCAATGTAAAACGATAAGTTTCAAAAATTTATTTCATGCCTCGTGGCCAAAATCGAAGGAAATTTTATAAATTTCTCTCGATTTTGGACCTCTGCATGAAAAATTTTTTGTGTATCTGTTGTAGACGACTCACTTTAGGCACTTTCGCATGTAGACCTCGCTCTGCTCGGTCTACAACACACGAAATTGCCTGAAATCAGTCGTTAAAAACAGACACACAAATAACTATTACATTGCTATATTTCGGACATGGAGTGTGTTCTTCATCAGGCTAGAAGTTTACACAAATTACAAAAAATATATGTCGCGACATGTCGTCAGGAGATCGTTTGAATTTAGGAGATTTCATTTGTTTGCCTTTAAATTAATTGAGTTGGAACTACACATTAATATCACAGGCTTGTAGTAGAGATACGCTCTTATTGTAAAATTGGAAAAAAACTATTTAAAATTTAATAAAATAGGACGTTCACAGTTCAAATTATTTTGTTATTGGAATTGCACTGGAAACTTTGTATAGAAATGTTAAAATGTCATAAAGCTTAGGCGGTTTGATGTTCTTATCAGCTGTTTCATGTTGTTGGTAAAATTGTTCCTGTTGCAATGTTATCATATTTCCTGGTCCGGGCGCTCGAGGTAGAATTGTGAATTTTCATTAAATTTATGTACGAACCGTGTAGTCCGGCTTTGTCAATCTGTGTGTTGACTGTGTTCACCGTTTTGTGTATAATACATTTTTTCAGCGATCAAACGTTGCCAGTAGTTAGGGATCTGTTCTAAAATTGTGACGTTGTTAAAGTCGAAATTATGCGATTCTTTCACAGCGTGTATTGTAAGATCAGTTGTTCCTTGGTCTTTTTTTAGATGGATGTCGCTGCGATGCTTTGATATTCTGTCCTTCAGTTTCTGTTTAGTTATTCCTATATATACGTGACGTTACAATTCGAACATTTTACTTGATACACCACTTTTGATTTCATGTTTCTCGGCATCGTGTATTTAGTTCTCGATATAGTTTTTGTGACATTTTGTAAAAGAAAAAGCTTCCTAGTTTTCTTGGCCACCCTGGTTTTTGTGGCTTTTCTTTAAAGCGTAAATTCGCTAGTTTCGTCAGCTACGTAGTTGTGTAACATTTCGTAAAAGGAAAAGCTCCCTAGTCTTGTTAGCCACATAGGTTTTTGTGACATTTCGTAAAAGCAAAAGCTCCCTAGTCTTGTGAGTTACATAGGTTTTTGTGACATTTTGTAAAAGGAAAAAGCTCCCTAGTTGTGTTAGCTACTTAGAGCGTTTCATTAAAGCGCAAAATCGCTTGTCAGCCACCTGTCTTCGCGACGTTTCATACAAAGTGAAAATTCCTAGCTTCGTTATACACCTCCCATATCTCCCTTATTTCAGAACAGTCTCACACCCCCGAATATGTTTTCTCCACGTTTTAGACCATCCTCGACAACATGTCAAAAATTAATTTTTCAGTCTTTTTCCGGCAACCCTGGACACCGAACCGCTAAACCGATTCTCACAATCCCGGTTCCGTTAGCTTTGCGGGATCGAAATGTTTCATTCGACACCTCACTGACCGCATCTTGACCCCTGCCGACCGAGATATGGACGGTGGGATGGATTTTTTCACTCGACATTGTTTACCAGTACACCTAGGTTTTAGTGACATTTTGTCAAAGGAAAAGTTTTTTCAATTTGAATTTGAAATTGGCTCACCTACTAAGAGGAAAAGCTTTGCAGGCATTTTTATAGTTTAAATCTTCTTCATTACAAATTACGACAACATGTTCTTCATTATAAACAAATTCAGCAAGTAATTTTTGTCGATGTGCGAATAGTCCTTATATGGCTATTTGCACAATGTGCGAATAGTCATTATATGGTTATTCGCACAATGTGCGATTAGACTTTATTTCACTAGTCGCACATTGCGCGAATAGACTTTAATTTATTTTTTTATAACCCGGGGGCTGCCGCCCTCTGTACCGCCGCTAATTGTTAGCCTGCGGCGCTTTATGTGCCTTCGGCGCCTTATGTGCTTGCGGCGCATTATATGCCTACGGCGCCTTATGTGCTTACGGCGCCTTATGTGCCTTCGGCGCCTTATGTGCCTGCATCGCCTTATGTGCCTGTTGCCTGTGGCGCTTTATGTGCCTGCGGCGCTTTATGTGCCTGCGGCGCTTTATGTGCCTGCGGCGCTTTATGTGTCTGCGGAGCTATATGTACTTGCGTCTCGTTCTGAATTCCGTTACAAAATTCGTTCCACATCCCGTTTGAAATCCTTTTCCAAATCACGTTTCAAACGTTGTATCTGCCATACATCGCAAAATATTTTTAAAAACTGATTTGGCCCAAATTTTTCCAGTTTTGGTCATTTGTGACTTATTCTACAACCAAAATTGTAAGACTTTGCCAAAGAAGCCTATGGTCTAACTCCCATACATTCCAAGATATTTTTAAAAACTGATTTGGAGCAAACTTTCCCAGTACCTTAAATTTTACGCTAGAACTTCGCCTTGCTTTTACATTCACGAAATACCAGTCTCTCTCTCTCTCTCTCTCTCTCTTTTATGTCATTGTCGTAGTCTAATCTAAACTTTTTCGCATGTATCTCAACTTGATAGATATGACTCTCATCAGACTTCGGGAAATCAGTTTGGTGGTTCGGGTTCGGGTAATGTGAACGATAGAACTGGTTATTCACGCACATCCAAAGGCAATGGCATCCAAAGAAGTACGTTGGTCGGGGAGCTAAGAATTCATTTTTTATATCTTGAGGAGTCTCTCAGAAGTTATCACAAATTGGTTGAAAAAACTGTTTTTTGGAAGCATTTTTGGAAATATTTTTATCATCGTTTTACCCACAGTTAAGTATCATTTTTCGTCCTTTTTATTATCAGAACATAACCAAAGACCCGTACGTATCAGAATAGATGTGACAAACAGAATAGATGTGGCAAAGTGACTCGAACGTACCTAAATATACAAATAAGCAAACAATCCAACGTTTTCTGTTCTTTTATAACTGTAAGAATTTCAAAGGTCCATAGAAATTACCCAAGGTAATGTCAAAGGCCCTACCGAAGTACGTCTCAGACCATTCAAATCTAGAAAAGCTTATATCCAAGGACTAAGTCGTTTTTCCCTCAAACCCAGAAACACGTGTTATCTAAAATTTTATTGTCTACAACTTTGTCCTTGGAACCAACTTTCTACCTCTCATAGTTCTGGAGATCTGGGTCATCCTGCGCAATTATTGAAGTGGCCATATACCACGATTGGGCCATATTTCCCCAAAACCCTGAAACACGCGTTCGCTTAAATTTAATTTTCTACAACTTCGCCTTTGGAACTAACTTTCTAAGTCTCACAGTTCTGGAGATCCGGGTCATCCTGCCTAATTATGGAAGTGGCCATATACGAGGATTGAGCCATATTTCCCCAAAGCCCTGAAACACGCGTTCGCTTAAATTTAATTTTCTACAACTTCGCCTTTGGAACTAACTTTCTAAGTCTCACAGTTCTGGAGATCCGGGTCATCCTGCCCAATTATGGAAGTGGCCATATACGAGGATTGGGCCATATTTCCCCAAAACCCTGAGACACGTGTTTGCTAAAATTTGATTCTCTGCAACTTTGCCGCTGAAAGTAAATCTCTGTATTGCGTATTTAAGCTAATACTGAAAAAAAACTATCTCTTATCTTAGAAATTTATTTTCGCCCATTCCATGGCTCCCAGTGCCCAGACCCCTGACCCGATTCCAACAAAAAAAATTCCCCAGATTTTTGGCGTCAAATGCTTTCATTTGACACCAAATTGAGCTATTTCCGTGCTTTACTTGCTGAGGTATTTGCGAAAAAGTTTCACCGACCCTCGAAAAACCATGTTTTCGGTCACTTCCTCGACCATATCTCCGGAACCACTTGATCGATTTTGCTCGTCTTCGAACTTGAATCATGGGAGGCATGTACCTTTCAGGGAAAAAATGATTAGGCTGATCGGTTGAGCCGTTTGGAAAAAAAAGTGGAGACGGACGGACGGACAGACGGACGGACGGACAGACGGACGGACGGACAGACGGACGGACGGACAGACGGACATTTTTTTTTATTGCTGATTTGTCATCTCTAGACGATAATAGATGCATCCCCCCACTCCCACCTCGATCTACCCCATGTTACAATAAAATTGTTTGTAGTAAACGTATAGGACCTCTTGTACTTCGTACGGGTCCAAAAATATTGTAACTGATCGTAGCTTCCTGTTTCACGGACAAAGAAATATTTTCTTTATCTAAATTAAATTTCCTACAACTTCTCGCTTTCAATTACATCCATCGAATATTTCCATATATGAAAAAAAGAAAAACATAAATCAGGAATGTTGAACAATATTTTAACAACGAAACGTTATCTAGACAGCAAAATTTTACTTTTAACAAAACTTTGTGTCCTTTTAACCTCAAACATACCATTATCATATAATTTAAAAAACATTTTTTACAACAGTTAGGAGAATTCAGCAATTTTCGTCGGTGTCTTGTGCCGTGAATATTAAATGTTTTTTATTTGTTGAAAACAGCAAACGTGGTCGCACATATATAAGTTGTATTGCTCAGATGGAGAAAAATGAAATCACATCACATCGACAATGATATGCAATATTCAAATTTGTTATGTTCATTTATTCATAAGAAAGTTAAGCGTTGCGTTAGATTCGGAAAAACATTGGTCTTTGTTTTAACAGCCAATTAAGGATGGAAATGTGTCTGAATCACGACGGTGTCATTTACTCATCCAACATTCGTTTAAAGAATAGAAGTAAAATTGTGTTGAGTTTTTGAGCCTCTTTTTAATGTAACAAAATAGTAGTCAGTCAAGGCATCTGACCGTTGCTAAATTCAATTCGTAAGTTTGGCATTTTCGTAGTTTTTGAGTATTTCTATAATATTCAATTCAATTTATTTTATACATTTATAATACTACTAGTCGAACCCCCGCCCCTAGGGGCTACGCAGGCTTTATCATTTTCGCTTTAACATTAAAGCGTAGGTTACGTAGTCGAAACCCCCGCCCCTAGGGGCTACGCAGACTTTATCATTTTCGCTTGTTGTCTATTCAGAGAGCCAAAGCAAATAATTTTTCGTTTTAAATAATGATGCGTAATGTTGAAGGTCGTTATATCACTTCGTTGATATTACCGCTAATAATACTAAAATCCAAATGGGCGAGAAAGGCACTATAAATCAAAACACTTTCTTTGTCGCAAAATTACTCCACTTCCCCCGAATTCTATCTCTCCCGTATTCCACTTCCCCCGTATTCCACGTTTTCCGTATTCCACGTTCACCGTATGCAACGTTCATCGTATTCAACTTTCCCCGTATGCAACGTTCACCGTATTTAATTTAATTTTCCCCGTAATCAACTTTCCACGTATTTCACGTTCCCCGTATTCCACTTCCCCCATATTCAACGTTCACCGTTTTCCACTTCCACCGTTTTCCACTTCCACCGTATTCCACTTCCCCCGTATTCCACTTCCTCCGTATTCAACGCTCGCCGTATTCCACTTCCCCCGTATTCCACGTTCACCGTATGTAAAGTTCACCGTATTCCACTTTCCCCGTATTCCAAGTTCCCCGTATTCCACTTCACCCGTATTCCACGTTCACCGGATGCCAAAAGTTCAACCATATTCATTTCCCCGTATTCCAAGTTCCCCGTATTCCACTTCCCCCCTGTTCCACCTTCACCGTATGCAACGTTCACCGTATGCGACGTTCACCGTATGCAACGTTCACTGTATGCAACGTTCACCGTATGCAACATTCACCGTATGCAACGTTCACCGTATTCCAAGTTCCCCGTATTCCACTTCCCCCGTATTCCACTTCCCCCGTCGAATCAAAAAACTTTCTTCTACA